>JAGFNQ010003291.1:262835-306094 GCA_024364735.1 Boesenbergia rotunda
GTTCCTTGAACAGAGTTGGTATGATCGGTCACCAGACCGATCAGAATCACCCCTGATCGGTCGGTGGACCGATCAGGGATGACACAGAATGGTTTCTGAAACTGATCAGTTTCAGAAACAAGTTTGTTTCAACTCTTAATCACTCTAATCCCTAATACAATCAGATTTACTCCCTAAATGAGTTCCATTAACCATAAATCATTTAATCAAAACAAGCAATCTGATTTGGGTCTCTTAACTAAGCTTCATTTCATATCAAGGATTAAGAGTTTCCATGGATTAATATACCATCACTAGGTTGACTGATCAATTATGTTCTAAG
The DNA here is from genome assembly GCA_024364735.1 of Boesenbergia rotunda. Classification (NCBI taxonomy): domain Eukaryota; kingdom Viridiplantae; phylum Streptophyta; class Magnoliopsida; order Zingiberales; family Zingiberaceae; genus Boesenbergia; species Boesenbergia rotunda. The sequence continues at coordinate 263,158 of JAGFNQ010003291.1, forward strand.
CATGTTCTTGGCATGATCTTGAGTTTTCAAAAACAGATTTGTCAAAGCATGATCAGTGGGAACAATCAAACAAGTCATGGAATTTGAGTTTGATACAAAGAAAACATTAACCCTATACCTTAAGCTCATGTTCTTGTGTATAAAAGTCTTATGATTGATCAGTTCAAACAAAACAATGAGGCAGTTGAGACGTAATGTGTTCATCTTGTTTTTAAATGAAATTTTCATGCCATATATTAATATTAATAACACATACATTAAAGTCATGGTATACTCAACTAGGTTCATCTCAAACATAAGAACACTTAAGCCTAAGATATATGATGTGTTAATGCAAATAATTTGGCTAACTTCTAGATTTACAGTGAGCTATGGAGTTCAATCCAAATCATGGCATATTGAAGCTAAACCTCACGGATTGGATTGAAAAGTCATACTTCCAAGTGTGTATTACAGTCATGTTTCCAACCGATTTGAAATCAAGTTTAAATTAGGCTTCCACAACAGGTATACATGCAATCATTTGAATAGAAAATTCATAGACATGGATAGCACACATGATGAATGCATACTTCGATTTTGTAAAGATGAACTAGACTGTTCCTTCCATGTTTTGGAAGCAAACTTGATCATGGAAGAATTTTAATACTAAAGTAGATCATACTTAAGCATGATTAAGTTCTTCGACACATGAATTCCATAAAAATTACTAGCCAAGGGATTACTTTGTAATAAGAACAAAAACAATGGGGATCAAATTATCTAATTTGAATCTTCTATAGCTAATCATATGTATAACAATTTTTCCTAACCATGAATTTGGAGCACCCATTATCAACAACCCATGTTGATAGATGCTCCCCCTCAATCCAAGCTATACAATTCTAAAGATAGAGGTTTTAGGTACCCAAATTTTGGGACCTAATGAATCTACAATGAATGACTTTGGCACCCATGCCTTAGTCATTTTCTTTTTAGCCTTTTGAATCCTAGAATTATTTTGTGCTCTAAATTGGGTTCTAGACATCAACGATATGAAACTTGATTGTTTAGGTTGATAACCCGAGCCACTCTTGTTGTAAACCACTTTTTGTGAATTTAGAATCATGTCTAGGGTCTTGGAGCTAGTTAAGAATTTCTCGAGAACATTCTTGAGATTTTCAACTTCGCTCTTTAAGTCCTTATTGTCATTCTCAAGGGTCTTAACATGCAAGTCATCAATTACCTCATCCTTAGAGGTTTTTAAATGCTCTACTTCTAGTTTCAAAGATTTAACTTTGGCCTTAGATTTTTTAAGCATCTTAGTTAGACATGCGATGGTTCGATAACACTTATCTAACTCGGGAGAAATTACCTCTTCATCATCCAAAGATGATGAAGGCACGGTTGAGGAGCTTGATTCGTCATCACTCTCCTCCTTTGACTCTTCTAGTGCCACTAGAGCCACGTGACAGTGGATGCCCTCCTCCTTCTTCTTCTTGTTGTCACCTGTCACACAAGCAAACTCTTTCTCTTTTGGGCTTGTGTTAGATAACTCGTGTAACTCCATCTCACAAAACAAATCCTCTAACTTAACAAAAGATAAGTCCTTGGAAACCTTGTAAGTATCCACCATGGATGACCACAAAGTATTCCTAGGGAAGGCTTTGAGTACATACCTCACTTGGTCTCTATTTTCTACCTTTTCATCAATGGAGTGGAGACCATTCAATACTTCTTTGAATCGACAATGAAGCATACTTACAGTTTCATTTTCTCCCATGGTGAGATTTTGAAGTTGGCTGAGAAGGAGGTCCTTCTTGGCAGTCCTTATATCTTGAGTTCCCTCATGGAGCTCAATGAGCTTGCTCCATAGATCTTTAGCACTTGTAAAAGGACCCACCTTGATAAACTCTTCCTTGATCAACCTGCATTGCAAAGTGATCACCGCTTTGGCATTTGCTTCACTCTTTCTTATTTGCTCAGCCGACCAACTTGAGAAATCGAGATCTTTTCCTTCATTATCCTTTGGAAGGGAAAACCCCTCCTTGACAGTGAACCATAAGCTCATGTTGGTTTTGAGATAGAACTCCATTCTTGACCTCCAATATGAAAAATCTGTGCCGTCAAAGAATGGAGGTCGGTTTGTGTTGTAGCCTTCTCCTCCAGCCATCATGTTGTAAGCTCTCGGATGTTAAGCCTTGAACAGAGCCCCAAGATCTGATACCACTTGTTGGAAACGGATGGCTAGAGGGGGGGGTGAATATAGCCAGACACAATTTCTTGCTTTTTGATACTTCTGCGTGATCAGATTAGTAGCAGCGGAAACAAAAACACAGAAGCAGAAATAATGAACAGCAAGCAAAACACAAAGGAAAAGCAAACCGACGCTAACACCTCGATATACAAGGTTCGGGGATAACTTGCCCCTACTCCTTGGCGTGCCCGTGAGGTGGGCGATCCCTTGATCGTCGGCAGATCAAGCCCCGGCGAACTCCGAATAGTAGCAGCCTCCTTCTCGGTGGAGAAACCTCTCCACAAGTGATCTCAAGAAGATACAAGTTAAGCACAGAGACACTCGAGAAGACAAGCTCACAAAGATGTAACAAGATCGCTCGAGCACAAAGCAACAGAGAGCACGAACACAGCCCAGCCAAACTTCCCAAGTTTCTGTCTTGTTCGCCTCGGCTCCTCTGCTTCCAGCTTCGTCACTTAAGCTCCTGCTCAACGTCGCCAGCTCCATCAGCACCACTGACTCACACCCTGACCCACTGACCTCTCTGAGCACTCAGTCCACTGGACACTCCTCCAGCTGAGCCTCCGTCAATTGCCAGTCGCGCCTTCGTCAGTTGCTAGATGCGCCAGACGCCGTTGAGACCTGAAAACACAATAGATCCAAACCTGCTCCAAGGAAAGCCTCCCATTGACCCTCCTTGAGTGTTTGAATCACCTGCTATCACCTGCACACTCCAACAGAGGCTTAGCAATGCATATCAAAAAGAAATCAGTAAGTAGCAGAGAATCGGCAGTGAAAACAGACTTCTGACAGCATATTTGAATTAAAGTTCTGCGCCTGATCGGTCATCAGACCGATCAGGAAGGACCCTGATCGGTCACCAGACCGATCCACAGTCTTCTGCATACTCCTGATCGGTCACCAGACCAATCAGGCTCCAGCCTGATCGGTCACCAGACCAATCAGGCTGAAACTTTAATCAAATCCTAGCTGCGCCTGATCGGTCACCAGACCAATCAGGCTTGAGTGAACAGTGATTCTTTAATCAAATCCTAAGTCTCTGATCGGTCACCGGACCGTTCTGGACCTGATTAGCAAGGGAACTCAACTCACTGTTCGCTCCCTGATCAGTCACCAGATCGATCAGGAGCTGTGCAGTGAGTGAAACACACACTCCCTGATCGGTCACCAGACCGATCCACGAAGGAGCTGCGTGCCAACTCCCTGATCGGTCACCAGACCGATCCAGGGACGCAGACCTAGCCTTCCAAGCTAGGATTTCATTCACCTTAGCCCTCCAAGCTAAGGATTTTTTAATCTAACTCTCCAAGTTGGGAATTTGCACCTAACCCTCCAAGTTAGGACTTTTCACCTAGCCCTCCAAGCTAGGACGTTTCACCTAGCCCTCCAAGCTAGGACTTTTCACCCAACCCCTCTGAGTTAGACCTTCACCCAACCTAGCCCTCCAAGCTAGGCACCTGACCCTCCAAGCCAGGACTTTTTCACCTAATTCTCCAAGATGGGAATTTGCACATAACCCTCCAAGTTAGGACTTTTCACCTAGCCCTCCAAGCTAGGACTTTTCACCCACCTCTTCCGAATTAGGACTTTTCCAACACCTGGCTTCACTCACCAGGACCCGGCTTCACTCACCGGGATTTCCATCACCTGACTTCACTCACCAGGACCCGGCTTCACTCACCGGGATTTCCATCACCTGGTTTCACTCACCAGGACCCGGCTTCACTCACCGGGATTTCAATCACCTGGCTTCACTCACCAAGACCCGGCTTCACTCACCGGGATTTCAATCACCTGGCTTCACTCACCAGGACCCGGCTTCACTCACCGGGATTTCAACCTAGCTTCACGAGCTAGGACCTGGCTTCACTCACCAGGGTTTCATGCCTAGTCCCCGACCAGGACTTTAACCCGAATTCGCTCAACCAAATTTAAATCATTGTCAAACACCAAAACTACAACCAGGCCAGACTGCATTAACAGATGGGACGGGCGCACGGAGGTTCTCATAAATAGGTAAGCCCCCTCCAATCCTTGGGCTTTGGGCCTGGCCGGTCTCGTGGCGACCCACGTCTCCCGATCTTCGACCCAACCGAGCGGGTAAACCCTCGTAAACATGTCCGACCCCGCTAGTTTAGCGACCTACACGATGTCAGAAGGCGTCCTGCTCTGAGCGCTCCGCTCGGTGGCCCATGAAGATCGATAACAGTATGACCAAAGGAGCCGGCCTTAAGTGCTTTAAGAAGGAATGAAGAGGCTCTATTCAGCAGGGTGCACAGATTACATCACTTCGAACCCGTAACCCTCGCTAGTACAACAAAAAAAGAAAGGCGAAAGAGAGGCGAGAGAGGCAAACGGCTTGATCCTCACTTGAAGGGCGCGTCGGTCACACTGGGCAGGCCCTCACACATGTCCTCGAGGCTTGCTGCCGTGGGAGGCATATCCGGAGACAGATACCCGCCCAACTTGAATTGACGGATTATGTTCAGCCCTTGCAGCTCCATTACATCCATGAACCGTTTGGCGATTTCGGCCTTATAGATAGGGGCGTTGATGCACTCCAGCCTATATTCCTCCCGTCGAGCAGCTTCAGCATCCTTGTAGGCTCGGAGCGCCATCAGCTCAGACTTGGTCGCCTCCCACTCGGCCTATTCGGTCTCCCTACAAGCGCGTAGCTCTGTCAATTCTGATCGAGTGGTTTCCCACTCGGACCTTTCCTTCCGTAGCCGCTCAAGCTCCTCTTTCTGGGCACGCAACAACTGCTCTTTTGAGGAGAGATCCCCAAATAGCTCAGTTATCTTTCATGACTGGGCCAAAGCAGCAGTATCTCTGGCCTCCAGTTGGGCCCGGAGAGTGTCAAGGGCAACTGACGCCCTCTGAAGGTCGGACTGCGCCTGGGCTGACTCGGCCTGGGCCTCCGATTGTAATGCTCGCGCTTTCCGCTCGGCATGTTTCAGGGTGGATAGCTGGTTGTTTGCTTGAGAAGTGGCTTGCTACGCCGTCTCAACCCGACCGCGCGCCACTTCGAGTTGCTCCCTTGAGTGGGCCAACTGATCTTGCAGAGCCTGGACCTCCTCTCGCAGGTGATTCAACGTGGGCTCGTCAGCAACTAGTTGGGAATGCGCCAGTTGCGTCTACAGCCGCCTCACCTCCCTCTCGCCCTTAGCCCGGGCCGAGCTCTGGGTCAGGAGCGACATAGAGACGTCGTGGCAGTCTCCTGCGAGCTGCAAGAGGAACGCCCTCCCTAGGAGTTAGAAATCAAAGGTATAAGAGGTGCAGTGCAAGGCTTAAGTCGAATGTGTATACCTGAGTGGCCTTAAGGAAGAAGGCGTCGGCTTTGCTGCGGGAGCCCCGGAAATAAGACTCCTCGAATCCCTGGCATAGCAATCGGCTACTGCCCCATACAAGTGCAGATCCTGATAGTGCTCGGGCAGCTCGCCTAAGGGCACCCTCAGGCGACGGTCCGCCTGAGAGGGCACCAAGAGGTGCATCATCTGGTCTTCAGTTGGACCCTCAGCAGAAGGGGCCCTTGATCGGGCAGACATCATGGTGTCGGAAGTATCGGAGGGGGCAGAAGGTTGGACTGGCGATGTCATGACGGAAAGTTTGCATAAATCATTTAGTTGTTAACTCATTAACAAGTATGCAATATTATACATAGCACCCAATTGCACCTCTCTTTACATCGACCTTGGCTGTGGCACAACAAATCGATGCTCCAAGCTTAAGGTTGACCCATTAATCAAGAAATAGTTTTAATATGGTTGGAGCTCATTCAACCGTTTAGTCAGGCTTGGATGTGTCCAACAACCTAAACTAAGGATTGACCTCTAACTCCAACTATATTAATCATAAACTAATTCCATGGTTTGAACATGTTGAGGTTCAAGCCGGGCATGGATGTGCCCATCAACCCAAACGAGAAACAAAACTCCAGTTCTAACCATATTAATGGAAGGTGTTGGCCTTAATATTTTGTAAGGGGTTTTGGGTCTCATTCTTTTCTTTTAAGCACATTCATAACATATAATTATGTCAGGTACTAACGATTTCCTTAATAAAGTATGTATGTGACTTAATTTATCAAGTCTCATTAATTGAATTAGGAACTGGATTTCCTAATTCTAATTTCACACTTTATTAAAGGAATTGTTTTGGGAAACATTTTCCTAAATTGTCATAATCAATTTCGGAAATAATATGTTTAAGACTTTGATTTCTCTAAATCAAATCTTATTAAATTAAGAGACAGATTCCTTTAATTCAACCACATATTATTTTCATGAAAATCTTATTTAAGGAAATATACTCTATAGGAAATAATTTTCCTAATTAATTTTGGAGACAATAATATGTAAGAGCATCACCTCTTAAATCAAATAAGGAAATTATCGTTTGAGAATCACCTCAAAATTTTCCAAGAATTGATCACATATTTTATTTATGGAAAATTAATATCAATAAATAACTTAATTTGGACGGCTCCCCGAGGCTCAATCCAAAATAAGAATTTATTAATAATATAATTTGTAATGCTCCCTGAGGCTCAATCCAAATTAAACATTTGACAATTTAAATTCAATTTAGGAAATTTAATTATAACAACTAACATTAAATTGGACGGCTCCCCGAGGCTCAATCCAAAATAAAAAATTTTGTAAATAATTTAATTTCCAATTATGAATTTAAATGTCAATTAATATTCCATAATTTGTCTAGACTTTCTCGAAAGAAAGTGCCCAAAATTGCGAGCTTTTCATAAATGGAAAGTTTCCAAAAATAAAATTTTCAGAATAATTGTAAGTTTCTGGTATAAAGAAAACTTACGTATTTTCAAAATTGGAAAATTTCCAAAATTGGAAAGTTTCCAAAAATGGAAAGCTTTCACAATTATCATAAAATTTTAGAAATAGGGATATTTCAAAAGTTTGCGAAATTTCATGAGAATTTCCAAACTTTGAAATTCCTAAATCTAAAATTTACCATAATTGGAAAGTTTCCATAATTGAAAAAATTTTCAAAATTGAGATCATGACAAAGTTTTCCGCAAAGCAATTATATGATTATGTCGAACACTAACCTGCTCTGATACCACTGTTGGGACCGGGTGCATGTTGACATGGATGCGGGTTCGTAATTTTAAAATTAATTACATGCAGCGGAAGGTTTAGCATAAATAATTTCTCAAATTGTTTAACCACACATCTAAGCATGCAACCTTATGTTGTGTAGACATGATCATATATTTAAAATTTTTGCAGAAATGTAAACTAATTTACTTGTTACCTCGCGTAACTCGAAGAAAGGGACGAGATCCAACCGTAAGCGTCCCTCGGAAGCTCCGCCTCTATTCGCGTCCACGCCGAGTTTTCTTCGGGATGACTTCGCAAAGCCACGAGTTTCGTGCCGACTAGAACTACTAGATTCTCCAAAGGCACGACAAGAATACCAAGAGAGAGATGGGAAGACTAACCACCAAACGAAGAACGGAATCAAGATTCCGGGAGGAAGGAAGGAGTTGCGCCCGCTTCTTCTTCTTCTTCGGCAGCTGCTTGGTGGTGGCTGAAGCTCACGGCAAAAGGGGTTCTCCTTTTAGGACCGGCGGCACTAGAGGAGGGAGAGGGAGAGAAGGAGAGAGAGAGGGCTTATTTCTAGATCTCTTAGATTAAATTCCAAGCCATGCCTTGGTTCCTTTATATAGTAGCCTCTCAACCGCCAAGTCTCCTTTTTATGGAATAAATTTTCATAAGAAATTTATCATATAAATTTTTCTATGATTTATTCCACCATGCCAAGTTTTTATCATAATTTAATTTATAATAAAAACAACCATGTCTCCCTTTTCTTATGGAATAAATTTTCACAAGAAATTTATTATATAAATTTTTCTTATCATAGAAAAATCAATTCATAATTGATTTTATAAAATAAAATAAACTATTCAAAATTTATTTTAATTTCCATAAAAATAATAAACCAAACCTCGGTTTATAAAATTTATATTATCCATAATTTTATAAAACAAACCACACTTGGTTTATTTTATAACTTGAACCAAACAATTTGGTTCTCCCTTTTAATGTGGCTGACCAAACAAAGAGGGTAGGGACCCTCTTTGGCCGGCCAAACCCAAGCCAAGATCATATGAATTAAACTCATTTAATTCATCCAATAAGCCTTCAAAAGACTTAGTCATTTTATGCTTCCGATGCGTCTCTGAAAAATTCAGATTCGACTTATCTCTCTTGATCGGAAAATCTAATTTTCAACTCGTTTTAAATCCCTCGGATTACTCGTAGTGCGTGTGACTAAATAGGCTTTCGATTTATGTTGACCGTCTATAATTAACCAATTATAGAACGATCGTGAGTGACACATAGTAGTACATCATGATCCACAATTAATCGAAATATCAACGGTTGACCTCAGGAATAATTCTGAAACCCTTCAGCAGCTATAATGAATCGTGCCCCATTCCCTTCACCATCTTATACCCACTTGGTTCAGGACATGGTCTATGTGTGTCAGTCCCCACTAGGCTGACTACGTCACACCTAGCCCAAGTAACGTTTCCTCGTCCTATGGATTCTAATTACTCTCATGTATTTAAGAGATTCATACTCTGAACATGTCATGCTCTGGCCAGAGGCTTCGAGTAACAATCCGACGATAGGCCTCGGGTATACATCTCCTCGCAAGAAGTGGTGAATCCTTTGTAGGCTGTTCAAACATCTTCGGGCACTTCGGCTTATACCCAATCATCCTGGGTCCACACCTCCTTGGAGATGCTTGCTTAAGATGTCAAAGTATAAGTCTCCATGACCAAGATGACTTGAACACCGCAAGTCAAAGGAACATCGCACTTAAGCTGCAGTAAGAACTTCACTGACATGTCTATATGTAGACTACCATATGAAGTTTTACAGCTAGTCACTCCAATGAACTAGTTCCCTTAACTAGCATTCATGTTTATCTCCGGGCATCCCAATGTCACCAGCCAGTGAGAATCGGCTGATTAGAGAATAACCCATGCTAGTCTCAACAGAATTGACAGTGTCCGTATCTATCAATTTATCGACTAGGGACTATTTCAATACTTCACAATTGCACATGTAGAGATAATCACTAGTTGTGAATTCATCACAAATTCTCTCATGCTGTGAATTGTATTGCGGACATTCAGTAAATGAGTTTAAGATCTCAATCAAATACACATACATATATACTCAAATAGTGAACATTCATTTATTAAAATAAATTATTACAATCATAAGGCGATTGCCTTAGGACACTTCTCTCATATTACTAACAAGATGCCTGCCGGCGTTCGGAGGGAAGTCGTGGCGAGACAGTTGGGGAGGGGGCGGTCTCGAAGGCAACGGGGCCCGACCCCTGTACAGGTGAAGTCGGGTCGGCCGGGATGACCGCTGTCGCGGTGCCTCCTCTAGTTGCCAGCATGGAAGCTATCCGAGTCTGTAGCTCGACCTTCTCTAGCCTGAAGCCTTCCTTCAAGGTCGTAGACAGCAACAGGGAAACTGCGACATCAAAATGAGTGCAGGCCTGACCGAGTGACATACTGGGTGTATATATAAGAAGACTTACCAACATCGGATAGAGGGGGAGTGGGGCTAGGGCTCAGACCAAAAGCGGATAGAATCCCCTCTTTCAGCAAAAGCCCGCCATGGAAGTGCCTGTCTTCCAATTCGGCGATGACCGCCCGGTAGGCGGCGGAAGTGCGATAATGTCGGGGAAGAGTCTCAGCAACGGGAAGTCCCTCAACCCAGGTGGTAGGCCAGCCAGGGGCAGGGATGGGCCCGATGAAGAAGTAATGTTCTTTCCAGCCCTTGTTTGAAGTGGGCAGGTTCAGGAGGAAGGAAGTTTTGGCTCGGGCCTGGAAGAAAAAGTCGCCCACCTCTTGCTGTTTACGGTAAAAGAAGTAATGGAAGTTCTCCGGTACCAGGGGAACCTCGAGAAGTGAAAAAATGATGGCTGAGCCACATATCAGACGTATGGCGTTGGGAGCTAGTTGGGACAGAGGAATCTGGAAGTAGTCACAGATGGCGGCAATAAAGGGATGGACGGGGAAACACAGGCCGGCTTGAAGATGATCTCGAGACAAGGCAATATAGCCCAAGGGGGCAGAATTTGGGTGTTCGTGTGATTTAGGCAGGTGTAGGTGGTGGTCGGCCGGAATCAGGGAGCCCGATTGCATTTGAAGCAGGTCATGGTCGGTCAGGGTGGTGCTCAAGGTGGCATACCAAGGCCGAGGCGGGGGTGGAGACGAAGAAGAGGAGGCCATCGGAGAAGAAGGATGCGGGAAACTAACAAGTGCGGAAGGGTCATCGAGGAAAAGCTACGACAAGGAAGTTGTTGCAACCCTAGCGGCATGCAAAGCAGCGGATGGGCGGCGGATGGTTTCGAATGCAGAACGGGCAAGCAAGGAGACTTACTTATAGAGGCAGGCGAGGAGTGCCAATCGTCCGATGAACGACTGGGAGAAATGTGCAGCCCAGCTAAAGCCGTTTGATCATACTCGGGTATTATTTGGGGCGACAGAATACAGGTGCAGTAGAATATTCCCAATCGGTGACGGCCGGTCCTTCATAGGGGCGCGCCAGGCTTGGACCAGATTCAGGGTCCAGTCAGTCGGACTGCGTGCCTCCTTCGACTAGACTTGAGGGAGATGCTTATGATCCCGGGCCAGCTTACGTAACCTGGCCCGATAGCTTGGCGCTCAGTCAGAAGGAAGGTGGCCAGTGATTGGGACGATCCCGCGGAGAAGGAGGTTCGCGGACTCAGGCCCCCTGGGCTTCCGTTTCAAGGTTCACATAGTCCCGCAAGGGCCTTCTCTTGAGACAGAATGGTTGGTGACTTGTTCAGCCTCGGCTCCCCGCCTACGCGTGGTGGCCCATGCTACGGAGATAAGCCCGAGCCACAGAAGACGTTACTAAGTGCCCCAGTCAGCACCCTCCTAGGCCTTCAGCCGACCTCGTTACTAAGTGCCCCAGTCGGCACCCTCCTAGGCCCTCAGCGGGCCTCGTTACTAAGCGCCCCAGCAGGCGCCACCATTCCCTGACACCGGACTACCAGAAGCTGTACGGGGTCGGCGCAGGACCTCGGTCGTCCTGACCCCCAGTGGCGGATATCCCGCCAAGGTATTGATATACCTGCAACATCTTGTCTCCCGTACCTCGACCACATGCCGTGGTGTCAGGCCGAGCGGCGTCCAACGACGCCAACTCTTAAGTTGACATAGCCCCTTTCCTCAACACAGCATGAGCCACTTTACCCTGCCACACCTGTCATTACTGGACATGCCTTGCCTTGTCCTCGCTACGCGACAGCAGGTGGCAGATGGGGCAGAACCTGTCAGCTTCCCTGACTACTTATGCCTTCCACTCCGTATTTCCCAGGTACGCGCGATAGTGCAATTTCGCTACTGTTCTATTGCTTTCCATCGCCACCGTCGTGTACTGACTTGACCGTCGGAGTGCCTGGCCGGGGACTTTTCCTGGCGGGTTCTAACGGTCTCCGTTTTGCAGGTTGGGAGCGACCCAGCTCGTCATACCACTTCAACGACCTCGTTCTTCTCGGAGACTCGTCCAGCTGTAGGGGCGTCTGACTCACTTCGCGATAGGATCCATATTGGTTAAGTTATTAATTTTTAGTTGTTTTATTAGTTTTAATCATTGCTGTCGTGATTTTTGAGAAGAAGAAAAAGAACAAGGAACGGGGGCTGTGTCAGTTTTTTGTTTTTTGCCCATACGTAACGCTCCCAAGTTGGAACTGCCACCATTCACCAGGTGGCCGCTGAGGGACGGCAGATGCTATCATGGAGACTTGGAACTATTTATATGTTAGACACAAAGAGTAATAATATCACGGAGACTTGAGCTGCTTCAACACCAAATACACGCATTTCTGAACAAGTCAGTACGATCCAATGACTCAAGCTTTGGAAAGATTCCAAAATGACAAAACATGTAAATATATATTCTAATGAGTCAATTTCATTTGTTTTTGTTCATTTATATATCCTTCATTGTTTGTAAATCGAAATTAAAATAGTCCCGTAAATTATTAAAAGGTTAGATTTTATAGAAGTTGAGATATCGAGGTTTATGATTTTGTAAGTATGTTATTGTATCAATATTGTGTACAATAGTAATTCATTTTTAAAAGTGAGTTTTATAGGGAATGTTGAGATTTTTTTATTTATAAAAAGTTGAACAAAAAATTTATAAATCCTCATTTGCATTTTAAATTTTACTATCAAGTCCTCATGTCAAAAAAAATCATTTTCACTCCCTACGTATAAAATTTTATTTGCTTCAACTCCCTAATATATACTAATTTATTTAATTATCTTCATTATTTTTAACTATAAAATATCTAAAATGAGGTATCATTCATCTAAATTCAGTATCATTTAACTAGAATCTAGTATATTTTCTATTAAATTGAATACGATTCTTTTTCAAACTCAGTTGATCGAGAATTGATTTTAACCTAGTTGATCGAGAATCAATCGGAGCTGCTCATAATTGAATGAAGTTATTCCAATCGATTGAAGAGTTTCGATTAATTAGAAATTGATCGATAATCGATCAGTTGTATTTGTCATAAGAGAACATCATCTTAATTTTTTTTTGTAGGTACAAAAAATCCAAAAGTAAATATAATTTTTTAAAATTCAGCACATTCTTAATAATGATTTCAAGACAGAAACCTAGTTCTTCAGGTAATCACATATCTTAGCAGTTAAACATTCATCTCTTCTTAATTTTCTGTATGAAGGTGTCTTTTGATACTCCACAAAATTCAAACTCTATCAGAAAAACTACAGAAAATCAAGTAAATGGATTAGCAAAATCTAAATAAATCTGCATTTAGAACTTCAAAATGCTTGACAGTTTGCTATCTTGGAGCAAGCTGAGACTCTGTGATCTCGTTGACAGATTGAAGAGCTGACGGAGTTGAGCTCTGCGACGACGATGATGCATTGGCCTCCGTAGGCTTCCTTAAGAAGTTTGGTGGTTGTCCAGGCTGAGGTAGCTCCATGTTTTCAGTTCTCAACATGACAACCACTGTAAACATTGTGGGTCTTTCTTCTGCATTTTCCTGAACACACAACAACCCTATGTGGATGCATTTCACTACTTCGCCAACCGGGCAACGATCCCTGATCGATTGATCGATGAATTCGATAGCCTTGTCTTCCTCCCACAGATCCCATGCCTGCAAAGATCCAAACAATTTTACTTGTTTGATGTTATTTGTAACATGCACAGCCAAAAGAATGTATAAACTTTGATCCTTTACAGTTCTGAGAAGGTTCTGCCCGTGTTGCTCGAGATGTGCTCTACCGTTCCTTTCGCCACTTATGATTTCCAAGAGGAGAACACCGAAGCTATACACATCTGATTTTACTGAAAAAACTCCATCCATGGCGTACTCGGGGGCCATATATCCACTGCATTGAATGAAACATTCATATACAATAGATTACAAAATTGAACTTGAATTGTGTTTCAGTGGTTTGTGTTGTTTGGATTCACTTACAAAGTTCCAACAATTCGATTCGTGTTGGCAACATTTTCATCAGCCATGTAAATCTTTGCCATGCCAAAGTCTGATATCTTGGCATTCATGTGCTTGTCCAACAAGATGTTGCTAGCTTTGAGGTCCCTATGTATGACCTTCAGAAGTGAGTCTTCATGGAGATAGAGAAGGCCTTTCGCGATCCCTGAGATTATCAGAAACCTTCTCTCCCAATTCAACTGTGCACGCTTGCTCGCATCTATTGAAGAAGCATGGAGATCATGAAAATTCAGAATTTACTTGTTTAAGTGAAGAGAGGAAAAGAACTGACCAAACAGAAAGGCATCAAGACTGTTGTTGGGGAGTAATTCATAGATGAGTAGCTTTTCTTCGCCTTCCACACAACATCCCAACATCCTCACAAGATTCTTGTGCTGAAGCTTTGCGATCAGCTTCACCTCATTCTTGAACTCAGTTGGGCCTTGTTTGGATTTCTCTGACAATCTTTTGACTGCTATTTCTGATCCATCACGCAAAACTCCCTGAAAAATATTGAGATAACATCAACGAACCCTGCTCTGTTTCGTTACATCAATGAGTGTTGATACCTTATAAACAGGTCCAAATCCACCTTCCCCGAGCTTGTTCTCATTGGAAAAGTTATTAGTAGCCAGTTTTATGATGTCGAAATCAAAAAAGGACATCTCTCGAGTTTTGAAATCTTGTTCCAAAAGATTCTCATGATCTAAAAATAGAGTGAAAATATCAGTCGATCTCAGAATTCTTAGCAGTTGAATCTTCATTAAAGCAGAAGAGGTAATGGTTGGTTACCTCTATTTCTTCTCAGCTTCCATCGACAGAAGAGAAGCATTCCAAGGAGGAGCGAAACTGCCACAATGGGAAGAACAATAGCAATGACTATAACATTTGATGATCTACTGCGTCCTCCTGCTGCAAGAGATTAAGATTCACTGATTTTTCGAGTTCGAATTTTGATGCAATGGGGCAGACGCAAACCTCGCGAAGAGTTTCCACCACCACCACCACCACCACTAGGCGCCGGCGGAGGAGCGGCACTAGGAGCCAGCGGAGGGGCGGCTGCCGTGATTGTTATCGTCGAAGCCGTCTGATTAAAGAAAGGATACACCTCGTATCTAATCATGCAGCTCCCGGACAAGAACTGCCAGCCTCTTCGCTGCCGGCAATCCGTCACGATCCTGCTCATCGCGTTCCCCAAGCAGCTGCGGCAATTCTCCCTGCTCAGATCCCTCGTGCACTGCACCATCACGTAGCTCGTATTCGCTTTGCGTAACGTGATAATGCCGGAAGCGAGCAACGACGCCCTGCCCACCGCCGCTTCGACGAGCGCCAAAGCTCCGGTTACAGTTATATTGTCGGTGTCCGACGAGACGGTATCGCTGCTGCAAAAGGTACTCCCTTCGACGTCCACCACGTTGAAGATGCTCTGGTTCGAGTACCGCAAGAGGCAGTCGTCGTACCACATGATCCCCTGCGTCTTGTTCGGGCACTCGCCCGCCATGGCGGCGCTGGCTCTGTGGAGGCAACCGGTGCACGCGCTGCTCGGCAGCACCGCGGGGTCTTCCCGGCAGAGAGCGAGGGCAAATAAGTCACCAACGCTCTGATCGCCTGTCGTGGTGTTGTAGAAGCCGCTCGAATTGGCGTTGGATTCCAATTCGGCGATTGCAGTTTGAAGGTTCAACTGCTCGGAAGCGAGAAGGGTGGAAGGGAAGTCGTCGTCAGAGCAGCGACTGCGGATGATGCTGTAGTCGCCTCCGGCAAAGAACGGGGTAGCCTCGTATCGGATCCAACAGCTTGGGGAGATGTAGCGCCAGCCCTTGTGGCCGAGGCAGCAGGTCCGCGTGAAGGCCAAGATCGAGGTGAGGCAGCGCTGGCAGCCGGCGGAGGTGAGGTCGGAGGTGCACTGCGCTATGGCGAAGATCGGGTAGAGGTCAGATGCGTTGGAGGCGAACATGAGCGGCCGCTGGAAAGGAGCTTCTTCAACCAACGCCGACATCATCTGCTCAATTTCCATCTCAATCGCCTAAAAATCTCATCTTTGAGAAAAAGAAACAAGGAAAGAACTCAATCTACGCCACCTCGTAGGGCTCCATGGAGCTGGTCTGCTCGCTGGGGTTGCTCATGTTGACGCCGGCAGAATCGACTTGGCCGAAGAAGTCGAGGTCGGAGTAGCGGAGCAAGCACTGGTCGTAGCAGATGATTCCCCTCCGGGAGCCGGTGCAGGACTGGTTGATTTCGGCGATCGCCACCTGGACGCAGCTCTGGCAGTCGGAGCCAAAGAGGTCGCCCTGGCACATGTAAAGGCCGTAGGCAGCGTCGGTGCCGGCGCCGGCAGTGTCATTCGCGGCGTTGGAGGCGGAGGAGGAGGAAGCGAGGGAGGAGAAGAGCGCGCTGAGACTTCCGCCGAAACCGCCGCTGGCCGCCGAGTCAAACGTGCCTCCGGTGCAGTTGTTGTACAGCGGCAGTTGGGCGGCGGCGGCGGGAAGAGCGACGACGACCAAGATAATTAGCACAGAACTTCTCATGCCGTGAAGATTTTTTTTTTCAAAAAAAAACAATTTTTAGATCAAATTTTTGATCTTGTCGAGGAATTTCGACAAAGAACGATACAGCACGAAAGTGAAGAACGAATTAAATCATAGAAATGCTGGAGTTATATCATAATCAGTTTGATTTTAAAAAAAAGGTTTGGAAAATTAATTAGAACAAAAATATGCTAATTTAAAATGAGAAAATGACAACAGAAAATAATTTTCTATTTCACATTGTCGTCGTTGACTCAAACCTACTTTTTGAGTGAGTCGTTTTTATTTTACCCCAATTTTTTTTTCATTTTATCCCCTATTGTTTGCAAATCAAAATTACAATAGACCCTCCTCCATCAACACTAAAGTCCAAAGATATCTTCTTCCGTGGAATTGATCGTCCGAAATTCAAATTATCCAACATTATTAATCATTTTTATTTTAAAGTCCAATGATACCTTTCCCTCCCATAAAAAGAGAATATAAAAATATTGACAATTTAAATAAATCTTAATAAATATTTTTTAATTTATTTTAATGATAAATGAAAATTTTTATATATAAAATCGATTACTTTCAAAATTAATCGATCGAAAAACTTGATACCTAAACAACCAAAAAAATTTAAAAAAATAAAGGCCAAAGATACTTAGGTGTACAACTTCCATAAGTTACCTTCAAAATTAATAGGTTTTAAAAAAAAAAGCTAAAGGCTAAATTACTAAAGAGGTGCGGTGGACATATGATATTTTTCATCTAATAATTAGGAGTTTTTTTTTCAAGAACTGACGACCTTGCATGATTTAATCTATCATACATCATACATTATACCTATATACTTGAATTAATTTTTTTCGTACCCATGAGATCAGACATTAAAGTAGCAAATCTATCTTCACTAAAAGGGTAATTTTATGGAAATCGAAATGTTTTCCTTCATTTATTATAAGCAGAATGATCCGAAAGATGAATTGTTTATTTTTCCAAAAAATTTATTTGACCAAATTTGAGCAGAAAGCCACTTTGTTTAGAGGAGTATTGTAAAGTATATAGATGTAATATATAATCTCTCAAACTGTTAGGGTAATATGAAAAGATGGATAAAGGATAAAATAAACTTTTTCTTTCCTGATGATTTTTGGTTTTAATGCCCAGATTCTTCCCCCGCTGCGGTTGCGTTTCCACTTTCCACACAACTAAAGTCGCATATTTTCCACTGATGGAGAAAGATGGAAGACTCCTCGTTTGTCCCTGAATGAACTCCATTCTGAAAGAAAAAAAAAACTATCAGATTTAGATATAATTTCTGAAACTTTTTTAAAATATCGCTCTGTGAACGATTGAAGCAAACATCAAACACTCAAACGTGACCATAATGGTACTCCAGAAATCATTTCCATTGATAAAAAAAATAATTGCAAGTTCAGCAAAACAAATCCATACTTACAGATGAACACCACCTCCAAATCCTCTGAACTTGCTTCACAGTTTGCTATCTTGGAAAAACAAAAGTCTCTGTTACCTCATTGATAGATTGAAGAGCTGATGGAATTGTGCTTGATGTATGTGAGGATGCCTCTGGCTCGAGGGTCATTGTCCTCCTCTGAAAGTTTGGGGGTTGGGCGGGTTGAGGAAGCACCATGCCTTCAGTTCTCAACGTGACAACAACTTGAGACATGGTGGGTCTTTCCTCAGCATTTTCTTGGACACACAGCAAGCCTATGTGGATGCATTTCACTGCTTTGCCAACTTCGCAATTGAGCAACTGATCGATGAATTCAGGAGGATTGTCTTGCTTCCACAGATCCCATGCCTATAAAAATGCATGCAATTTGTTGCTAGCATGCTATTCGCTTTATTTACAGCCAAAAGAATGGAGAAACTTTGGGCCTTACTGTTCTGAGAAGGTTCTGTCCATGTTGCTCGAGATGTGCTCTTCCATTCCTTTCCCCGCTTATAATTTCCAAGAGGAGAATACCAAAGCTGCACACGTCCGATTTCACAGAAAAAAACTCCATTCATGGCGTACTCTGGAGCCATATATCCCAATCCCAATCCCAATCCATTCATGGCGTCCGATTTTCGCCGTCCACCACGTCGAAAATGCTCTGATTTGAGTACCGCAACAAGTAATCGTCATACCACATGATCCCCTGCGTCTTATTTGGACACTCGCCCGCCATGGCGGTGCTTGCTTTGTAGAGGCAACTCGTGCACGCTCCGCTCGGCAGCGCCGCTGGGTCTTCCCGGCACAGCGCAAGGCCGAACAGATTACCGGCATTCCGATCCCCTGATGTGGCGTTGTAAAAGCCGCTGAAACGGGCGTTGGATCCCAATTGCGAAACTAGGGTTTCGAGGTTCGGCCCATCGGAGGCCAGAAGAGGCGCGGGGAAGTCGTCGGCGGAGCAGCGGCTGCGGATGATCTCGTTGTAGCCTGTGACGTCGAAGAAGGGGGTAGCCTCGTATCGGATCCAGCAGCTCGGGGCGATGTAGCGCCATCCCTTGTGACCGAGGCAGCAGATCCGCATGAAGGCCAAGATCGAGGTGAGGCAGCGCCGGCAGCCAGCAGAAGTGAGGTCGGAGGCGCATTGGGCTGTGGCGAAGATTGGGTAGAGGTCGGAGGCGTTGCCGGGAAGCCGCCACTTCAACCAGCGCCGACATCACCTGCTTAATTATAATATTATATATATATATATATATATATATATATAATTTTTAAAATTATATATATATATATATATATATATATATATATAATTTTAATTAAAAAAAAATCCAAAGCACAGGGTAGGGCTCCAAGGAGCTGGTCAGCTGGCGGAGGTTGCTCATGTTGATGCCGCCGGAATCCACTTCCCCGAAGAAGTCGTTGTCGGAGTAGCGGATCAAGCAGAGGTCGTACCAGATGACACCCCGCTGCGCGCCGGCCCAGGTATGGTTGGTGCCAGCGATCGCCGTCGGCACGCAACTCTGGCAGCCTGGGCCGGAGAGGTCGCCCTGGCACATGTAGAGGCCGTAGACCGCGTCGGCGCCGGTTCCGGAAGTGCCATTCGCCGAGTTGGAGGCGAAGGACTGGAGGAGAGGCACGCGAGGGAGGAGAAGAGGGCGCGGGCGCCGAGACTCTCGCCAAACCCACCGCCACCACCGCCGCTGCAGTTGGCTACGAGGAGCACTTGACCGGTGGCGGCGGGAAGAGCGGCGAAGAGGAACATAACCAAAATAGAACTTCTCATTGTGAAACAAAAAAGAAACGCAGTTTTTGGATCAAATTTTGTGTTTTGTTCAAGAATAATCAGGAAGAATGATAGAACAAAACAACACGATGAACCAAAACCTCAAAATATTGGATTTATGATTTTTAAAAATATAAATCTTGATGTGATTTGCTCTGAAACAGCTCAATCTCTCATTAACTACTTCAAAAAAGTCAGCAGATCAGTCGAGATAATCTTCGAAATATATAATTTTGTTTTAATTTTAAATAATTAAAAAATGATTTAAGGAAAATATGGATGGGAGACGACAATAATTATGGCTCTGGGGTAGCCGCCGCTAACTTTGACTAAATACGATAATTAATATTTTAGTACATAATTAATTATTAATTTGTCAAAAACGACAAAAAAAAAAAAATCGGTTAATTGGAGAAAACTCCCCAATTCCAAACTGGCCTTTGCATGCACTCCCCACTTAATAACTTCTTTGCATTCACTCCCCGATGGATTGAGTATAAAAGAGTGAAAACTCAGTATACATTATAAATATTTGAGTATAAATTGTTTGAGATTGAGTACTAATTCAAAAAATTTGAGTACAAAGTTTCGGTGACCCCTCATGTGAAAATCTGGATATGGTGAGTATAAAAGAGTGAAAACTCAATATACATTATAAAGATTTGAGTATAAATTGTTTGAGATTGAGTACTAATTTAAGAAATTTGAGTATAAAATTTTGGTGACCCCATGTGAAAATCTTGATGTGGTGGATGCAACCTCATATACTGAAATTTCTAAATTTTATACTCAAATTTTTTCAAATAATACTCAATCTAAATCAATTTATACTTAAATTTTGATAATGTATACTGAAATTTTTACTATATACTGAAACAATATATACTCATATTTTTTTAAATAATACTCAAATTTCTTAAATTAGTACTCAATATCAAACAATTTATACTCAAATCTTTACGATTTATACTGAATTTTTACTCTTTTATACTGATAAAAAAAATAACACACAAAACTGTCTTGTCAATCCCATCAGGGAGTGCATGCAAAGAAACTTTTGGTTGGGGAGTGCATGCAAAGCCCAATTTGATGTTGGGGAGTTTTCTCAAATTTTCCCAAAAAAAAATCACAAAACATTGAATCCCAACAAAGGGTTTTGCTTTGCATTGGCACTCATAGTCGCATCGATATCTATGATCGCGGCCCAAATCGTCGTCAATTTTTTGACACATGTTTGAAAACCTTTTAAGTAAAGAATTAATCCGACCAGAATTGAATTCCAATTCTCATATTTGGAATGAATTAGTAAACAACAGAATTGAATTAAATTCTCATGTTTGGAATCAATCAGAATTGAAATCAATTGTTATATTTTTACCATTTTATCCTTCAAGTAAAATAAAGATCATCAAACAAAATGAAAAATAAAATTCTTCTTTGTTTAGCGAAATCCGAAACGGCGCTGAGCAGCGAGCAGGGTTGCAGCAGTCCGAAAAGGTACTGGTTTGTTTTATTAAGAAGGGTACATTCGTAATATAAATTTGGAAGGGAATTCCCTTCCCATATCAAACCCAAAGAGGTCTGATTTATTTTGAGGGGTGTAAAATTCCTTTCCTTTCCAATTCTTTTCTAAAAATTACTACCAAAGGAGGAAATTAAATTTCAATTCTCAAAGAAATTTCAATTCCTTCCTTTCTAAACAGGGTGCGAAAGAACACAATATGATTTGTTTCAACAGTATGCTACCTGGGAACAGCAACAGTGTCAGTCAGTTCATTGATAGACTTGAGTGATGATGGAGGTGTTGCTGATGCAAACAGCAAACCATCTGATCCAGAACTCGGCTTTGCGAAGTCTGGAGGTTGTCTAGGTTTAGGAAGCACCATGCCTTCAGTTCTTAACATAAGAACAACTTCGGACATGGTAGGTCTCTCCTCCGCCTTCTCCTGCACACATAGCAAGCCTATGTGGATGCATTTCATTGCTTCATCAGTTGAGCACCTGTTCTCGAGCACTGGATCGATCATTGAAGCTGCATTGTCTTCGTTCCAGAGCTCCCATACCTATTAAGACCATGTTCAGTATGATTTCATTGTCTTCAAGTAATGGAAGAATATGAATAACTTACTCGCCGCAGAAGGTTCTTGCCGTGTTCAGCAAAATGTACTCTGCCATTCTTTACCCCACATACAATTTCCAAGAGTAGAACTCCATAGCTGTATACATCAGATTTGACCGAGAAAACTCCATGGATGGCGTATTCTGGGGCCATATACCCACTGTCGATTGCAACTTGCGTGGTCAGAGAGCTGGCACTAGTTGAGCAAGTGCAAGAGAGAGTAATTAGGTTCGCTTACTAAGTTCCAACAATTCTTCTGGTGGCCACTTCACTATCCTCTGGCTGATAAATCTTTGCCATTCCAAAGTCTGATATCTTCGGGTTCATTTGGCCATCCAACAAAACGTTGCTGGACTTAAGGTCCCTGTGAATGACCTTGAGAAGTGAATCTTCATGAAGATAGAGAAGGCCCTTGGCAATACCTGAAATTATGTGAAATCTTCTCTCCCAGTCCAACTGAATACGCTTGTCGGGATCCGCTGGGAAGCATAATGAAGCCGACATAAGAATCTAAATGTCTAAAACACATAATACATTAAGTACCCACTGATCAATGGTGAATCAAAAGGACATTTTGATTTTGCACACCCTATTCCATGCTATGAAACTAATGGTTCATAGTTTAAGACAAGTGACTGGCAAATGAAAAAGAGTATTTTGGTGCTAAAGTATAAGAGGGTATGCCAAGAATGTCGAAATAAACACACAGGTAAGCAAATAGAGAGGATAAGCAGAAACTTGCCAAAGAGAATGCCATCAAGACTTCCATTGGACAGGTACTCGTAGATTAGTAGCTTCTCTTCCCTTTCTACACAGCATCCTAACATCTTAACAAGATTTTTGTGATGAAGCTTTGCAATTAACTCCACCTCATTCTTGAATTCAGTAGAACCTTGTTGGGATTCTTGTGATAACCTTTTAACTGCTACTTCTCTTCCATCAGGGAAGACTCCCTGAAATGCAGTCAAAGTCATGTTGTTAGGTCTGTTAAGTTTTTTACCAAATGAAAAGAAGTAGCAATACCTTATAAACAAGTCCAAATCCACCTTCTCCAAGCTTGTTTTCATCAGAGAAATTATCAGTAGCAACTTTTATGATAGACAGATCAATGAAGATCAAGCTTTTTTGGCTCTTGTGGTCATCGAGTTTATGTTTCCTTTTACCTAAAGAACCATAGTGAACATGACTTTAGTATATAAATAATTAATCTCTTAGCAGTTGAAGCTTCACATATCAATTTAGTGGATAGTCATCTACCTAGTCGTCTCTTGAGCTGTTGTGCACACCATAGAAGCAGACCTAGAAGTGCTGCTCCCGCGAGCGGAGGAATTATTGCAATGATTTTAACCTTTCGTGATCTCGATCTTGTTGTTCCTGTTAAAGACCAGGGCCCTAAATTAGTTGATGTAATAAATATTCAAGGTATGCTAAACGCAAGTAAGGGTATTACAATTGCTTCAAGGCCTAGCATAAACTACTAGCCTGCTGCTGCTATCAATCATTAGTTGGCATTGAAGAAATCTTACCACAGGATCAAGTATCAGAATAAATCTAAGTAGAACAAATTATAGCAATCAAATATCTCAGTATGCCTATTGTGTTGCCACCAATCAAAATTTCAACTGTTTAAATGAAAAATCTAGTTGATGCTTTACCTTCAGGCTGCAGCTCAAGTATCCTTGATGCAGCAGTCTCATTATAGAAAGGAAAGGTCTCGAATCTTACATTGCAGCTACCAGACAGGTACTGCCACCCTCTGGTCAGCTTGCATTTAGTAATCACCATAGAGATCCCTGTCTCCAAGCATAACTGACAGTTCTCGATAGAAAGATCTCTAGTGCACTGAAGTAGGAGATAACTTGACAATGTGTTGTTGATTGCAACCTTATCAGCAGCAAACATCAAGGAATTATTTACTACAAATGGAACGAGACTAAGAGCCTTTGCATTTGTCGTTGCATCGATCTCTGAGGACCCCTGCCCATTATCACAGTATACGTTGCCATTGTCATCCGGCATGCCAAAGAAGTTCTGGTCCGAGTACTTTAGAAAGCACTGGCCATACCACATGAATCCTTCAGTCTTATTGGGGCACTCATCCACTATTGCAGCACCTGCTGTATCAAGGCAGTTAGTGCACTCCTCGCTGGGTGTGGCAAGATCTCCCCTGCAGAGAGCCAGTCCAAATAGCTGGTTAGAGTTTTCTCCTGAAGAGGTGCTGTAAAAGCCAGTTGTGGGTGCCCTGGAATGCAAATCAGAAAGGAGACTTCTAAGGCTTGCCTCCCTGCTGCTGAGATCACTCGAGATGAAATTTTGCGTCAAACAATGACTTCGGATGATATAGGTAAAATTGGCATTCGGATAGTTCCCAAAGAAGGGTGTTGGTTCATATCTAACCAAACAAGTCGGAGTAAAATATCTCCACCCTTTCCTTTGAATACAGCAACTCTTGATGGCTTCCAAGATGGTTCTCAAGCACATGCTACAATTTTCCGTGCTAAGATCTGAAGTGCACTGTGCCTGAGCAAACAAGGGATACATGTTTGACACATTCCTCGCAAACATGAGTGGCTTACTCAAGGGAGCCGCTTGCACCAAACTAGACAGCACCTCATATGGCTTATTTGAGCTGGTTTCCTCATTGGGATTAATTGTGAAGTGTCCCTCAGTAACAGGGATACCGAAGAAGTTAAGGTCAGAGTATCGGAGCTGACAGAATTCATACCAGAGGATGCCTCTGCGTGAGTTGAAGCAATTTTCGTTGATGTTAATGATTGCAGAAGTGATGCAACTGTGGCAGTCAGAATGGGAAAGATCACCTTGGCACATGTATAACCCATAGACAGTGTTGCTATTGGACCCAGCGGTGGCATTCGCGCAGTTGGAGGTGGAAGAGAGTGACCTAAGAGAGGAGAAGAGGCTGGTTAGGCTTTCACCGAAGCCGCTGCTTTGATCATATCGGTCATCACTGCAATTAGTTGTGAAATTGACAGCACAAGTTCTGGGCACATTGAAGAAGATCAAGTATGGAATTAGAAAGAGCAGGAAGATCCAATCTTCTTTCCTGAACATCTTTCAAAAATATTGTGCTAAAAAGAGAAGAAACAATAGAGGAATATACACAATCAATCCACTTGCCACTTTTTCCCAATAACAAGTTGAAGTATGTTTTCCCCTCAAATGGAAGAAGCATGAAAGGTTGAGTCAGGACATGGAAAAAAAGATCGAGTCAAGCACCTCATTACTTCTCAAATCATGATGTGACAGAAACCAATATATTGATAGGGAATGCAAGTTGGTGATTGAGAAGTCACTACACGCAATCGTTTGTTAAAATAAAACCAGAATAATAAAGTCAAAGGATCTTAGCTTGATGTAGTTGAGCACAATTACTTATAAGAAAGGTTAGAAAATTACCATTTTTTGCCGTGAAGGAGGCTTGAATTGATTATAAGTGGTCAAACAAAGAAGATGAGATGGAACTTCTTGCATTCGTAGAAAAAGTAGATAGTCAATATTTCCCATCGTCAGCATTAACGCAGCTGCAATTTTAAAAAATTATGGCGGTGATAACGGAGGAATTTGGCTAAAACAAATTATCAACTTCAGATACTATAATAGAAGAGAAGAATCCCCTAATGCAATAAAATTTGTATCTTTTGATGAAATTGATGTCGACGATCTACTAAAAAAATCTTAATTTCTCCCTCATGCATGTGGAACCATCAATCGCGGGAAGCGGCCGAGGGCGCGATGGCGGCGATGCTCCAATTAGGGTGAATGTGTCCGATGAAGAAGGCGAAGAGACAGGACGGCAATCAGGGCTTGTTTATTTACTTGCAAGTTCCAATATTTTGAGAATTTCTTTTTTTTTTTGGCTTTTTCAGTGCGCCCCAATAATTTTCTAAATCGCATTTTATCCCTCTCAACTGCATCATAAACTTTTACTTTTTCCTCTACAATTTCAAATATTTTTTAAAAGATACTCTAAAGTTTTCATACCAATTAATTTGCCATCAATTCTATTGTATCCATATTTCTACTATGTGGATTTGGATTATGCACATAAAACTCATAAAGGTTGTTGATTAGATGAACTTAAGATAGATTTTGCTTACATGGAGTAGACTTATTCGATAACTTAAGACTACATTGTCTTTATGCTCACATCTTCAAATTTTCACTTTTCTATCGAGGAATGGCATCCGACTCGGTCACTTCATTGATAGAGTGAAGCGATGATGGAATCATAGCGGAAGAATGAGGATTCTCCAATTCACTATTCTTCTTTATGAAATTCGGAGGTTGTGTAGGTTGAGGAAGTGTGATATGGTCACTTCGTAGCACAAGAACAACTTCCGACATGGTGGGTCTTTCCTCTTTGTTCTCTTGAACACACAAGAGACCTATATGGATGCACTTCAATACTTCATCGGATTCATATCGATTCGCAAGCAACGAGTCGATGAATTCAAATGCCTTGTTCGCGCTCCATAGTTCCCATGCCTATAAACATTAGCCGTAGTAGTGGCCTTAAGTTTGCAAAGTATTAGTTAGTAAAGGAATGCAATTCACTTACATGCATGAGAAGGCTTTGCCCATGTTTCTCTACGTATGCTCGGCCATTCCTTTCACCACTTATAATTTCCAAGAGGAGAACACCATAACTAAACACATCGGATTTCACAGAGAAGATCCCGTTCATCGCGTATTCTGGAGCCATATATCCACTACGATTGATATCAAAAGAAATTTCTTAGTACATGAAATCAATGATCAGTCTCAGACAATTAGTGGATGAGGGTTAAGATTTGCTTACAAAGTGCCAACAATTCTATGTGTATTATCGACTTCGCTTTCGTCTAAGCTATAGATCTTTGCCATGCCAAAGTCTGAAATTTTGGGATTCATGCCTTCGTCCAATAACACATTGCTAGCTTTAAGGTCCCTGTGAATGACCTTAAGAAGTGAATCTTCATGGAGATAGAGAAGGCCTTTTGCGATTCCTGAGATTACGAGAAATCTTCTCTCCCAATTCAACGACTCGTGATGTTTTGGGTCTGTCAATGAGCTTTGAAGAATTCAGAGTCTATATATATTTTTAGATGAAAGAAGTGAAAGAGAGAAAGAAAACTGACCAAATAGAAAGGCATCAAGGCTTCTGTTGGGGAGGTATTCATAGATCAGAAGCTTTTCTTCCTCTTCGACACAACACCCCAATATCCTCACAAGATTCTTGTGCTGGAGTTGTGCAACCAGCTTCACCTCGTTCTTGAACTCGGAAATACCTTGTTTAGATTTTCCCGACAACCTCTTAACGGCTATCGCATTTCCATCAACCAACACTCCCTGAAACATCATCACAATTCAGCCAGCGTTCATCCGTATAGACTTCAAACAACAATTGAAAAAGACATTGATACCTTGTAAACAGGTCCGAATCCACCTTCTCCTAGCTTGTTCTCATTGGAGAAGTTGTTGGTAGCCACTTGAATGGTATCCAAATCCATGAAGGTTAAGTCTCTATCTTGCACAGTCTCGAGATCGACTGGCTTGGGGCCTTTACTTCCTGTATAATAACAAAGTGAGACCAGAGAAAGGTTCCTACCTCTTCTTCTCCGCATGCACCATGCACAACAGAAAAGAACTCCCAAGAATGCAGCTCCCACAATTGGAAGAACAATGACAATGGCGTTAACGTTTGACGATCCTCTTCCTTCTGTCAAAGAACTAATTGGTCGAGATCAATTTTGCAAGAAATATAGTGTTTGTGAATATCTTACCTTCAGGCTGCAGCTCAACAATTCTGGCTGCAGCTGTTTCATTATAGAAAGGAAAGGTTTCATATCTCACAGTGCAGCTACCAGACAAGAACTGCCACCCTTTGATCTGCTTGCACGCATCAGTCACTTGAGAGATCCCCATCTCCAAGCATAACTGGCAGCTCCGGCGGGTAAGATCTCTGGTGCACTGAAGCAGCAGATAGCTCGACAAGGTGTCGTTGATCGCAACCTTATCGGCCGCGAACAGCAAAGAGTTGTTGATTGCCAGTGGAATGAGGCTGAAAGCCTTTGCACTCGTTGTCTGATCAATCTCTTGGGAGACCAGTTCTCTGCTGCAGTATGTGTAGTTGCTGTTGTCCAGAGTGCCAAAGAAGTTAAGGTCTGAGTACTTCACGAAGCACTGGCCATACCACATGAACCCTTCAGTCTTGTTGGGGCACTCATCCACTATCGCAGCCCCTGCTGTGCCAAGGCAGTCACTGCACTCGCTGCTGTCGGCGGCAAGGTCTCCCCTGCAGAGAGCGAGGCCAAACATCCGGCGAGAATTCTCGCCCACCGCCGCTTTGTAAAAGCCAGTTGCAGGCGCATTGGATTGTAGAACAGAGAGGAGGCTTCTAAGACTGTCCTGCTTGCTGCTGACCTCGCCGGGGAGGAAGTCATACGATGAACACTGGCTCCGGACGATGTAAGGAAAAGTTGCATTCGGGTAGTTGCCAAAGAAGGGAGTTGGCTCGTACCTAACCCAACAAGTCGGAGTGAAGTACCTCCACCCTTTCTGTTGAACACAGCAGCTGTTGATGGTCGCCAAGATGGTCGTCAAGCACACGCTGCAGTTTTGCACGCTGAGAACCGACGAGCACTGTGCCTGAGCAAACAAGGGGTACATGTTCGACACATTGCTCGCGAACATGAGAGGCTTGCTTGAGGGAGCCAATTGCGCCAGGGTCGACAGCACTTGGTACGGCTTTGTCGAGCTTGTTTCCTCGTAAGGATTGGTAGTGGAGTGCCCCTCGGTGACAGGGATGCCGAAGAAGTTGATGTCGGAGTAGCGGAGCTCGCAGAATTCATACCAAATTGTGGCGCTGCGCGAGTTGGAGCAACTCTGGTTGATGTCGAGGATTGCAGAATTGATGCAATTGTGGCAATCTGAATGAGGGAGGTCCCCTTGGCACATGAACAAGCCATAGACAGTAGTGTTAGCGCCGGGCCTCGCGGTCGCGGTAGTATTCGCAAAGTTGGAGCTTGAAGACAATGAGCTGAGAGAGGAGAAGAGGAGTGTGAGGCTTTCGCCGATGCCGCCTGCCATTGTAGTTGCCTCCACTGCAGTCAGATGTGTAGTTGACAGCACAAGTCCTGGGCGCACTTAAGAAGATCAAGCATGGAATTAGATAGAGGATAAGCAAGCTCCAATCTTCTTCCCTCCACATCTTTCAGAAATCACAGCGCTGCAGAAACAGAGAAGAAAGGATATGAAGTATGAAGATTGAAGCTTCATGTGACAGAAACAAGACTTTTTGATTGGCACGCCAAGTTCTAATGGAATGCTCTGAAATGTCAACACAATTGCATTGTCAGAGGAACTTATTTGAATACTCCTGTGACAAACTGTTTATGACTAAGGTTAGAGAATGATCAAACAAGGCTTAGTCTTCTGGTTGACTAAAGGGAGGAATGGAATATTAGTTGGTCAAAAGAAAAATATAATGCAAGAGGGCAATAGCTTGCTTGACTACTTCATTATTCTGCATGCTCATGATTTAGAATTATTTAGCAACAAGCATCACTATTATCATCACCATTTAGAAATGAATAATAGAATCGGGTCAGGAGTGCGTGAGAGAGGGACATACCAATTCCAACTTCGCCTACCCTAGGTATTGATGTCTTTACACGTGAACTGCCAAGTCAGGCTAGCCCAGCCCAGAGACAACAGCATCAAGGTAGTTCACCTGCTACCGTCTAACGGTCGTTGGGCCTACCTTGCCCTTGGCCTGCCAAAGGCGGTTACTCATAGTGGTTGTCGGCCACCGTTGTCAGGGAATTGAGACAGGGATTTGTGTCAGCGTGGATATTCATCATTGTCAGGAATGATCGAATCAAGTTAGAAGGAATCAGAGTTGGTAGGGATGTTTTCGATCAGGGATCGATATTTTCAAATTGAGTATTGTTGGAGGGAATGTTCGTGAATGAGGATCTTTCCACTTTGATATGTTGTGGGATGTTCCCAAACGATGATGTTTTTAAAGTGAGTGCACTGTTAAAGAAGATGTTCCCAAGCAATGATGTTGTCAGATTGAGTGCACTGTTAAAGGGGAAGTTCCCAAAGGAAGATGTTTCCAATGTGATCTATGACAAAGATGTTTTCAAACGGGGATGAATTCCCAAAGTGAGTGCTTGACTAGAGTCATATGTGATATGTTGCGGGGATGTTCCCAAATGAAGATCTTCCTACAGTGAGTGAACGGTCAAATCCTGTATAATTTGTTCTGAGATGTTCTCAAAGTGAATGTTTGATTGGAGTCCCGTGTAATTTGTTCGGGGATGTTTCCAAGAGTGCGTGAATGATTGGAGGCATATCGAGCCTGAGCGGATCATATACCGAGCGGATCTTCCCCGCGTCTATCAATGATTGTCTTTAACTTTTGATGGCCTTTATAGTTAGAATCCTCATTAGGTCAAATATCATAACCTTGTGCGTAAGTCTTTACTTCATCCAAGTTCCAACTTTAGTTGAAGATGGAAAAAAAACAATGAACTTTACCCCTCAAGCACGCATGCTTACTATGCATGTATAAGCGATCAAACATTCATGTTTTTCGAGTCCACAAAACTGATGATCCTTGAAATATAGTACCGGTGCACTAACAATATAGCGTAATATATTTATCGTATGTGCTTACTCTATACAAGTGTATAGGATTGGTGCATCTACTAAACAAACTGGTACATCTTAAACTTAGAATCTAGAATGGTACATCTATTATATCAGTGAACTTCGTAGACGAAAATTACCTTCTTCGCCCAAGTTTTAACACCTTACATAACTTTCATTATAGAGAGCAAGATTAAATCTTTTTGCTCTCTTTAAACTTTCTTCTTGCGCGATAAACATCACTTTGCATCCACAATTTATCACATAGTACTCAAATTCATAAACCATTCATTGCCTAACCAACCTTTCTTTCAGTTTGTTATCTAGGAACAGCATATGAATCGGTCACCTCGTTGATAGACACAAGTGTTGTTGGATTCACCGTCGAAGAAAAAGGCGACTCACATTCAAACTGCCTTCTATTCATAAAGTTTGGAGGTGGTGCAGGGCTAGGAAGCGCGATATGATCACTTCGTAGCATAAGAACAACTTCGGACATAGTAGGTCTTCCCTCCATACTTTCTTGAACACATAGTAGAGCTATTTGGATACATTTCATTGCTTCATCAGCCCTACATTGCTTCTCAATCAGCGAATCGATCAACACGAATGCCTTGTCATCATTCCAAAGGTTCCATGCCTATTAAGATTATAATCATAGCAGACCCTTAATGTTTGAGAATTGGCAATGGATGAACACAATTAACTTACATGTGTGAGTAGGTTATGCCCATGTTTCTCTGCATATGCTCGACCGTTCCTTTCCCCGCTTATAATTTCCAAGAGAAGGACGCCATAGCTGAACACATCTGACTTTATGGAGAAGAATCCGCCCATGGCATATTCCGGAGCTATATATCCACTACGTTTATATCAAAAGATCATGCTTGACTTGTCGAACTAATACTAATAATGATTCTTAAGAAATCGATAGTCACTTACTAAGTCCCAATAATTCGATCTGTGTCTACATCACTATCCTCCGTGTTATAAACCTTCGCCATGCCAAAGTCTGATATCTTCGGGTTCATGTCTTTGTCCAACAACACATTGCTCGCTTTAAGATCCCTATGGATGACCTTGAGGAGTGAGTCTTCGTGGAGATAGAGAAGGCCTTTGGCGATTCCAGTGATTATGACAAACCTTCTCTCCCAACCCAATTGCGCTCGCTTGTTTGGATCTATATATTGAGGAAGCATAGCCTTAGAAGTTTAGAGTTCACATACTTGGAAAGAAAATGGAGGGAAAAGGAAATAGAACTAACCAAATAGAAAGACATCAAGACTTTTATTGGGGAGGAATTCATAGATTAGTAGCTTCTCTTGCCCTTCAGCACAACATCCCAACATTCTCACAAGATTCTTGTGCTGAAGCTTTGCGATAAGTTTCACCTCATTCTTGAACTCAAAAGAACCTTGATTCGACTTTTGCGATAGCCTTTTCACTGCTATCTCTTTTCCATCAACTAGTACTCCCTGAAACATGACATGATTTTAGCCATTGCTTCACCTTTTGAGATTCGAAACAAACAGTCGAAAAGAAGATGAGTATATACCTTGTAAACGGCTCCAAATCCACCTTCTCCGAGCTTGTTTTCGTCGGAGAAGTTATTCGTAGCTGCTTGTATGACATCCAGAGCCATGAACGTTAGGTCTTTGTCTTGCCCTCTCTTGAGAGAGTTTAGCTTAGAATTTTCACTTTCCTGAAGGCTTTTTTTTTCTGAAATCAAAGTCAAGTTGTCTTCAGATTGAATGATACATTATTCATCAAATCATCAGACTAATTGGGTTTTACCTCTTCTTCTCCTCAAATACAGCAAATACAAGAGAACAACTCCCAATAGCACAGCTCCCACAATTGGAAGAACAATGGCAATGACTCTACCTCTTGATGATTTCCTTCCTTCTGTCAAAAAAACAAACAAATTACAGGATTGCAAGTTATAGACTTTGTTGAAATCAATTCAAAAGAGAAAGGAATTGTTCATGTGATGCAGCCATTATGATAAGAGTGTCAACGGAGAAAGAGATGCCTTGCGTGGACCAAGCGGAAGAATCGTTGAAGAAGCGGAATTGTTCGTAGCGGACGGTGCAGCTGCCGGTCAAGTACTGCCAGCCGCCGCTCTGCGCCCCGCACGACGCCGTCATCCTCCCGATCCCTCCGCCCAAGCAAATCTGGCATATGTCGGCCGTCAAATCCCGCGTGCACTGCGCCAGCACGTAGCTCCTCGCCGTCGCGTTCACCACCACCTCGCCGGCGGCGAACATCGACGGGCTGCCCCACGCGGTCTGCGAGATCATCCGGGCTCCCGCCTCTGTTGCCCGACCAAACTCCGCCGACACCGCCGCCGCGCCACCGCAGAAGGTGTGCTCGTCGGTGTCCAGCACGCCGAAGAAGCGCTGCCGCGAGTACTTCAAGAAGCACGGCCCGTACCACATGTACCCCTCCGTCTTGTTGGGGCACTCCTCCTCTATGGCGCGCCCCGCTGTGGCGAGGCACGCGGCGCACTCGCTGCGCGTGGCGTCGTCCCCGCCGCAGAGCCCGAGGCCGTACATCGTATTACTGCCGTCTCCGGCGGAAACGTTGTAGAAGCCCGTCGCCGGAGCTTGAGAACTCAGGTCGTCGAAGAGGCTTCTCAAATTGGCCGTCTTCGCGCTGAGGTCGTCGGATTGCACGTTCGAGCTCGAGCACTGGCTCCGGATGATGTACGTGCTCAAGTTGTTGGGGTAATTGCCGAAGAACGGAGTGGGCTCGTACCTTATCCAGCAGCTCGGGGAGAGATACCGCCACCCTTTCCTCTGGAGGCAACAGTTCTCGATGGCCGCCAGACTCGCCGTCAAGCACCTCCGGCAGCCGTCGGGGCTCAGGTCGGCCGTGCACTGAGCCAGGGCGAACAGGGGATACACATCCGACACGTTGGCGGCGAACATGAGCGGCCGTCGCAGGGGCGCAACCTGCACCAAATCGGACAATACGTCGAACGCCACCAGCGAACTGGTTACCTCAAAGGGGTTGGTCATGTTGAATCCGTCGGCGTCGACGACGCCGAAGAAGTTTGCGTCGGAGTAGCGGAGGTGGCACTGGTCGTAGTAGACGATCGCTTGGCGAACTCCCGGGCAGCTCTGGTTGGCGCCGGCGACGGCCGTCTGGAGACAGCTTTGGCAGTTGGTGCCGGAGAGGTCGCCTTGGCACATGTATAAGCCGAAGGCGGAGTCGCTCCCGGCGCCGGCGGTGGCGTTGGCGGAGTTAGAGGTGAAGGAAAGAGAAGTGAGGGAGGACAAGAGCTCACCTAGGCTTCTGCCAAAGCTGCTAGTTGAGTCGTAGGCCTCGCCGCCGCAGGTTGCTCTGAAAGGGTCTGCTGCCATGGCAGCTGTGGGAGCTTGAAAAAGGAGCAGGAAGGGGATGATCAGGCAGAGGAGGAAGATCAAGTCTCTGCATCTCCACATCTTGAACCAGAAACAGAGCAGAAAGCGTGAAGCTGCGGATGCAATCGATCTGCTTCAACGTATTTGATCAAATTAGCGAAGCACAATTATAGATCAGTTTTCCAATTCCACGTTTGACTACGAATTGTTCACATGACGTGGTTTGCCGATTGACTGTGATTTCTTTGATAAGTCCACGTTCAGATGTGGAAGATGAGCAAAAGATTTATTTATTTATTATAATGAAAATATCATAAAATTATTTTATATGTATTTTTTTATATTATTCTCATATATAATAATAAATATAGGATTAGAATGAGTCTAATTTCATTTATCTTCGAATTCATTTATTATATTGATTTTTATTTTTAACATTTAATTTCATCCTTTTATATACCCGATTATCTTTCTATTTAATTATCTGATTAATCAGGTTAAAAAATCTCATACTCTTTTCCATTCAAATTGGGTATCGACGTGAGAAAATTATCTCTATAACTCTTCTGATAATTATTTTTTATATTTTTACTCCTAAAAATAATTATTTTATTTTATTTGGGGAAAGAAATGCACCATAAACCTCAGTTTGTTTGTTTATTTATTTTTGAAAAAATGTTACATTTACTCATTTTCGTCCGATTTGATTTCTCATTTTTTGTTCAAACTGAAACAGATTCAAATCTATTTAGAAGGCAATTTCTCTTGAAATGTATTTCTAAATTAGTAGAATAAAAAGAAAATAGAAATAAAAAATATAGAACAATAAAAGACAAATTTGAACCCTCATCTTTTTTAAAATCAAATAATAAAATTGAACCATATATTTTTTTAAATTGTTTCTTTAGAATAATAATACTAAAAAACTATTATTATTACGTAAATTTATATATAAAAGTTATAATATGATTACTAAAAATATGAAAAAAAATAATTATAATACCAAAAACATATGAAAATTTTGTATATGTATATAGTTTATTATTGTTTGGTGGCCCCTAAGTTGGTGGCTTGATTGGACATGAAAGATTTGACATTGCTATTTTGATCCAGTATATTAGCCATGTGCACGGGGTGTACAACATACAAAGTAGCAGAAGCGGTGGTGCGCGGTGCACTGCCCAAGCCCAAGTCTTGCAGGAGGAAGACTTGGCAAACTAGCAAGCATGTCATGCGCGCAAGACATACCAAATAGCTCAATGATGGTACGTGGGGTGTCGTCTAAGCTCAAGTCTTGCAGGAGACAGACTTGGCAAACCAACGGACATGACATGTGCGCAAGGCATGCCAAAGTAAAACCTAAGCCCAAGTCATGCAGGAGCTACACTTGACGAATGTTCAAGCATGGCATGCGCGCAAGGCATGTCAAGCAACGAAGCGACAACGTGGGGCTGTCCAAGCCCAAGGATGCAAGAGGCAGACTTGACAATCATCCAAGGCATGTGTGCAAGGCATGTCAAGCACCAGAGTAACAAGACGGGGATGCCCAAGCCTAAGTCAAGCAAGGGGAAGACTTGACAACCATTCAGACGGGCATACACACCAGACATGCCAAGCAATGGAGAATATGACAGTACACGGGGAGTTGTCCAAGAGCACCAGATTCGGTGGTAATGTGAGCAATGCATGTCTGCACAACATGCCAAGCAGCAAAGATGGACATTGTGTAGGGTCGTCTAACCTTAAGTCAAGCAGGGGCAAAGACTTGGAATGTGGCAAACAAAGTGCAAGGATTAGACATGTTAAATCTGAGCATTAGCCAAGTAAGGTTTACAGAAAAAGTGAGTCGTGGTATGTGGTGGGTGCATGCAACAATGTGAGGGTGATCGAAGGTGGCAAGAGGAGGGGGTGAATTTCCCCTGAAAAAGAAAACTCAATTCTTTTATCTATCGTTGACAAAGATGTTTGTTAGTTCAAATTGAAATAAATAAGATAAATAAATTTAGCAAACAGGGCAATCGGATTTTACTTGGTTTGCAACCGGGGAGGTTGCTAATCCAAGGTTGAATATGACTCGATTCTCCTAAATAAAACTCCTTCGGGCGGAGAAGTCTTTTACACGTGGAAAGCTCAGAAAAAGAAAGAAAGATTACAACAAACTCGTTTGCTAATGCTTGGAATGAATGGAATAAATGAAACTGAGCTTTAGTGGTCTATTTATAGCCCCGGTCAGAGTTATTCGTTTGCTGAAGTGGCACTTATAGGGCGCCCGAGAACTCCTGGGCGCCTGACACGTGGCTTGATGCTTATCCAGAGTACAACGTTCACAAACTACTAAACATAGCCTCTCGAAAGCCTGTTAGCACAAGGGCGCCCGAGTGGTCGGGCGCCCGAGAACCCAAGTGCCCGTAAGCTTACGGTCGCCCGAGTACGGGTCTGGTCAGCAGTTGCTGACCACTCTCCTGCGTGACTTCCTTTGTCTTCTTGGGTGATTTCTGGCTAATCGAAGTTAGGGTCACCCGAACCTGACTTCGGCCTTTCGCCCTTTGAGCGTCCTTCCTCCCGACTTCTTATCCCTCGGACGCCGCGCGCATCCTTCTCGCTCAATCGGCGTACTCTTCTACAAAGCTCCATGTCCCTCGGATGCACCAAGCCCATCGGCTCCCTTTCTGTGTCATCCTTCTCGACCGCTGTATTTTTTGCTCGACTTCCTGCGCTCCTAAGTTCCCATACACTTAGACACAAGGATTAAAAACACCAAGACCTAACTTAAATCGGTTGACCACATCAAAACCTGCATGTGGTACTTACAATCTCTCACTTTTTGATATGCATCAACCCGAGTTAAGTTAGGGTAAACAAATATAAAAAAACATGAATAAATATATAACAGTGTAAGCGCAAAAAAAAAATAAATAAATTAGAGCCTACCCCTTAACTTAACACTACTTCTCCCCCTTTGATCACATCAAAAACTTAAAATGTTAAGGGAAAAATTTTCAACACAAATAAATAGTTTTCAAAATTTAGAATTTTTTTATAGAATTATCTTTAGAAAAAAATTATCAAAGTTTTCTAACATTTTCAAAAATTAATTTTGAATTTTAGTTTGACAAATTAGAAATTTTATTTTGACATAAAAAAAATTCTCAAGGTTTTAGAACAGATCCAGAAAATTCGGATTCGATAAAATTAATTTTAAAAGATTGTTAGCATTTAAAACCATGATTTGAACGAAAAAATAAAAAAAAATCAAAAATATTTTTGTAGATAAAACACTTATCAATAAAAAAACTTTACACTAATTTTCCTACAAGTAATTATCCAAAAAAATTAACAAGATAAAGAAATAATTGCCAAAATTAATTTACTCAAAAGAAAATCAACAATTTAAAATATATTTAGGAACCTGTTCCGGAAGGAGTCGACGACGATGTCCAGTCACCGGAGTTCTGCCCACGTGAAAGTCGTTGTGGAGGGAAGGAACTGTTGGGGCAATCGACCCTGAGATGATCTAGAGGATCATGATATTTTAATGTGTGGGCAATGTGGTCAAGTTAGGGATTGTGTTGCTCTCATATGTGTACATGAGTGTGCAGGTGTACAGGTACGCATGGACTTGGTTGACGTCTTCAGGTGAAGGATGGCATGAAGGTAAGCTGGAGGCTTACGTGCGCATCCGAGGGGCCATTGATAGCAGAGATGATGAGCCAAGGGACGCGGACTTCAAGGCATACGTGAAGGGTGGCATGGAGGCAAGCTGGAGACTTGCGTGCGCATCCGAGGGACGAGGGCCAAAGATGGAGAGGGCGTGAAGGCAACAGTCAAGACTGCTGGTGAAGAGTCAACTAGGTTGAGAGTGGCTGAGTATGAGTGTATGTACTCAGGGGTTAAGCCGGGAGGGTTTGAGTGCGGAGAGATTTGTACTCGGAGAGAAACCCAAGGCTTAGGTCTCGGACCAGTCGACTACCCTTGGGGCAGTCGATTGATGCCAACTGGAACAGCTGGCCAGAATTCGAACGTTATGCTGTAACGGTCGAATCTGAGTGGGACCAGTTGACTGCCATTTGGGCAGTCGACTGGTAGCGGCTGTTTTCAGATTCGAGCCCTATTGAAAGGGGCTCGTTTCTTACCTTGTTTTTTTGACGAAACTTGCTTGGATAGGGCAAGTTAGTAGTCTTGTATACTCAGGAAGTGTCCTTGGTATTGTGGCGAGGTTTTTCCACCCACAAGGAGCGACGAGTTCTAGCCAGAGGTTATCCGGGATTTGATCCACCGACGGATTGTTGGATTAGTCACCCGACCGGGGTGGATACCAACTAAAATCGGTTTGTTAGCATTGTTTCTTTGTTATTATTGTTTTTATTTGTATTTCCGCTGCGCTAACATCTTGGTAGAGATCAGAACGATCCGGAAAAAGTGCATTCACCCCCCCTCTGCACGCCTACGTCGATCTTTCAGTTGGTATCAGAGCGAGGACCGCTCTTGATCGGACTAACCGCCGAGGGAGCACTCGCTAGAGGAGAAGGGGATCATGGAAGACAAATTGGGTGACGATATCAACTCACCACCATCATACGAGCATGAGAATTTTGACTATTGGAGAGATAGAATGAAGATGTGGCTCGGGATGGATTGGGAGTGTAGGATGACCATTGAAGACCCATTCAAAATTCCCAAAGACAAGCACGACAAAAAGCTTCGCGCCTAGATATTGGACGAGTGAACAACAAGAGCAAGCTAGGGCCAATGAGAAGGTAATGAATATTTTGATCAATATGTTGCCTAACCATGTTTTGAGTGATGTAGGGAATTACTCAAATGCATGCGAATTATGGAATAAGTTGGAAGAATTTCACAAAAACCCCTCACAAGCTCAAGTAGTCGAAACATCTAAAGAAGTAAGTTCAATAATCCAAGAGGACCAAAATGAAGAATTATCCGTACCATCAAGTGAGGAACCATCCACCTCATCAAGAGGAGAAGAGGAAGGATTAGTATCAAGGGTTGAGGGGGAGGAGAGACCCTCATCCTCACAAGAGCAAGCGATGACTTCCGCCTCCACCAAAGCTAAGTCAAAAGAGTATATCGTATGTTTTGGTTGCGGCAAGAAGGGGCACTACAAGAATAAGTGCCCACTAGGTAAAAAGGAGGTAATTCCTAAGCCCAAGTCCATTCAAATTAAATCTAATATGGGTTATAGGAATGAGGAAAGTCAAAACAAAAGAAAGAAAATTCGGTGCTTTACATGCGGGGAGCTTGGGCATTACCACACAAAATGTCCAAGAAGTAAAGAGCTCAAGAAGATGGAACACTTTAGAAAATGGGAGAAAGAAGAAACAAAAAGGAGCACTCATCAAGGGGGAGCATCAAGGGTAAGGAAGGTACCTTCTAACTCTACTCATGCTTCAAGATCATTCATTAATGTTCAAAATGTTTGTATGAATGATAGAATTGATAACACTTGTGTGCCCATGCGTGTTTTTGGCTTTAAATATCATGATAGAAATAAAATAATTTTGTATGCCAAAACACCAACAATTCCATGTTTCATGATAAATCTAGGAACTCTAGGAATAAGAACCAAAGCATAAACTCCAAGAAAGGGAGAAATATGCCTAGACAAATAGATAAATCTAGAAATGTTCAAATTAGGTCTAGTGACTCTAAGGTTAGAGAGTTAGAAAAGGAAAATCAAATGTTGAGAGCAAAACTTGATAAGTTAGAACAAAATCTTGGTAGAGTCATTCAAGGGTCCGTAAAATTGAAGATGATACCAAAAGACCAAAATCTTAGAAATGGTATCCCGGGTCTAGGATACCATCCTAAGAGGGCTAGGGTTGATAAAGTATCATATTCAAGAATGCCCTATAACTATGGCAAGGAAGAACCATTTGAAGGAAAAGAAAAGAAATTGACCAAGAAAAAGGTCTATAGGGTTAAGAGAGTGATAGTGGAAAGCCAAGAAGCACCGGAGGAGCACCGGTGTCGTCTTGCCTTTGTAGAAGAGTTACCTAGGGAGGTAATTAGGGCTAGGAGCTCAAGGGAAAGCTCTGGAAGCCAAAATAGGTTCCATGGTCAATGGATTTCAGGTGGTTTCCTTCTAGGACATTAAAAAAGGACTATATGGTGTGCCAAGAGGTTTAAAAGGCTAAGGGTAGTCTTAATCCTAGAGAGTTGGCACACTTAAGGGAGGATTATAAAGAAAAAGGTGAAATTAGGATTTTAATTGAGACAAATCAATTTTAATGCCTAAATACCATATAACTTGATGCTATAAATGGACTATGGACGATTATGTGAAGTAGCATCAAGGTGAGGTCCAAACTAGAACTTTTGGGAAGAGTTCTATGATATCTTTTAGAAAAATTCGAAGTTTGTACCAAACTTGGGATTTGGGATGACTTTGACTAAAATTATATTTTTCCCAAGTAAATATATATAGGATCCACAAATATCCCCACAAGATTTCAGAATTTTTGAGAATTTGTGGAATTAGCTAGACATTTCTGAAATTTGGGCTGAGAAACTGAAATTCAGAACATCAGATACCAGTCGACTGGCTTGAAGCTAGTCGACTGGCAAACCTCACAGAATGTAATTACAATGTTGCCCAGTCAACTGCCCCAGGGGCAGTCGACTGGTTCGCGGGTTTTATAAAAGGAGAAGGCGCGCCGGGAAAGCAAAATCTAGGGTTTTGGCTCACTTCTACCGGCGATTTTCTCCTTCTCTCAACTCCTCTTGCGTCCTGAGCTCCCTCTAAGCCCTCAAAATCGTCCCTAAGGCTTCCCCTAACTCCGATCTACTTCTAGGGTTTGTAGAAAACCTCTTTTCTCAAGTCATCTTTCTCAAAACTGAAAATCATGAAGAAAGCAGTTAAGAGGTATGATGTTTTAAGATTCATTCTTTCATTTAGACTTTGCATTAACACTAATATAATTTTTGTGTATGTTTTCCTTGATGTTTTCTTTTTTGGGGGGGTTTCTTGGTGTGCATGCATACTTGGTTCATTAGGGCTATGTCTAAAAGGTCAAGGGGTGAAGGATCATCCCGACTAAGTCCACAAGGCCCAGAAGAGTCTAGGTTTAGAAGTTTAGAATGCAAAAAGCGATTCGAGGAAAATGAATTTGTCCAACTACCCTGTCGGTATCTCAATAAAGCATATTTTGAAGATAAGACACCTCATATTATTGAGATGATTACTTATTTCGGCATAGAGCAACTTGTCTATTGTCAACATGATGTTAATCTTGATCTGTGCAAGGAATTCTTTGCAAACTTGACTTGTCTTGACCAAGACAATAGAGTCTATGAGTCAAGGGTAGCGGGTGTCACTTTTCCTTTCACACCCATGGTCTTAGCCAGCTTCTTAGAGTGTCAGGCCTCGAACAATCCAAACATCTACTTTCCAAACATTGTGGAACCGCTTGAATTCCCAGGGGTAACTATTGATCAGATTCATGTACACTACTTCAGGAGGCATAGACATGAATCTGAGCGCACTTTTGATGCAAAGCCCATGAGTCCAGCTAGCCATGTTTTGTATAAAATTGTTGTAGAGTGCATCCTGCCCATTGTCACTAAGGGGAGAGCAAGGATTCGACTGCCTCACTTAGTGATGATGTATGCTCTTGAGAGACAATTAGATATAGATGTTTCCTTGCATGCATTTGCCTCGATCTGTCACTTTTCCCAGAGTGTGAATGGAAAAATTTACATGCCCTTTTGCCACATGTTGACTGAGTTTTTCCAGCTACGACTTGGCATTCATGTTACCAGTGGTCAGGTGAAACACCTGTCCAAGGAATATGATCAAATTGGCACCCGCCAATTATCCTTGGCAGGGATTGAGAGCAGATAGGGAGCATTTGTGTGGAGGGAGCGACCAGAGGCTGCTGCTGCAGATGAGGAGCCTACTGTTAGTGATATGAGAGAAGTGTCCTAAGGCAATCGCCTTATGGTTGTAAACATTTATTTTAATAAATGATAATTCACTACTTGAGTATACATGTTTGTGTATTTGATTGGGATCTTAAACTCATCTACTGAATGTCCGCAATACAATTCACAGCATAAGAGAATTTGTGATGGGATCACAACTAGTGATTATCTCTACATGTGCAATTGTGAAGTATTGAAAATATCCCTAGTCGATGAATTGATAAAAATGGACACTATCAATTCTGTTGAGACTAGCATGGGTTATTCTCTAATCAGCTGATTCTCACTGGCTGGTGACATTGGGATGTCCGGAGATAAACATGGATGCTAGTTAAGGGAACTAGTTCATTGGAGTGACTAGCTGTAAAACTTCATATGGTAATCTATATAGATATGTCAATGAAGTTCTTACTGCAGCTTAAGTGCGATGTTCCTTTGACTTGCGGTGTTCAAGTCATCTTGGTCATGGAGACTTATACTTTAACATCTTAAGCAAGCATCTCCAAGGAGGTGTGGACCCAGGATGATTGGGTATAAGCCGAAGTGCCCGAAGATGTTTGAACAGCCTACAAAGGATTCACCACTCCTTGCGAGGAGATGTATACCCAGGCCTATCGTCGGATTGTTACTCAAAGCCTCTGGCCAGAGCATGTCATGTTTAGAGTTTGAGTCTCTTAAATACATGAGAGTAATTAGAAATCCAAAGGACGAGAAAGACACTACTTGGGCTAGGTGTGACGTAGTCAGTCTAGTGGGGACTGACACAAACAGACCATGTCCTGAACCAAGTGGGTATAAGATGGTGAAGGGAATGGGGCACGATTCATTAGAGCTGCTGAAGGGTTTCAGAATCACTTCTAAGGTCAACCGTTGATCTTTCGATTAATTGGGGGTCTTGATGTACTACTAGGTGCCACTCATGATCGTTCTATAATTGGTTGATTATAGACGGCCAACATAAATCGAAAGCCTATTTAGTCACACGCACTACGAGTAATCCGAGGGATTTAAAACGAGTTGAAAATTGGATTTTCCGATCAAGAGAGATAAGTCGAATCTGAATTTATCAGAGGCGCACAGGAAGCTAAAATGGCTAAGTCTTTTGAAGGCTTATTGGGTGAATTAAATGAGTTTAATTCGCGATGGGTTCGGCTCGGTTTGGCCGGCCAAAGAGGGTGCCAACCCTCTTTGGTTTGGCCGGCCACCACTTAGGGAGAA
This sequence comes from Boesenbergia rotunda, assembly GCA_024364735.1. Classification (NCBI taxonomy): domain Eukaryota; kingdom Viridiplantae; phylum Streptophyta; class Magnoliopsida; order Zingiberales; family Zingiberaceae; genus Boesenbergia; species Boesenbergia rotunda. The sequence continues at coordinate 306,027 of JAGFNQ010003291.1, forward strand.
ACCAATTTATTTGGTTTAATTAATAAAATAAATCTAGCGCAATTTGTTTTATAAATTATGGATAAATA
>JAGFNQ010003291.1:311760-347149 GCA_024364735.1 Boesenbergia rotunda
GCTAAGTTTTCAAGTTGAGCCAAGAAAAGTAAATTGAGATTTATTAATGCTTGAGTATGCATGTTTTGAGTTATACATGTTCTTAGTTTTCTTTCAAGCATATAAGTATCTCATATGAATTTCATATTGATCAAGAAGCATGTTTGCATATTTCGAGATTTTGTGAGCTAGATAGTACTTACTAAGCTTTTTGCTTACTAGTTGCATTTCCTCTTACTGCAGATAAAGGTAAAGGCAAGCAATTCTGAAGGAAGGCGACGAGGCGGTGCTGAGTAAAGTGTGTGTGGTGGCTGATTTTGGAGAGATCCTCGAGACGAGACAATTTAGTTATTTGAATTACAATGTTTTAGTTTATTCAAATTTCAAGTTCTTGCTTTATGGAGTTTAGCGAACATTTAAGCTTTGGATAGTTTTACATGCTCAATTTCTTAGAGTAAAGATTTCATGTCATTTCATTTAGTATACATATCCTTATGATTGTATTGGATGAGTAGAAGTGTGAGTAGTTTGAAATATTGATACTTTGTTAGAGAAATAGATGCATGTGCCAAGATAGTATTAATTTCCCTTTGAATCAAGTTTTATTGCTTAAGTATGTTTAGAAAAGTTGCTTTCTCATTTGATAATGCCTTAGGGATGTTTCAGAATTTTGTGTGATGAGTTTCAATGGTTAGAAGTTAAGTTTGGTACAAACTCTAGCTTAAAGTCTATGTAGATTTTTCATAACTTGCTAAATTCCGCAAAAGTCCTAATTTCAAGTTTATGGATTCGTTTTGATGGGCTAAATTGTTTAGAAAACTGGTATAGAGTATAGAAATGGTGTCATGATTTTATATGGCTCGAAAGTATAAGTTTGGTGGAGTTTTGAAACAAGGCTTCGAATCTGAAAAACAGATTTCAGGCTTATCAGTCGACTGGTACAGTATCAGTCGACTGATACCCGTAAGCTGAGTTGGGCGAGGTAAGTTTCAATAAGTATTTTCTTACGAGTTTTTGAGAAAGAAAGTGTGACATGGTATCATGCATGACTATTTAAGTTAGAATATCATTCTTAAATAGATTAAAAAAAAAAGATTTCCGCATTTTTTTAGTCGTGCATTAGAGTCGAGAAGTAGACAAAAGTAACGATCCGTCTAAGGCAGAGAAGACGGGTCGCTACACATAACCCCTTATGTAGGGAATCGTAGTGACTTCAGGTCTAAGAACTATTTATATTAATAGTCACATGAGAAAGTTTATGACACTCATATGATAATTTATAAAACGTTCTCATGACGGGTCAATTCAGTACACATTCTCTAATTTATACCCATGTGTCAACTTGATATCACATATCCATGACTTGTGAGCTCAAGTTATCAATTGACCTACATGCTTGTCTCCATGGATTAATATTGTTCCTAATTATTAATGCTTGACTAGGAATGGTTTAGTATAGTATTCTCTACATCATTTCACTATCAATTTAATTAATCGATATGATATAGACAAAAACCTACTACCCAAGGACATTATTATACTTAGTTATTTGACATTAATATAAAGTAAGTATAATAACCAAACTTTGCCTTTATTAATAATAGAATATGATACAAAAGTCTCTAGTCAATCATCACATAATTAGCTCTAGGGCTCTTACTAACATGAAGCACCTGTGACCTTCTCCAATTTGAGAGTTTTCTTTCCCCACATCAGAGTAGTAATCAAATTCATGTACGTAGGAGATGAAGGTAGAAAATTTAGCAACATCAGCGCCTTATCTTTGTCCTCGATCATCACATCAACCCGCTTCAGATCGCTCACAATTTGGTTGAATATGTTGATGTGATGACTCAGATCGGTACCCTCTGTCATCTTTAACCCGAATAATTTTTGCTTAAGATACAACTTGTTTGTCAATGACTATGACATGTACCGACTTTCCAGCTTTTGCCAAACTACCACCGGTGATTTTTCATCCATGACATGATACATCTCATCATCCATAAGACAAAACCTGATTATTGCAACTGCCTTTGCCCGAAGTTCTTCCCAATCTGATCTCTCTATGCTTTCTGGTTTCCTTTCTCCTAGTGTCAACGCCATGCCATGTTGCACCAACAAGTCTTTGACCCTCCTCAGCCATAATCCGAAGTTTCGAGTTCCATCAAACTTTACCATATCAAACTTCACAGAAGACGTCGCCGACATATTGAAAAATCCACCAAACCTCGCTCTAATATCAATTGTTGCGCAAAACAAGAGCAACAACCTCTTAAACTCTAACCCGCCGCGGAAGAAGAGGAAGAGAGAAAGAGATCGCGGAGCAACGAGACAAAGACGCACAATAGAGAGAGAAAATACAAGGATGATGTAGAAGAGGAGAGAAGAAGAATTACTTTGGTTTGGTGGTGTGCCTATACCACAAAAAAATACCGAAGTTTTATTAGAATTCTCTATACACAAGAGAATACATCTTATTCTCTTGATACTAATGATGATGATCAAATAAGTTTACAATGATCCCTATAAATAATACCTAAACCCAAACCCAGTAAAACCATAACAGAATTTTATTAGAAAAAATCTTAACAAAATTCTATTAGAAAAACTTAACATAATTTTATTAGAAAACTTTAATAAAATTCTTTCTATGAAATCAATTATTCAGATATGAGTTACCCGTCAATAATATATATATATATAAACGACTAGTTCTTGTATTTTAAAAGTTCATACATATTCCATCAATATCTAAGTGTATGAATTTTCTTTTTTATACATGAAGGGGATGTTATTGTCGAATGATTTTATGATTAAGAATTCGAGTCGTACAATAAACCTAATATGCATTGGACTGTTCCTTTAAAGTATTTAAAAGGTGAATGAACTGTTTCTATGTGGATGGATAGGTGCTTTTGGAATGGTGGGATTTGGTGCCTTACAACTTACAAGAGCTAAACCATGCAAGGTCAAATGATGGAAGACATAGGCACGTGCGACAAAGATAATCTTGGAGCAAAGTAAGTGGCAGTCGCTTGGAGTCAAAATTATCTTATTCTTATTATTCATTTTGTAGTTTTTTTAAAAATAACTAAATATGAATAGTGTAACAATATTTTTTTATCTTAATAATTTATTTTTAAAGATTTCTGAATTTGAAATATAAAACTTTTGTTAAATTTAGTGGGCTTAGTTATTTAACTAATGCGTGATAGTTTAAATTCATATAACAATATTATTGAAAGAGATTTATATTTTGTTTTAAAAATAGGATATTTTATGATATATACATAGATTAAAAATTAGGTTCTCAAATGGATTCTCCACTTCACCTGTTCACCCTTATTGTGACTCACACTGTATGCCAAATAATCTAATGGTTAATTAAAATCACATGATTTGAAGTTATCTTGATTTCATTATTTCCAGTGTAATATGATTATTAGCAGCTTTACGATCAGTGATTAAAGGTTAATTTAGTCCCCAATCCCAACCTAAGTCTTTAGTACTAGATAAACATTATAAATTCTAATCACTGTAAAAAATGATATATACATATAAACAAAGAACAACAACATTTTCAGATCACTAATCTGGAACTTGATTCCAACTATCTTTGTAGTTGGAAAATGCACTTCAAGAGCAAGCATGCCCTGTACCTTTTCTCACAAGATTGCTCGCATCTTTACTAATAAATACATCCCACAGTTCACATTATGGTCTCTCTTTTTGTTTATATTGTTATTATTATTATTTGTTTACTAATCTGATAAGGGCAATGCACTGAGATTATTCATAAGGGTCAACAGTTGAACACAGCAATATCAATGGCCATGGATTGTGGCTCAGCTACTACCACAAAACCGATCTCCCAAAAAAGCCAAAATATTATCTATAAGAGGGAGGGAGCTAGGGAGGGTCCCTCCCCATGAGTACTGTCTGCTTATCGTAGGGGCCCTTCATGGAATGATCCTACTATGACTTTCCTTGCTTCACTTATTTTGCAATGCCTCGTACTATCAACGGAGATTGGCTAGAGCTTGCAACTGGATAAGGGCAAAGAGTTAGTGTGGTTTCCTTTATTCAGATCGTCTACTACATCTCCAGGCTTCAATGTTGTAACCCAAGCATCCTTCTTGCTTTAAAGATGACTTTGTGCTATAAGTGGTTTTGCAGCTATTCCTTATTATATAACAAGGTTTGGTTGTGACCTCATGTTATGCTCTCGGGCCCATACTTACTCGAAAATCAGACAGCATCTCTCTTATACGATGATCAATTTACGACTTGTCTACAAGGCCTACAACGCCACACAATATATTCAGCTAACACGGCTGGTAATACAATCATAAATAAAGAAATACTACAACCATGTAGTTAATAATACAAAAGAAATGACATAACTCTAAAGAAAACTCAAAGCCAAAAACATACACACAAAGTCCTCCACTCAAGAACAATGAAATAAATATAGGTTCATTGAAATAAAAACAAGTCTAGTAAAGAAAGAACGAATCAAATGAAAAGTATTTGACGGTGAGGGACATGTAGATGGATCTTCTCCTGGCAGCACGAGTTACAACTATCAACTACCTGAAACAAAAAAAAAGCAAGTGATGGTGAGTTCCAAGCGGACTCTGTGCATATAAGGATAGATAAATGCATAGTAATAAATATGATATATTAAGCAGAAAGAAAAAACAAAATGTACAGTTTTCGAAATAGAGTAAAATTTGAAATTAATAATTTATAAATATACATACCAGAAATCAAGATAACATGGAGAGGAATGATTAGAAATTTCCATGAAACACCAGTAACCTTGCTCGTACTACTTGAGGGTAATCGAAGGTTGGCAAGAGGGAGTGAATTACCCCTGAAAATAAAAATTACTATATTTTGTTTCGACTTAACAAAAATGTTAGTTAGATCAAAAATAACATACACAAATAAAGCAAATAGTAACTAAATAAATAAAGAGGCAACCGGATTTTACTTTGTTTGCAATCGGGGAGGTTGCTAATCTAAGGCTGAATATGACTCGATTCTTCTGAATAAAACTCGTTCGGGTGGAGAAGCCTCTTACACGTGGGAAACTCAGAAAAAAAGAAAGATTATACAAAATTCGTTTGCTAATACTTGGAATGAATGAAACTGAGCTCCAAGGATCTATTTATAGCCCCGGTTAGAGTTATCCGTTTGCTAACGTGACACTTATAGGGCGTCCGAGAGGTCTTGGGCGCCTGACAAGTGGCCTGATGCTTATCCAGAGTGCAACGTTCACAAACGGCTAAACATAGCCTCTCGGGTGCTTGTTAGCACAAGGTCGCCTAGTGCTCTAGCGCCCGAGAGCCCAGGCACCCGTAAGCTTATGGGGCCCCAAGTATGGGTCTGGTTAGCAGCCACTGACCACTCTCCAGCGTAACTTCCTTTGTCTTCTTGGGTGATTTCTGGCTAACCGGAGTTAGGCTCACTTGAACCCGACTTTGGCCTTTCGCCCTTCGAACGTTCTTCCTCTCGGCTTCTTGTCCCTCGGACACCGCATGTGCCCTTCTCGCTCCACCAGCGTACTCTTCCGTAGAGCTCCGCGTCCTTCGGATGTACCAAGCCCATCAGCTCCCTTTCCATGCCATCCTTCTCGACCGTAGTGTCTTCCGCTCAACTTCCTGCGCTCCTAAGTTCCTGTACAGTATGACATAGGGATTAAAAATACCAGGACATAACTTAAATAGGTTGACCATATCAAAATGAAGATGGGGTACTTACAATCTCTCCCTTTTTGATGTGCATCAACCCGAGTTAAGTTAGGGTAAACAAATATAAAAAAACATAAATAAATATATAACAGTGTAAGCGCAAAAAAAAAAAATAGAGTCTACCCCTTAACATAGCACTACTTCTCCCTTTTTGATTACATCAAAAACTTAAAATGTTAAGGGAAAAATTTTCAACTCAATAACTAGTTTCCAGAATTTAGAATTTTTTAAAGAATTATTTTAAAAAAATTGTCAAAGTTTTCTAACATTTTCAAAAATCAATTTTGAATTTTAGTTTGACAATTTAGAAATTTTATTTTGACATACAAAATTTTCTCAAGATTTTAGAATAGATCAAGAAAATTTGGATTCGAAGAAATTAATTTTCAAGTATTTTTAACATTTAAAACCATGATTTGGAATGAAAAATCATAATAAATTTGATTATTTAAAAAAATTTCTAAAATATTTTTGTAGATAGAACACTGCTTATCAAAAAAACTTTATACTAATTTTCCTACAAGTAGTTATCCAAAAAGATAAAACATTAATTGCCAAAATTTAATCAAAAGAAAATCAATAGTTTAAAATATATTTATGACCCAATATAAATTTTTACCAATAAGGTTTATTAAAAATGTAGATTGAACATTTGATTTGGAAATTTTTACAATTTGTCACCTCTGAAATCTATAATACCATTTAAGTTTTTCATGATATTTAAATTTTGAATTTTGTGAACATCTTGAACATGAATAGTTGCTTTTCAAATTTTCAATTTGAATCTTCAAATTTGCATTTTCAAATTTTAACTTATCATATATTTCTAGTGGGTAAGAAGATGATAATTTCTTTTTCAGTTTTGTATTTTTTGTTTTTAATTTCACATGGATTTCGTTATTTTCTTAATTCCAAAATATAACTGATCAAGAGGTAAAAAACATACCTCACTTACCATGTCCCTTTTGAAGTCGGGAACTCCCCCTTTATCGTTGGTTCTTTCTAAAGTCTCTCTTCCTTCATCGAGGCTCATCTCGGACAAACTTTCACTATCTTCTGGTAGGTACTCGGCTGTTAGTGCCAGTCGGTTAACCTCCTCGGTGCCAGACTCGTCTGAAGATGAGTCGGTGTCTATGAGGGGTCGGATTGTACTTCTTTTGATTCTTCATGGAGTTCCGACATTTTATGCAAGAGGTCTTTAGCAGAATTGTATATTCCAATTCTTTCAATTTCCTCGGTTGGTACTACGCTTAGAAGATGGAACTCAACCTTACCGTTTGCCGTAAATTCATCGCGTTGCTTTTCAGTCTAGAGATGCTCTTCGAGTTCATTTCCGTTCTTATCTATGGGTACTTCAAAACCAAATTTCATTGTTAGTCAAATACTAAAATCTGTTTTGAAAAATACCTCCATTTTACGTTTCTAAAACGTGAACTCCCCCTTGAACTTTGGCGGATAGATGACTGGTCCGACCATTTTGTAGTTGCTTCAGACGACGGCTAGTCTTTCTGGAGCGTTCTTGCTTTATACCAATTGAGGGTGATCGAAGGTCGGTAAGAGGGGGGTGAATTGCCCTTGAAAATAAAAATTACTATCTTTTGTTTCGACTGAACAAAGATGATAGTTAGATTAAAAATAACATAAATAAATGAAGCAAACAGTAAATAAATAAATAAAGAGGCAACCGGATTTTACTTGGTTTACAACCGGGGAAGTTTCTAATCCAAGGCCGAATATGACTCGATTCTCCTGAATAAAACTTGTTCAGGCGAAGAAGCCTCTTACACATGGAAAACTCAGAAAAAGAAAGAAAGATTATACAAAACTCATTTGCTAATACTTGGAATGAATGAAACTGAGCTCCCCCTCGAACTTTAGCGGGTAGATGACCGGTCCGACCATTTTGTAGTTGCATCAGATGGCGATTAGTTCTTTTGGAGCGTCCTTGCTTTGATACCAATTGAGGGCGATCGAAGGTCGGCAAGAGGGGGTGAATTGCCCCTGAATATAAAAATTACTATCTTTTGTTTCAACTGATCAATGATGTTAGTTAGATCAAAAATAACATAAATAAATGAAGCAAATAGTAAATAAATAAATAAAGAGGCAACCGGATTTTACTTGGTTTGCAACCAAAGTGGTTGCTAATCCAAGGCTGAATATGGCTTGATTCTCCTGAGTAAAACTTGTTCGGGCAGAGAAGCCTCTTACACATAGAAAGCTCAGAAAAAGAAAGAATGATTATACAAAATTCGTTTGCTAATACTTGGAATGAATGAAACTGAGCTTCAGGGGTCTATTTATATCCCTGATCAGAGTTATCCGTTTGCTGACGTGGCACTTATAGTGCGCTCGAGAGCTCTTAGCCACCTGACATGTGGCCTAATGCTTATCTAGAGTGCAACATTCACAAACAGCTAAACATAGCCTCTCAGGCGCTTGTTAGCACAAGGGCGCCCGAATGCTCGGGCGCCTAGTGCTCGGGAGCCTGAGAGCCCAGGCGCCTGTAAGCTTACGGACGCCCAAGCCCGAGTCTGGTCAGCAGCCATTGACCACTCTCTTGCGTGACTTTCTATGTCTTCTTGGGTGATTTCTAGCTAACTGGAGTTAGGCTCATCCGAACACAACTTTGGCCTTTCACCCTTCGAGTGTCCTTCCTCCCGTCTTCTAGTCCCTCGAACGTCGCGCGTGTCCTTCTTGCTCCACCGGCGTACTCTTCCGTAGAGCACCGCGTCCTTCGGATGCACCAAGCCCGTCAACTCCCTTTCCATGCCATCCTTCACGACCGCTGTACCTTCCACTCGAGTTCCTGTGCTCCTATGTTCCTGTACACTTAGACACAGGGATTAAAAATACACAGACCTAACTTAAATTGGTTGACCACATCAAAACTAACATGGGGTATTTACAAACTCCTCCTTTTTGATGTGCATCAATCCGAGTTAAGTTAGGGTAAACAAATATAAAAAAAAACATGAATAAATATATAACAATGTAAACGCAAAAAAAAAATTAAATTAGAGCCTACCCCTTAACTTAACGCTACTTCTCCCCATTTGATCACACCAAAAAGATAAAATGTTAAGGGAAAAATTTTCAACACAAATAACTAGTTTCCAAAATTTAGAATTATTTAAAGAATTATCTTTAAAAAAAAATTATCAAAGTTTTCTAACATTTTCAAAAATATATTTTGAATTTTATTTTGGCAATTTAGAAATTTTATTTTGACATAAAAAAATTTTCTCAAGATTTTTGAACAGTTCGAGAAAATTTGGATTCGATGAAATTAATTTTCAAGTAATTTTAACATTTAAAACCATGATTTCAAATGAAAAATCATAATAAATTTGATTATTTAAAAAATTTTCAAAAATATCTTTGTAGATATAAGACTGCTTATAAAAAAAACATTTATACTAATTTTCCTATAAGTAGTTATCCAAAACATTAATTTCCAAAATTTATAGCCCCGGTCAGAGTTAATAGATGAGATAGTATAGATGGAATTCTTGATTAACATAAAGGTCATTCAAAGAAAGTATCAAGAAGAAAATACAAGCAAACTAGAGTTAAGGTAAATCAATATACTTAGATAATAAAATAATCATGCATTTAAGATAAAAGAAACTATAGAACTAAAGGAGAAGTACCCGTCTCGTAAATGCAGTGTGCGTATCGGATAGAACCTTCCGCTATCAATAATACGTATCCAAATCAATGTCCTGTATCGAGGACAAAAATTTAGCTATTTATATAAGTAATTAAAATAGATAAACTATACTAAACATATTTATAATCTAACCCTAATTTAGCTATTTATACAAGTAATTAAAATAGATAAACTATACTAAACATACTTATAATCTAACCCTAATTAAAACGTCTGTGTAATTAAATCTAAACAACTTTGGGTTCCATCTTAACCTATTTATCATAATTAGGTTATTAGATTAAATTTGTTGGATCGGAGAAAATCGATAGAGGGGGGGGGTGAATATCGATATAGAAATTTTTCGGAAAAGTAGAGCGATTACGCAGCGGAAAACAAGAAAATAATCGCTAACACAAGTTATTTTTACTTGGTTCGGAGTCGCGGTCGGCTCCTACTCCAAGGGTCACAGTCCTTGACCGTTTACGTTGGGCAATTTTATAGTCGTAAAAATCTTATACAAGTTCGAGTACAGATATAGAATTGAAATTCAAAGTACAACACTTTTCGTAAATTAAATGTTACCGACGCCCGAGGTGGATGGAAGTCCAGAGCAGCGGGTCATTGTCGGCGCTGGAATAGCGAAGTCGGAGCTTGTCGGAGCGTAGCGCTTGAACGAAAGTGTTTGGAGCGATGTGAGTGAGATTGTTCGAAGCCTTAGGGGTGAGCCCCTATTTATAGCTGCCATAGGGGTGCCTGTATTGATGGGGGTGCCTGACACGTGGCCTCTCCTGCACGAACTCCAATCCGAAGGCTCGGTCAGCGCTTATCCCCTTTATTGAGGCGCCTGAGCTGATGGGGGCGCTTGTGTTAATACAGGCGCCTGAGCTGACTTGGTCCAGAGGCTTCGTGGCAGTTTGCTTCGATGGTTTTGTTTTTGCCTTGAACTGGGGGGCCCGTATCCATACAGGCTCCTAGCCCAGTGAGGCGCCTCACTCCATTGAGGCGCCTGAGCTGCAGAGACCCCGTTCCTTCGTTCCCTGCAACCAAGGTTAGTTTCAAAACACAAGAAGCAAGTATGTTAGCCATTATTTACAGCCTAAGCTATCTTGGTTCTGACTTTGGGTCTCCGAAATGGAACCCTAGGTCGAACCAATGCCTAATGTTCCCTCCTACGGGGAACGTGCCCTCACCTACTCCTCTCGGGAGAGTTTACCTTTTGCCAACCGGCACCTTTGGTTGGACTTTTGCCCAATCCTCCCGATTAGGTCTTCGTGCTCAGTCCGCGACCAGGGCTTCTTGCCCAACTTCCGGTCAGGTCTTCGGTGCCCAACCCTTTGCCAGGACTTCTTGCTAAGTCCTCAACCAGGACTTCTTGCCCAGCCCTTTGTCAGGACTTCTTGCCCAATCCTCGACCAGGACTTCTTGCCCAGCCCTTTGCCAGGACTTCTTGCCTAGATTAACTAGGACTTTCCTGCACACTTGAGTAATTTTATTAGATCACAAATAGTACTTAACTTTGAATCCTTTGCTAATATCAAAACAAGGTTCGATATGGTGCTTCCGGCACCAACATAATATACATGAGTAACCGACAGTAATACCTGTCCTGATCTCAACTTAGAAACCTCCGTAAGTTTCTCGAGATGGATCAACACCTAAGGTTGTCCCCTTGGGACACAATCTCACAGTACTCTCTTCTAGGACGTACCTCAACTCATCTGCTAAACATTGGATCCTCTAGAGCTGTTTGGACTTAATCTGCTCACTGTCTGATCACTTGATCCACTAAGACTTTTTCTGCAAAACTAGATTAGCTCAACAGCAATAATAGTCATGCAAATAGTATTGATAAACCTATTCATAGATTTACCAAGATCTGCTGATCCAGTCGACCACATGTGGTCAACCGGAAACCTTTCGTTTAATCTTGCTTGGAGTTCACTCCTTCAAGACTTCTAAGGTTACCTATCTTAGGGTTTTCATTATCTAGCTTCACTCACTAGAACTTTTCACTACTTGACTTCACTCACCACGGCTTGGCTTTACTCACCAGGACTTTTAGCTTCACTCACTAGGATTGCTTCACTCACCAGGACTTTCACCAATCCTACCTTGACACACTAGAGCTCAGCATCACTCACTAGGACTTTCCTTGCCTAACCTCCAGTCAGGACTAGTCACTTGGTAGACCTATAACCCCCTTGCCTAACCTTCAGTTAGGACTAGTCACTTGGTAGACTTATCACCCAATTAGGTCATCCTTGACCAAACTTCAATAAACATATTGTTAAACAAACATCAAAACCTTAGAGGTCGATTGCACCAATAGCTACTATTACTCCCACGGAACTTCAGTGCTTATTTTAACCTAAATATCAGATTATGCATGATCCAACTTCTAGCACTGATAGTTACTATTGAGGAAATCAACAAACTTAGAACATTCAACTCTAACAAATCCCCAAGCAACATGCACATTTCCAACTACAGCAACATATACCTGTGCTACCTCAAGATTGGATGGATCATCAATATCATGACTATGGAAGCTTGCAAGATGTGGAGCAACTTTTTCAAACAACTCAGAGTCCATTAGAATTTAAAGAGGATTCAACACTTGATGGACCACATGAATCTCAACACATTGAGTCGATTTCCTGGGAAGACCCTCAAGACTTAGAGACTCCTACTCCCAGTGAGATAAACACCACAACATAAGAATTGGAAGATCTTATGGTGGAACGAGCGATCTTGTTTCTCCGATCCCTACAATAAATTGATGCATCAAGACCTAATTTGGAGACACAAGTAGATCTTATGTCAAAGGGGATAGATTGTAAAGATGAAGGTGATTTTGTTCATGATTTTGTGGCTCTATAGAACTTCTCTATTATTTTATATGATAAGGACACATCTGATAATAGGACTATTGATGCACAACCATCCATTTTTTCTAATGTTCTTGATGTTGCCCCTAGTATTGATGTTGATAAAGCATGCTTGATTTATGAGATTATATAGGGGCTGATATTAACGATGGTAGCCTTATGGATGAGTACATCGAGAACTATTGGACAGGTGGCTATCACATCGGGGATGGATGAGATTATTGATGCACAATCCTATGAGTGGAAAGTAGTAGTTTGTTGGAAACCCCAAGACTGGATACTCCCACCTCCATCAAAGTATAGATTTGTATTGAGCAAGGCCCTAACATCATTTGTGATAGTCATACTCCTAGCTTGGATGCTAGTACTGAACCGTCTCTGACCTCCCAAGCAAACATCCAAGGAGATAATAAAGGAGAGAGCTTTGCTTCATCATTTACTGAAAGCTCTCTCCCAACCTTAGAGAATTAGAAAGATAGCTTGGATGTATCTCACTCTGTCTAGATCGAGATTTTAATGAATTTGCCAAGGTGGTCGAGCTAATAACCTAAAACAAGAGCTTCTTGGGAGGCAACCCAAGTCCTTTCTTGTGCCCATTTTAGCTTTTATTTTCTATCTAGTTTCATAATACAATCCCTCTACTTAATTCTTCTTGTCTACATGCCTTTTATAGGATTTCAAGTTAATGAGGAGTGTGAATACAAGATAAAAGGCCGACTTAAAATGATTCAGATATTTGACATGTACCACTGGGTATACACCCTTAACTTTTGAACCTCCTCTATATTAGCAAGTTGTTTTCATTGGGACAATGAAAAGTTTAAGTCTTAGGGTGTATGTATGGATTGGAATGTGTGGGATCGGCTTGAATCGATAGAGGGGGGGTGAATATCGATCGACAAACTTTTCGGAAAACTTGAGAGTAATTTGCACAGCGGAAAAGAAAAACAACGCTAACACTTTTGTTTTTACTTGGTTCGGAGTCGCAGTTGGCTCCTACTCCAAGGCTCACAGTCCTTGACCGTTTACGACGGGCAATTCTATATTTCGTAAAATAATTACAAGTTGAAGTTTGAATATAGAATAAAAAATTACAGCACTTAAACTAAAATTATACCGACGATCGGAAGATTGGATCCATTAGGATGTTGTTAGCCTTTGCATCCCATAAAGGATTTAAACTCTACCAAATGGATGTAGAGTCAGCTTTTCTAAATGGATTTATTAAGGAAGAAGTCTATGTAGGACAACCCCCCGGATTTTGAGGACTTAGAAAGACCCGACCATGTTTACAAGCTCACTAAAGCACTTTATGGACTAAAACAAGCACCTAGGGCATGGTATGAATGCTTATCAACCTACTTAATTTCTAAAGAATTTAAACAGGGACAAATTGACTCAACCCTATTTATTAAGACCATAGAAAAGGACATCTTTATTGCACAAATCTACGTAGACGATATAATTTTTGGATCCACCAAATCAAATTTCCTAAAAGAGATTGTTAAAATAATAGAAAATAAATTTGAAATGAGCTTAGTTGGTGAGCTCAACTTCTTTCTAGGGTTACAAATTAAGCAAACTAGGGATGGAAACTATGTCCATCAATCCAAATATGCTAAGGAGTTAATAAAGAAATTCAAAATAGACAACTCCAAAAGCATAAGTACCCCCATGGCCACAAATGTAAAATTAGATAGTGACCCTGATGGTAAACCAGTAGACCTTAAACTTTATAGAAGTATGATTGAAAGTCTACTGTACCTTACAGCTAGCAGATCTGATATCCTTTTTGCTATAGGAATGTGTGCTAGATACCAAACTTGTGCTAAGGAAACACACTTAACAGCCCTAAAACGAATACTAAGATACATTAAGGGCACCCTAAATGTAGGGATCTGGTATCCTAGGACCTTAACATTTGACTTGTCAGGATACTCGGATTCTGACTATGCTGGTTGTAAACTAGATAGAAAGAGTACTAGTGGAAGCTACCAACTCTTAGGAAATAATCTAGTATGTTGGTGCAGCAGAAAACAACACTGTGTAACTCTTTCCATAACTGAAGCTGAGTATGTTGCTTTAGGAGAGTGTGTAGCACAACTCTTATGGATGATGCACACTCATAAAGACTTCTAGCTCAACTACACCCAAACTCAAGTCTACATTGACAATATAAGCTCAATTAATCTAACTAAGAATCCAATCCAACACTCTAGAACTAAACACATAGAAGTCAAACACCACTTTGTAAGAGATCATGTAGCCAGGGGTGAGATAGTCCTTAAACATGTAGACTCTAAATCTAACTTAGCTGACATATTCACCAAACCCCTACCTGAGTCTGAGTTCAGCTCAGTAAGAAGGCAGTTAGGGTTATGCTTGGTAGAATAGGTTTGCTCTACTTCAGTTTTTTAAAAAAACTGTTTTATTACTTATCACTTTGTACTTAATTTGAAAAATCATTTTTGTTGTATTTTTTTCAATTTTTCAACTTAGTTTTTTTGAAAAATTACCCTTTTCAAAACTAGGTTTTTTTCGCAAATGGACTTAGCTTAGGCCCTAACCCTAGAACTGCATGCACATATAGATCTAGAAGCCAGCATCTCACAAGCACCTTTGTAACGCCCGCCTTTTTCCCACACCTTACGGTGTGGCGAGAGGTGGCATTACGCTAACATACATAGGCATATGAACATCTTAATGCAGCGGAATAATTTTTTTTCTTTAAACTTATTACACATGCGTTTAACCATGCAACTAATACTTGAATCATGTATATATACCTTAACTATCATTCATGAACATGGTGACATTGTAACTTAGCATATTAACCGCATACGTAGCATCATGATCTAAACATTCCATAACTTATCCATAAGCATCATAAGTAGCAAGTAACTTATCCATAAGCATCATAAGTAGCAAGTAACTTATCCATAAGCATCATAAGAGTAAGTTATTCTTTAGGCATAACTATCATAGGTATAGCATAGAACCTAATGAGGCGTTTCAAAACACAAGACATGCAATCAGTATAAATAGAAGAATCCTTTGCCATGTCACTGCCACACACACGCTCTTGCCCCTCCTGCTGCTTCCCTTAGTACCCTCTTGCTTGATCTGCGGTATAAGAAAATAAGACTATAAGCACACAGGCTTAGTAAGACCCTTTCCTACTCACTAAAATCCATACGTCACATAAAACATAATCATATGAACATTTAACAGGACATGGTTCTTAACATAGAATATAAGCATAAAAAAACATTTAACATGGCATGGTTCTTAACATAGAACATAAGCATAAAAAGACATTTAACATGGTATGGTTCTTAACATAAATATAAGCATAAAAAGGCATTTAACATGGTATGGTTCTTAACATAAACATAAGCATCTTCTTAACACAATTCATAAGCATATTCTTAGCATAAATCATAAGCATATTCTTAGCATAAATGCATAACATGAATGGATGCGTGAGTCAAATGCATATACATAAGGATGCTTATTTGAAAATCATACTTATAAATACTTAAACATAATCATAACATCATGGGGCCCTGGCTTGTACCACATACATACATCATGTGCGTGCATCCCTAAGTAAATACGAGGTAGCTAATCTCGACCTATTAGGGTAAGGACAGCTTCATCGGTAGTCCCGAACCGTGGACAGCTTCATCGGTAGTCCAGAACCGTGGACAGCTTCATCGGTAGTCCAGAACCGTGGACCTTACTTAGGTCCGGTACAAGCCCATTCATAAAATAAAATAATTTCACATGCTTCTTCATTCATAAAACATACATGGCATAATCATTCATTCTTAATGCTTAACATCATCATTATGCCTTGAAGGCATGAACCTTATCTTCATTCATCATTTTCATTCCATATCATCATTATGCCTCGAAGGCATGAACTTTATCTTCATTCATCATTTTTATTAATAAAACATGACATACATACATAATTATATCCTAAGATATGAGCATCATCCTAGTCCATAAAGCTTGCATGATCATGGTACATAAGATAAACATGCATTTCATACATGGTACATTTCATCTAGCATGCATAATCATAGTATCCATCATAGAGCATGCATGGATAAGATACATATGAACATGATACATACCACTTAGGTTCATGGCATTCTACAGTACTTAGGTTCATGGCATTCATTATAGAACATGCATAGACCTTCATACACATATATCTATTATAGGCATTTAACATCCTACATGCATTATTCTATTTAACCTACCCCTACATCAATTACATATGTTCATGGTATATGGTCTAAAATATTCATGAGTAAAACATAACACATAACCTAAACATACAAAGTCATGATACATAACACATAAAGCTAGGGTTTTGGTAACATAAAGATCCTTACACCATGCTTAACCATATATTTACATCATAGTAACCTACAAACAAGTATCCTTGAGACCTTAACCCAATCCAAACCCTAGATCATGGTCTTGGCCGAAACCCTAAAGAACCATAAGTCCATGAAAAATTCACATAGGTCATAATTAACCTCCAATACAATATATACAATGCCATAGGAAACCATTTGAACCCTTGATTGGATTTAACCCTAAGTCCTAGCCCTATATCATGCATTGGCTGAAACCCTAGAAGGGTAATAAGTCCATAGGGAAATTCATATAAGTCACCATTAATACCCATTATATCCTTGGACTTTTAAGATATCCTTCATACTCGCGTATTCTAAAATCATAAAAGAACATAAGGTATGTATAGAGGTACTTACTTGGAAGCGGCAGGAAGAAGGCTTGATGTGTGTGTAGTGAGATGACAAACTGCTCTGATACCAACCTGCATACCTTATGTTCTTTTATGATTTTAGAATACGCTTCCAAGTAAGTACCTTAACCAAAATCCTCTTCATTCTCTACTAGCACTCCCTTGCTAGGTGAATTAGTTAGTACATGCATGATGATACATTAGGTCCAAGGTTCAATCCTTGGTGCATGCACTTTATTTTTTATTTTATTTTACATTTTTTTTATTTTCGGCAATGCCCCCCTAAGGCCTACCAATAGCCATGCTAATATTCCTAATTGAAGCCCATTTCTATTTATATTAAATTCTACCTAAGATCCACTAATAACCATGGTACTAGAAAAGCCCATGGAAGGCCCATTAGTACTTAGCTTCTTATTCCATATAGAAAATCATGGCTAATCATGCTAAGGTTCCTACTAGTATCTCTATGTTCCTCTAAAATTTATCTAGACATGATCAATATTTTAAAGAAAATATTGAAAAAATTTTCCGGGTCGTTACAACCTTAGGGTACTTTTGATTGATAACCTAGAATAGGTTGAGATGCTTAGGTCTTTACCTTGATTCAAGATGCTTAAGTCTGTGCATCTGCAGTAATTGGGGTACTAAATACCAATAAATAGTAATCAGGTTAAGTGTCAAGATTAGAAAATCTAACTTGAACAAAATACTTAACTTGACTAACCCTAGCAAAAGCTACTGTTTATAACAGTTAATAAGTAGCTAATTGGGTTAGACAGGACCCGAAAGAGAAAATTAGAATTGATTTGGTCTAGTTTATATCTTGAATTGGTTCAGTACAGCACCTTACTTCTTTTGCTATATTGTTTTACTATATTGTCTTTTTTGATATATGGCAAAGGGGGAGAGATTGGAAAGGAGAGAAGGTTTAAATTTATTTTTTCAATCTTCAAAAATTTCAAAAAAATTTCAAAACTTTATTTTCTCCTTTTT
Organism: Boesenbergia rotunda; assembly: GCA_024364735.1. Lineage (NCBI taxonomy): Eukaryota > Viridiplantae > Streptophyta > Magnoliopsida > Zingiberales > Zingiberaceae > Boesenbergia > Boesenbergia rotunda. The sequence goes on from JAGFNQ010003291.1 coordinate 329,821, forward strand.
TAAAAAGTAAAATTTCAAAAAGTAAAATCTCTTAAGCTGTCTTCAAAATTATTTCTAAGTACTTGACTCAAACTATTTCTCTAAGTACTTATCTGAAATTTCTCTAATAGAAAACCTTTTAAGTATTAATTTTTCCTTAAAAACTTTCTAGGTTGGAAAAATGTTTTTCACAACTCAAAAACATGCTAAATGTTCTTTTTGTAATAGAAACTTCAGAAGAAGTTTAGAAAATTTTCTAAAGTGCGAAAACTAAGTATAGACTTGAAAATTTTCTTCGTGTAAATTCTCTAAGTGCAAATTTTCCAACTCAAAAATTATTTTTGGAAAATAATTTCTAACTTACGTTGTTTTCCAACCCAAAAATCTTTTTTGGAAAATATTCTCTAAACTTACATTTTTTTTGGAAAAGATTCTAAGTGTTGAAAAATAATTTCCCTTGTAGACTTAGAAACTTTTTTCAAACCCCGCGAACCTTTGAAAAATCTAGGGGGAGATTCCATCCAGGGGGAGGAAATAAAATTGGAATTTTACCTGTTTTGTTTTAACTTAACTTTTTGAACCAGGTTGCCATAAATCAAAAAGAGGGAGATTGTTGGTGCAGGTAGCACCTAAGTCTAACCTGGGTTTTGATATTGGCAAAGGGTTCAAAAGTTAAGATGTTATTGTGATCTAATGTGCTCACTGAGTGTGCAGAAAGAAGTCCTGGCCAAGGGCTGCTAGGCACCTAGCGAAGGACTACTAGGCATCGAAACTTGAAGACCTGGTGAAGGGCTGCTGGGCACCTGACGAAGGGTTGCTAGGTGTCTAAGACCTGGCGAAGGACTGCTAGGCACCTGGCGAAGGACTGCTAGGAATCTAAGACCTGGCGAAGGGCTGCTAGGCACCTAGCGAAGGACTGCTAGGAATCTAAGACCTGGCGAAGGGCTGCTAGGCACCTGGCGAAGGACTGCTAGGAATCGAAGACCTGGCGAAGGACTGCTAGGCACCTGGCGAAGGGCTGCTACGCACCTGGCAAAGGACTGCTGGGCAAAAGTCCAACCTGAGGAGTCGGTTGGAAAAAGGTAAACTCTCCTTAGAGGAGTAGGTGAGGACGCGTTCCCCGTCGAGGAAACAGTAGACGTTGGTTCGACCTAGGGTTCCATTTGGGAGACCCGAAGTCAGAACCAAGACAGCTACGGCTGTGAAAAACTAACTAACATTCTTGCCTTGTTTGTTGTGGAACTAACCTTGGATGCAGGGACCAAAGGAATGAGTTTCTGCAACTCAGAACACCTCAAAGGAGAGGGGCAGCAGCTGGACTAAGCGCCCGAGAGGTCCCGGGCACCCAAGGTCAAAGCCAATCGAGCAGTTGAGCAAGAATCGCTTCGAAAGCATACTGGGCCAGGCGCCCTGAAGGACCCGGGCACCCTCATGGTCCCGGGCACCCTGTATGTCCCGGGTGCCCTTGGTCTAAGCCATTTTATGATCGAATCAAACTCAGCCGCGAAGCCAAGCAAACCAAGTCAACCGAGGGCGCCCCCAGTGTCCCGGGTGCCCCCGTCAACTCCGAGGCCGATTCTGGAGGGATAAGCGATGACCGAGCTTCGGATGAGGTTTCTCGGATCCGAAGGCACGTGTCAGCCGCCCCCAACGTCCAGGGCGCCCCCAGGAGTGCTATAAAAGGGGCTCGACCCCAAGGCTTCAAAACATCAATTTTCCAACGCCTCTACGCTCTTCGTTCAAGCGCTCTGCTCTAGAAACCTCCAATCTCGAGATTCTAGCACCGACGACGACCCTCTGCTCCAAATTATGATCCACACCGGGCGTCGGTAATGAAGAGTACACTTGTTCTTTTTACTGCACTACTATTGTACGAATCTTTGTAAATCTTTGCGACATTATAGAATTGGCCCGCAGTAAATGGTCAAGGACCGTGGGCCTTGGAGTAGGAGCCGATCGCGACTCCGAACCAGGTAAAAACACTTGTGTTCCATGTGATTGATTTAAATTTTCGCTCCGCATTCTCTTTTCTAATCCGAAACGCTTTTACGATATACACCCCCCTCTATCGTATTTTCTCGATCCAATAGTTTATTTTTACGTGGTTCGGAGTCTGTGATGGCTCCTACTCCAAGGCACATGGTCCTTGACCATTTACCTTGGACAATTCTATAAGTCATAAATAATTTATAACTATGCAATGCATAAGTACAAGAAAGACAATAAGTATAATGTCAACTTTAAATGAAATGAAGAAGTGGCACGTCGTTGTCAGAGCAGCGTTTTGTCATTTATATATGGATCGCTTCCGAGCAACACATGAGAGTACAGAAGTTTTAGAATTATGATTAATCCCTTCAGTGATCTCGATTAATGCAAATAAAATTTGCATGAGTCATATTATAGGGGGTAGAGGGTATAAAGAAGAAAAGGAATATGCTCAAGAAATGCAATATGATGAGGCATATAATTTTTTACTGCTTGGATCAAAACAACAATATCCCTTTTGACCAACACTATAACTAAGGAACAGACACAAAGTAGACCTAGAGGATAACTTATCGCACTTGATGTTTGGTTAGAGAACAAAACAAGTACAACAAAAAATACGTAAAGAAAAATAATCAGGAACATGACCATACAGTTTTTGAAAAGGGGTCAAACATGAATTGTGAGAAGTCGGAATTCTATAATCACATGAGTAGCAGTAAGAACTACTTTTCCCCAAATGATACTAAGAGCATCCACAGACAATAAGAACAAATGAACTGTCTCAACAAGACATCTATGCTTTCTCTCTGCAACTTATTGTGTTCAATTTATTCTCGACACGAGATTTGATCTATAAGACCTTCTTATGAAGTAAATGAGAAAAATCATTGAAAGTGTACTCACCCCCCCCCCCCCCCCCACCCCCCAAATCATAACAAAACACTTGATAAGAACCAAATGTTGAGTTCTAACAATAACTTTAAAGTCATTGAAGATGGTAAGATAATCAAACATGTGTTTTATAAAATAAACCCAAGCATAACAAGTGTAATCATCAATAAAAGAGACAAAATATCTTGATCCCCCTTTCGTAGTAATAGGAGAAAGCCCTCATATCCCCTTAGGATGGACAGTTGGCTAGTATATGGGGTGTTGCTACCATGAGGTTTGGGAGTTAATTCTTGGCTGGTAGTCAGGTTTCTGCCCTTCCCCATGCACTGGCCATTTTTTAGCTCAGGCTAGTAATCATCCGTGATTTACCTCCCTTCACAATAACCTAGAGACGGGTTGCGAGGGGTGTCTAGGGTGAGCGTTATCACTTTTTTCCACTAGGAGAAGACCCCCACACATCGAAATGAACAAGATTAAATGGATTAGGAGAAAAAAACTTTTATCGAAATGTAGAAAATATTATCAGTTTACAACTGTTGGTGCAGGAAGCACCAGATCGAACCTGGTTTTGATAATGGCAAAGGGTTCAATGTTAAGTCTATATTGTGATCTAATAGATTTACCAAGTGTGTAGGAAAGTCCTAGGTCAACTAGGCACGAAGTCTTGACCTGCAGGGTTGAGCAAGAAGGCATGGCCGAGGGTTAGGCAAGAAGTCCTGATCGTGGACTAGGCACCGAAGTCCTGATCTGGAAAATTAGGCTGGAGTCTTAGCCGAGTGAGGATTACAGACAGAAGTAGAGGCGGGTCGAGGTATGGAAGTCTCGAGATCCGGCAGTCTCGGAGGCCGAGCAAAAGTCCAACCGAAGGAGCCAGTTGGCAAAAGGTAATTTCTCCTGAGAGGAGTAGGTGAGGACGTGTTCTCTGTTGATGCAGTCTGGCCCTGATTGTTATTTTGGTGTTGACATCGATTCTAGTTTAGGTTGATCATGTTGATTATGATTAAGTCCTGATCGGGGATCAGGCATGGTATGGAAAATCCTAGTCTGGAGGGCTAGGTGATGGAAAATCCTAACCTGGAGGGTTAGGTGTTGAAAGTCCTAGTCTGGGAGGCTAAGTGTTTGGAAAAGTCCTAGTCTGGGAGGCTAGGTGTTGGAAAAGTCCTAATTCGGAAAGGTTGGGTGAAAAGTCCTAGCTTGGAGGGCTAGGTGAAAAGTCCTAACTTGGAGGGTTAGGTGCAAATTCCCATCCTGGAGAATTAGGTGAAAAAGTCCTGGCTTGGAGGGTCAGGTGCCTAGCTTGGAGGGCTAGGTTGGATGATGTTCTAACTCAGAAGGGTTGGGTGAAAAGTCCTAGCTTGGAGGGCTAGGTGAAAAGTCCTAGCTTGGAGGGCTAGGTGAAAAGTCCTAACCTGGAGGGTTAGGTGCAAATTCCCAACTTGGAGAGTTAGATGGAAAATCCTTAGCTTGGAGGGCTAAGGTGGATGGAAACTTAGCTTGGAGGGCTGAGTTTGAGTCCCTGGATCGGTCTGGTGATCGATCAGGGATTTTGGCACGCTGCTCCTTCGTGGATCGGTCTGGTGATCGATCCAGCGATGACTGATCGGTCGGGCGACCGATCAGGGAGCACACAGTGAGGTTGGGAACCTACTGTGTTGCTCCTGATCGATCTGGTGACCGATCAGGGAGTATGCGTTTCACCCATTGACTTGTTCCTGATCGGTCTGGTGACCGATCAGGGAGCGAGCAGTGAGGTTGAGTTCTCTTGTTGAACTGCTCCTGATCGGTCTGGTGACCGATCAGGATCATTGTGCAGATCGTTCCGGAGAACGATCAAGTGTCGCAGGTTCCTCTCTAAGATCGATCAGGACGGAGCCTGATCGGTCTGGTAAGGTTCTGATCGGTCTGGTGACCGATCAGGAGTCTTCCTGATCGGTCCAGTGACCGATCAGGAGTCTTCCTGATCGGTCTGGTGACCTATCAGAGGGCTTAGCCTGCGAGACTCAGAAATCGCCCAATATGAAGGTGGATCGGTCTGGTGATCGGTCCAGGGGAATCTCAAAGAAATCGCGATTTCTGATTGAGCGTTGGGGATCGATCAGGACGGAGCCTGATCGGTCTGGAACCAGCCTGATCGGTCTGGTGACCGATCAGGAGGCTCTCTGATCGGTCTGGTGACCGATCACTTTAATTCAAATTGCATTGTCAGACGCTCTGATCGCGTCTGAACACAACCGATTCGCTGCCACTTCTCTCTGATATTTGATATGCTGCTTGATTTACTGCTCTAATACTCTGATTGAGTTTCAGGTGACAGGGGAGGATTCAAACTCTCAAGGAGAAGTCAAAGAGAGCTTTCCTTGGAGCAGGTTTGTCCCTTTCTCCACACAGGTTGCAACGGCTGGATGCAGGACTGAAGCTGCTGACTGAAGCTTGGCTGAGGGAGCTCAGGAAGTTCAGTTAGGGTTCAGTGTAGCTGGCACGTTGGCAGTGGGGCAGCGGTAGGCTGCTGGAGATGAGATCACCTGTCGCTTAGCGGAGAAACAAAAAGGAACGAGAGAAGTTGAGTTGAAGAACAACTTGAGTTTTAGTGCTTCTGAGTTCCTGCGTGACAAGCTTGCTGTTCTTGAGTTCTTCAATCATTCTGAGCAAGCTGTTGAGAAGCAAACATCATACTTGAGCGCTTGAAGGAGAAGACAAGAGGCTTGGAGTCCGACAGTGGGAAGACACGAAGAGGGTTCTTGCGTGAGATCGCCACTGGGTGGAGCTCAGGGAAGCTTGCTGTGTCTTTGTCCTTGCTAAGTGTTTGAGTAAGATCCTTCTTGTTGTTTCTTTGTGCTCATTCTATATCATTGTTTGAAACACACTGTGCGGAGGTTTCTCCACCGAGAAGGAGGTTGCTTCATATCCGGTTTCACCGGGGCTTGATCTGCCGACGATCAAGGGATCGCCCACCTTAAGGGCACGCCAAGGAGTAGGGGTAAGTTATCCCCGAACCTTGTAAAATCTCCTTGTTAGCGATCTTGCTAATCTTGTTAGTTAGGTTTTGGTTTAAGTTTCTGCAAGTTTTATTTTCATACTTCCGCTGTGCTACTGATAGTTCAAGTGCAAAAATTTGATAACTCCTCAAAGAAGGAGTAATTGGCTATATTCACCCCCCCTCTCTAGCCATCTCGTTCCCAACATTCTCCGGAAGAGGGAACAGCAAGCGTCGGTTCGACCTAGGGTTTCATTTTGAAATCCAAAGTCAGAACCAAGGCAGCTCCGGCTGTTATTTATATGTTTATTGTTTATGTTATACTGTTCTTGGACTAACCCTGGTTACAGGAGCGAAAGGTAGTAACTTCTGCATCACAGGTGGCTGAAAGGATTCAGGCACCCAAGAGACTAGGCACCTAATAGGTAACAGACGCCTGACTTGAGGCGTTTCCAGCGGGTGAGTTAGGCTGGGCTGGCAGGGTGCCACATCAGCACTTCGACACCCGTGAGCCATCAGGTGCCTCAAGTGTCCCAGGCGCCCAAGACCGAAATATAGAGGTTTGGTCGAGTCTGCGGATAAGCACGCTCTCAATTCTCTACACGTGATAGGCGCCCAATAAGCCTTCGGCGCCTGAGAATAGTGTATATAAGGAGCTTTACCCCTTTTCTTTCCACAACAATTTTTCTGATCAACTCAGAAAGCTTTCATGCGACTCAAGCACTCCAATGCTCTCCGAATCTTCTCCGTGCTCGAGTTTTCCGGGCCGCCAATGATCAAAATCGACGACACGCCACCCAAGACACTCTGCAACATTTCTGGTGTTGTCGATATAATTTAAATTCATTGTCTAAATTCGGTACTCGAAATATAATTGTAACTTTTATTCAACTTCTAGAATTGCCCAACGAAAATGGTCAAGGACCGTGGGACTTGAAGTAGGAGCCGTTAAAGACTCTGAACAAAGTAAAAAGAAACGTATTAGCGTTGTCTCGTAATTCATCCGTTGTGTTTGTGTTTCCGAAAAATTTCAGTAATCGCTATTCACCCCCTATTGATTACAACGATCCCACAAGTGGTATCGGAGCGGGTTGCTCAACCTTGGTGAAACCGCCAACTGAGCAGTTCTTTTTCAGAATATTTATTTTCATTTTTCATTCGTTTTAAAAAAAAATTCTTTGTTCTTCGAGGTTGTTACAACACCACTTGAATTGTTTTTAGTTTATTCTTTTTATACCATATTGCTAATCCAAGACAATGTCTTGGAACAAGTTTATTGTTTTTGTTTTTTCAGGAATATTTAATGGCTATGCAAGAAGTATCAGAGTGGTATCAGAGCGGGTTGCTCAACCTTGGTGAAACCGCCAACTGAGCAGTTCTTTTTCAGAATATTTTTTTTTGTTTTTCATTCATTTAATAAAAAATCTTTGTTCTTCGAGGTTGTTGCAACACCACTTGAATTGTTTTTAGTTTATTCTTTTTATACCGTATTGCTAATCCAAGACAATGTCTTGGAACAAGTTTATTATTTTTGTATTTTCAGGAATATTTAATGGCTATGCAAGAAGGCTACAGCACCGCATGCCCTCCTCTGTTCTCCGGAGAAGATTTCTCCTACTGGAAGAGCAGAATGGAGGTCCACCTGAAAACTCAGGTGAAAATGTGAATCATCATCCAGTCTGGACTGGAAATCCCGAAGAACTCTCAAGGAGAAGTTCAAGGATACTCTGAGTGGGACGCTTCACTCAAGAAGAAGATAAAAGCAAACACAAAAGCCACTCAAACACTACAGTGTGGATTGACAATGGAAGAATTCAACTATGTCGGCCCGTTCAGCAGTGCTAAAGAACTATGGAATAAATTGATCGAGTTGCACGAAGGCACGTCGAAAACGAGGATCAGGAAGAGAGATCTCCTTCTCAACAAGTTGTATACGATCAAAATGTAAGACGGCGAAACAGCTACACAGGTTCACGCGAGGATACAAGAACTAATGAATGGTTTGCACATGATAGGTCACAAGTGTTGAGGCAATCTATGGTCCGGAGTGACCAAGTGTTTTGATGTTTGGGGAAAGGGTTTAAGTTAGGTTTACCCTTGTGATCTCATATGTGTATGTTGAGTGTGCAGGTTGTACAGGTTACACATATTGGCTTGGTTGGACGGCCTCAGTACGGTGAAGGGTGGCATGGAGGCAAGATGGAGGCTTGCGTGTGCATCCGAGGGATCTTAGAGAGCAGGGACGATGAGCTGATGGGCGCGGACTTTGAGGCATGCGTGAAGGATGGCATGGAGGCAAGCTGGAGGCTTGCGTGCATCCGAGGGATGGGAGCCGAAGATGAAGAGGGTGTGAAGGCAATAGTTGAGGCTGCGGAGGAGGAGTCAGTCGAGTCGTGAGGGTTCGTGTGCGGAGTGAATGTACTCGGGAAGGGTTTCAGCTTGGGACCAGTCAACTGCTCTGGGAGTAGTCGACTGGTAGGTGGCTGATGAGTTGGTTGAGAATTCGAACGTTGGGGTGCAACGGTCGAATTTTAGTGGCACCAGTCGACTGCCCTAGGAGCAGTCGACTGGTGGCGAGGGTTTCAGCCCGAGTCCTATTTAAAGAGGACGTCATGGTGGCTGAGATTTTTGACGAATCTTGTCTTGGTCAAAGGCAAGATAGTAGTCATTGTGCTCAGGTCTTCTAAAGGTGTTGTGGTGAGGTTTCTCCACCCAGAAGGAGCGACAGAGCTAGCCGGAGGTTATCCGGGGATTGATCCACCGACGGATTCTTGGATTAGTCACCCGTCTGGGGTGGATACCAAGTAAATCTGTTTGTTAGCATTGTTCTTTCTTGATTAGTTTATTTTTATTTGTATTTCCGCTGCGCTAACAATCTTGTAGAGAACGACAATAAAGTGCTATTCACCCCCCCCTCTAGCGGGCGTATTCGATCTATCAATTGGTATCTGAGCAAGGATCGCTCTTGATCGGACTAACCGCCGAGGGAGCACATGCTAGAGGAGAAGAACATGGAGGATAAATTTGGGGATGATATCTATATTCCGCCGCCCTACGACCATGAGGATTTCGGCTATTGGAAAGCAAGGATGGAGACTTGGCTTAGCATGGATTGGGAGTGTAGGATAGCCATTGAAGAGCTGTTCGAAGTTCCAAAGGACAAGCACGGAAAGAGGCTTCATCCTAGATATTGGGACAAAGAGCAACAAGAACAAGCAAGAGCCAATGAGAAGGTAATCAATATTTTGGTTAATATTTTGCCTACTAATATTTTGAGTGATGTAGGGAATTATAAGAATGCTCATGAATTGTGGGATAAGTTGGAAAAATGTTACAAGAACCCTACACAAATTCAAGAGCCCAAGGAGAAAAGTCAAGTTGGTGAAGAAGAAGAAAGAGGAAAGGAAGTGTCAATCTCTTCAAGTGAGGAGGAGAAATTAAGTGAAAGATCATCAACCTCCTCAAGGGAAGAAGATGAAGAGGTCTCCACCTCAAGGATTGAGGGGGAGGAGAGACCTTCATCTATACCGGAACAAGAGAAGGCATCCACATATTCCAAGGTTGAAGAAGAAGTCAACCTAGCCTCTACCTCCACCAAAGCTAAATCGAAAGAGCACATTACATGCTTTGGTTGCAACGAAAAGGGGCACTACAAGGACAAGTGCCTGAAAGGTAAAATGGAGGTAAAATCTAAACCTATTTCAATTTATTTAAATTCTAACATGGGGTGTAGGAATGAGAAGGCTAAAAAGGAGAAAAGAAGGAATATTCGATGCTTTACATGTGGAGAGCTAGGGCACTACCACACCAAGTGCCCTAGAAAAAGTAAGCTAAAGAAAATGGAGCACTTGAGGAGATGGGAGAAAGAAGAAAGGAAGAAGAGAACAAGCCCACATCAAGGAGGAACTCCAAAGGTAAGGAAGGTAACTCCTAACCTTAAGCCAAAATGTAATTCAATTTCAAGTTCCTCTTTGCATATTAAAAATCATGTTAATCATTCATCCATGCATGCTAAAATTAATGAAAATTGCTTAATGGTGCATAATTTTGGTTTCAAATATAATGATAGGACTAGGAGTAACAAGGTAGTTCAACATCCTAAGAAAAGTATGCATCATAGTAAATCTAGGACCTTTGTACCTAAAGATCAAGACACTAATCCCAAGAAGGGAAAGAATGTGCCTAGAAAGGAGAGTAGACCTAGGAATGTCCAAAGTGGACATATGGACTCAAAGGTTAGAACTCTAGAAAGGGAAAATCAAGTCTTGAGGGCAAGACTTGATACATTAGAAAATGTCTTAAAAAGATTCACGGTTGGATCTAAGGGCTTAGACATAGTGTTGGGTAGCTTAAAACCCAACTATGATAGATGGCTACCGGTCTAAGACCTCCAAGGCAAATGGAAAGAAATATGCTGGGGAAGCATATAATCATTGCAAGGAGGGTAAGTCCAAGGATGGCAAGTGAGTGTCATCAAAAGGTAGAAAGGGTGACTTAACCAAGGACAAGGTGTCCAAGATTAAGAAGGTTCATTTTGTAGGCCAAGAATCACCGGGGGCACACCGGTGTGGCTTAGTGTGGATTGAGTCACCTAGGGAGGTGACTAGGGCTCAGAGCTCTAGGGGGAGCTCTAGAAGCCTTTAGAGTCCATGGTAAATGGGTCTCAAAAGTGTTTCTCCTAGAAATTTAGGTGAAATGTGCCAAAAAGGGTTGGAAGACTTGGGTAAGTCTTAATCCTAGGTTTTGGCACATCAAAAGGTGATTTAAGGAGAAAAATGTGAAAATATGGTTATATTTGGTAAAATTAGGTTTCAATATGTGAATTCCACATAATTCCATGATCGAAATGAATTGTGATCAAGCATTGGAAGATACATCAAGGAGAAGTCGAAATTGAGACTTTTGGGATGAGTTTCAATGATACACTTTAGGATAAGTTGAGTTTCGTGCCAATCTTGGGATCCAGAGTATATTTGTTTGGAAACGAATTTTTCCCAAGTAGACATTGGCCTCACAAATCTCCCTACAAAATTTTAGATTTTTCGGAGATTTGTAGAATTATTTAGGGATTTCTGAAATTGGGCTGAAAAATCGGAAAATTAGGTATCAGTCAACTGCCCTGGTCTCAAGCCCAGAAGCTCTGTGTAAGTTTTCGCAGTCGACTGCCATTTGGGAAGTCGACTGATTCAGTAGGATTAGAGAGAATAGGAATTTAGGATGATAAGATATGACCCTAAAGTTAAATCCTGGATTATACTCTTTAAATAAAGTCTTACCTCATGATTTAATGGCGATTGTATAAAATGAGGCTATGTGGATATCATGGAATTTAAGAACTTTAAATTCAATGGATGATATTAAATGATAAATGCTTGATTGGAAAATTGATAAGTCCATAGGTATCTATGATTTAGAGGTCTAAAGGGAAAATTAAGGACAATTCCATGTGTCGAATTATGATGGTTAGCTTTGACAACCACATGGAATTAAAGATACATCTCAAAGTTGATACGAAATGCTAAACTTTTAGGAAATTATGTTTGTACCAAAAGTCAAGCACATTTGTGATTTTCATGAAATCTTATTTTTCTAGGATACGGTATATCCTAGCAAGTGTGCTTGCAAATCTTTAGGTTTTTGTTGGGTATTGTTGAGTTATTGTTGGCACTAGGGATAAGGTTTCTTGGGGGTAATTCTTTAATGGTGGCAAAGGGAGAAGAACTTGGTTGTTAGGTTGGGTAGAACCTAACTTGGTGTTAGGGTGTTAAGTTGGGTAGAACTTCACCTAGGAAAAATGAAAATGAGAGAAGACATAGGTTAAGGGGGAGGTTGCCTCCTTGTTTGCCTTAATTTTCATTGAAAATTTTTGGGTTTTGTGTCCAACTTGGGAACCGTGATAGATACATGGTGAAATATATTTTTCCCAAGTAGGTATAGGTACCACAAAGTTCTCCACGAAATTTGAGAATTTTTGGAGAATTGTGAAATTTCTGGTGCAATTATGAAATTGGCTAGAAAATTGATTTTCAGAGTATCAGTCGACTGCCAACAGGGGCAGTCGACTGGTCAGGGCTGGTGTGGGTATCCAGCAGCTGACTTAGGTCCAAATGATGGAAAATAAGTGTATGGGAGGCTCATACACATTGTTTATGATCATTAGGAATTCAAAGAACCAATAATTGGGATATTGTTGGGTTCCTTTTGATGTTAGGCAAAGGGGGAGAAGTTTGGGTTTAAGTTGGGAAACCAAACATACCTTGCTAGAAACCCTAGGTTTAGGGGGAGCTAAGATTAAGGGGGAGCATGTTTGCTCCATTCTTGGCGTAAGGGGAACCTTGGAGAGGCTCTTAAAAAGCCTTTGTAAGTCCAATGTAGGGGGAGCTTGGGAAAAGCTTTAAAAAGCCCGTCTTGTGTGAAAAATTCCTAACTTGGAGGGTTAGATGTGAGAAAGTCCTAGCTTGGAAGGCTAGGTGTGGAAAATCCTAACTTGGAGGGTTAGGTGTTGAAAAGTCCTAACTTGGAGAGTTAGGTGTGGGATGCCTTGGGATATGATCTAGTTTTGCATTGCATATGCATTCATTTAGCATTGTTTGCTATTAACTACTATCTTGCTTTCCCTAACTTAAACGTATTGCCAAACATCAAAAAGGGGGAGATTATTGAGGCAATCTGTGGTCCGGAGTGACCAAGTGTTTTAATGTTTTGTTGGTGCAGTATGCACCCAAGTCAAACCTGTGTTTTGATATTGGCAAAAAGGTTCAAAAGTTAAGGGTTAATGGTTGTCTAACGAGTTTCTTGAGTGTACAGGAAAAGCCCTAGCGAAGGAATGCTAGGCACTGGCGAAGGACTGCCAGAATGGAAAAGCCCTAGCGAAGGAATGCTAGGCACTGGCGAAGGACTGCCAGAATGGACAAAGCCCTAGCAAAGGATTGCTAGGCACTGGCGAAGGACTGCCAGAAGAAAAGACCTAGCGAAGGGCTGCTAGGCACCAAGCGAAGGGCAGCTTGGTAACTCAAGACCTGGCGAAGGACTGCTGGGCAAAAGTCCAACTGGAGGATCCGGTTGGCACCAGGTAAAACTCTCCCGAGAGGAGTAGGTGAGGACGCGTTCCCCTCGAGGGAACATTAGGCGTCGGTTCGACCTAGGGCTCCATTTTGGAGACTCAAAGTCAGAACCAAGACAACTAAGGCTGTGAAAAATCAACTTAGTATTTGCTATTTTGGACTAACCCTGGATGCAGGACCGAAGGACTGTGTTTCTGCAGCTCAGAGGGCCTCAAAGGAGTGAGGCCGCAGCTGAGCAGGGCGCCCCGGATGTGTCGGGCGCCCCAGAGTCAACCCAAAGTCAGCAGAGAAGTAAACCTCCGACAGCACCGCGTTGGGGGGCGCCCCGCGCATGTCGGGCGCCCCTCTTGTCGCGGGCGCCGCGCAAATCGGGCACCGCGCAGATCGGGCGCCCCGCGTGTCTCGGGCGCCCACTGTGCCACGCCACTGAAGACGGCTGCAGCTCACCCTCGCGAAGCCTCGGTGATAAAGCTTTGACCGGTCAACCCGGGCGCCCCGCCCTCATCGGGCGCCCCAGTCAACTGTGATCCCGAAGTCGAAGCGATCAGTCACGACCGAGGGCTCGCCGGATCAGAAGCCACGTGGGGGGCGCCCCGAGCATGTCGGGCGCCCCCTGCCCTATATAAAGAGGGCCTCGACCCTCTTCAAAGAACAACGATTTGCTTCGACAATCCTACGCTCTTCTGCTTCCACGACACACTCCAGAAAGCTGCCAACTCAAGCCGACGACGTCCCGCTGCTCCAGAACTTCAATCTTCACCGGACGTCGGTAACAAGAGTTGTATTTAAAGTTTACTATTCTGCTTTATTGTAAAATCTATTTGTAAACTTTGCGAACTTATAGAATTGCCCGCAGAAAACGGTCAACGACCGTGGGCCTTGGAGTAGGAGTCGACCCAGGCTCCGAACCAAGTAAACCTGCTGTGTTTGCGTTGTTTTACTCTCTTTTATTTCCGCTGCGCACCCGCTCTTTTAAATCCGAACGAATTGCGACATTCACCCCCCCTCTCTCGTATTTCTCGATCCAACAAGTGGTATCAGAGCGTGGAAGTCAAACTTGGTGCAACCACCAGTTTGAATATTTTTCGGATTCTTTTTTTTCTCTCATTTTTTTTTAAACAAAAAATCTTCGTTCGAGTTTTTATCTCAAGGTTGGTGCAACACCCCTTGAAATCTGTGTTTTATTATTTCTTCCCGCACTACTAATCCAAGACCAAGTCTTGGAAATATTTTTGTTGTTTACTTTTATTTCAGTAACAAATGTCTATCCAAGAGGGATACAGCACCGCTAGACCTCCACTCTTTAGTGGAGAAGACTTTTCCTATTGGAAAAGTCGCATGGAGGTCCACCTGAAAACTCAGGTGGACATGTGGATCATTATCCAGTCCGGTCTGGAGATCCCACGAAATACAGAAGGAATTCCACAAAGCTACTGGGAGTGGGACAACACTCTCAAACGCAAAATTGAAGCAGACGCCAAAGCAACCCAGACTCTACAATGTGGACTAACAAAAGAAGAGCTGAACCGCGTAGGCCCCTTCAACAGTGCAAAGGAGTTATGGGCTAAACTAATCGAGCTCCATGAAGGAACCTCAGACACGAGGATCAGCAAAAGGGACCTGCTACTAAACAAGCTCTTCACCATCAAAATGGCAGATAACGAGACAGCAGCCCAGCTCCACGCAAGAATTCAAGAGGTAATGAATGGTCTTCACGCAATAGGTCACCAGGTTCAAAACCGTGATCTGATAAGGTACGCCCTAAACGCATTCCCTAGAACTACCTTGTGGGCATCTATGGTAGATGCATACAAGGTCTCTAGGGATCTTTCAAAAATTAAGCTAGATGAGTTATTTTCTGAACTTGAACTGCATGAACAGACTAACTCCGATTTGGTCGAGAAAGTATAGCTTTTTTTGAAGGGAAAACAGGGGAAAATGACCAAGAAGAAAATTCAAGTTGAACCTGAATCTACCTCAGATTCAGAAGATCAAGAAGAAGATCAATCAGAACTGGTCCGGCTAGCTCGGAGCTACTACAAAAAGTTGAAAAACCAAACTAATACACGGAAAACAAGCCGGAGAAAGGACGGACAAGATGAACCGGCAACTGACAAACAAAAGCCCAACGTAACCTGCTACGAATGCAAGAAGAAGGGCCACTACAAGACTGAATGTCCAAGTCTAAAGGAGTCCAGAAAGACCAGAAAGAAGAAGGCACTCCAAGCAACCTGGGATGAGTCTTCCTCAGAAGAAGAAGAAGAAGCACCTCAGTCCAATCTTCTAGCCCTGACCGCTTCGGATCAAATCGAGACTGACTCAGACTCGGACCGGGACGACGGCAAACTGACTTTCTCCGACGACGGCGAAATAAAGGTAACAGGCTTTTCAAATCGCAATTAAATTCTCTTATTTCCTATCTATCCCGAGATTTGGCGAAAGCCAAACTCCGAATTGAGTCCCTCCGACAGGAAGTAAAACTCCTGAAAGAGGGAGCTGATTCTAATTCCTTAACGGAGAAAATTCAGGAAGAAACCCCTGATCAAGTTGAGAAACTTGAATCAGAGATTTCTCCCTGAAAACTCAAGTCAAGGATTTAAGAACAGCTTTAGAACGATTCACTTCTGGTTCCAAGAATCTTGATATGATTCTGGGAAAACAGAAGTCTGTTCTAAACCGATCCGGACTTGGCTATAGAACCAAATCTCGGCAAAGATCTTACTTTGCTGTACTGAACCAGTCAAGACCTAAGGTTCAGGCATGGGTGCCAAAACTGTGCCTGACTAAACCAACTGGTTCAAATCAATTTTGGATCCCCAAGGACAAGATTCACATCTTGCCTAACCCATATAGAGGCTATAGTCCAGGGGGAGCCAAAATCAAAACAATTTTTATAATTAGATGATTTTTTTAATTAATTGATTGCTTGTTTATTTAATTTCTTGCAAATTGTCATGCTTAGATTTAAGGAATACTTAGATTTAAGGACGAAATTATTTGAAACTTGAAAACATAGTATTGGGTGGAGGTGAGATGATAGTACGTTAGGGAAGCCAATTTGGCGGAACTAGCCGAAGCTACCGATCCAAGATCCAAGCTAGTTAGACCAGAAAATGACCTAATTTAATTTGAAAATGAAATTTCATTAAAAGACTTTGTCAAGGAAAGGGTGGATGATCCCATAAGGCTTCGGCCAAAGAAGGCCTAGTGCCTCGCCAAGACCTGGAAGCCAATTTCTGAAATTCAAATTCAAGTTAACTTTTGTCAAATTCGAATCTAACTCAAATTTCAAATAATTATAGATTCTAATCTGTTTTTCTAAACCTCTACTTCTCAAAATTATTATCTTTTTGAAAAACACTTAATCTGTTTTCAAAACTTTCTGTTTTTTTCAAAAATAAATAACTTTTCAAAATAAATGAAAATTCCTTTCAAAATTAATTTTTACCTTCAAACCTGTCTCACAAAAACCTTAAGGTTAACGTGATTGAAAACCCTAGACTGGGGTGAGACAGACTAGGAAGTGAAACTCAATTTAAGCTATCTCTAACTTAAATTGGATCCAAATCATCAAAAATTCTTTATGTGTAGGAACATAAAGATTTGGACCAATGGATGTTAGATAGCGGGTGCTCCAGACATATGACTGGGGACAAATTGAAGTTCACCAAACTCAAGTTCAAAAACCTGGGCTCAGTAGCATTTGGTAACAATGCCACACTCAAGGTAATTGGGTCAGGTAATATTGAACTTAAATCCAATTTCATTATAAGAAAGTTCTATTAGTAGAAAACTTTAATTTTAACTTACTTAGCATAAGCCAGTTATGTGACTCTGGTTATTTAGTTACGTTCAACAATTCTAACTGCCTAATTAGAAACGCACAAGACTCAGAAATCATGCTTAAGGGCACTAGGAAAAACAATGTATATACTATAAATCTTCCCCTTATACCCAAATGCATGTTAACACAGTTAGAACAATCAAAACTCTGGCATAGGAGATTAGGTCATACCAATCTAAGAACTATCTCAAAAATTACCCAACTTGGCTTAGTAAAGGGTGTTCCTAAAATTAAGAGTAATGAAAACCTAATATGTGAATCCTGTAATCAAGGCAAACAAACCAAGTCTAGTCACAAATTGATCCAATCTGATCAAACCCAAACCACACTTGAGCTCCTACACCTTGACCTATTTGATTCACATGGAGCCAAGTCACTAAGTGGAACCGGTACTGCTTAGTGATAATTGATGACTACTCTAGGTTCACCTGGGTTAGGTTTCTAAAGACCAAAGATGAAACCCTGAACCTATTTAACAACTTTTGCAAATTGATTGAAAACCAAAATGATACCAAAATAAAAAGACTTAGGTCTGACCACGGGGGAGAATTCGAGAATCAAAGATTCGAAGAATTCTGCAAAGTA
>JAGFNQ010003291.1:350395-435341 GCA_024364735.1 Boesenbergia rotunda
AGTTCCAAGCGGACTCTGTGCATATAAGGATAGATAAATGCATAGTAATAAATAGGATATATTAAGCAGAAAGAAAAAACAAAATATATAGTTTTCAAAATAGAGTAAAATTTGAAATTAATAATTGTATAAATATACATACCAGAAATCAAGATAACATGGAGGGGAATGATTAGAAATTTCCATGAAACACCAGTAACCTTGCTCGTACTACTTGAGGGTAATCGAAGGTCGGCAAGAGGGAGTGAATTGTCCCTGAAAATAAAAATTACTATCTTTTGTTTCGACTGAACAAAAATGTTAGTTAGATCAAAAATAACATACACAAATGAAGCAAAAGTAACTAAATAAATAAAGAGACAACCGGATTTTACTTTGTTTGCAATCGGGGAGGTTGCTAATCTAAGGCTGAATATGACTCGATTCTCCTGAATAAAACTCGTTCGGGTGGAGAAGCCTCTAACACGTGGGAAACTCAGAAAAAAAGAAAGATTATACAAAACTCGTTTGCTAATACTTGGAATGAATGAAACTGAGCTCCAGGGGTCTATTTATAGCCCCGGTTAGAGTTATCCGTTTGCTGACGTGACACTTATAGGGCGTCTGAGAGTTCTTGGGTGCCTAACACGTGGTCTGATGCTTATCTAGAGTGCAACGTTCACAAATGGCTAAACATAGCCTCTCGGGCGCCTGTTAACACAAGGGCGCCCGAGCTCGGCGCCTAGTGCTCGGGCGCCCGAGAGCCCAGGCGCCCGTAAGCTTACGTGGGCCCAAGTACGGGTCTGGTCAGCAGCCGCTTACCACTCTCCAGCGTGACTTCCTTTGTGTTCTTAGGTGATTTCTGGCTAACCGGAGTTAGACTCATCTAAACCCGACTCCGGCCTTTCGCCCTTCGAGCGTCCTTCCTCCCGGCTTCTCTCCCTCGGACGCCGCATGTGTCCTTCTCGCTCCACCGGCGTACTCTTCCGCAGAGCTCTGCGTCCCTCGGATGCACCAAGCCCGTCGGCTCCCTTTCCATGCCATCCTTCTTGACCGTAATGTCTTCCGCTCGACTTCCTGCGCTCCTATGTTCCTGTACAGTAAGACATAGGGATTAAAAATACTAGGACATAACTTAAATAGGTTGACCACATCAAAATGAAGATGGGGTACTTACAATCTCTCTCTTTTTGATATGCATCAACTCGAGTTAAGTTAGGATAAACAAATATAAAAAAACATAAATAAATATATAACAGTGTAAGCGCAAAAAAAAAAAAAAATTAGAGCCTACCCCTTAACTTAACACTACTTCTCCCTCTTTGATTACATCAAAAACTTAAAATGTTAAGGTAAAAATTTTCAACTCAATAACTAGTTTCCAGAATTTAGATTTTTTTAAAGAATTATCTAAAAAAAAATTGTCAAAGTTTTCTAACATTTTCAAAAATCAATTTTGAATTTTAGTTTGACAATTTAGAAATTTTATTTTGACATAAAATATTTTCTCAAGATTTTAGAATAGATCCAAAAAATTTGGATTCGATGAAATTAATTTTCAAGTATTTTTAACATTTAAAACCATGATTTGGAACGAAAAATCATAATAAATTTGATTATTTAAAAAAATTCGAAAATATTTTTATAGATAGAACACTGCTTATCAAAAAAAACATTATACTAATTTTCCTACAAGTAGTTATCCAAAAAAAATTAACAAGATCAAACATTAATTGTCAAAATTTAATCAAAAGAAAATCAATTGTATAAAATATATTTATGAACCCAATATAAATTTTTACCAATAAGGTTTATTAAAAATGTAGATTGAACATCTGATTTGGAAATTTTTACAATTTGTCCCCTCTGAAATATATAATACCATTTAAGTTTTTCATGATATTTAAATTTTGAATTTTGTGAACATCTTGAACATGAATAGTTGCTTTTCAAATTTGCATTTTCATATTTTAACTTATCATATATTTCTAGTGGGTAAGAAGATGATAATTTCTTTTTCAGTTTTGTATTTTTTGTTTTTAATTTCACATGGATTTCGTTATTTTCTTAATTCCAAAATATAACTGATCAGGAGGTAAAAGACATACCTCACTTACCATGTCCCTTTTGAAGTCAGAAACTCCCCCTTTATCGTTGCTTCTTTCTGAAGTCTCTCTTCCTTCATCGAGGCTCATCTCGTGTAACGACCCGCCTTCTGGTACTAAGCTTTAAGGCGGATCGCTACTAACTAACTGGCTGACTGACTAATTAGTGATTTCTAATAATGCTAAATCAACTGGGAGAATTTAGCATTTCTTATTTCGCTATTTATTGAACTAACCATTCATAATCATGTTTAAAGTACTAACCAGCCAAAATAAAACAAAAACTTTAATTTTATAGGCTTGGTAGGAATCTCAACAACGATATGTAAAAGCATAATATAAATGTGCCAAGTTGTATCAACTTCTTATTGAAACCATTCATTATTCATATCTAAGGGCATTCTTAGCCACTACATGTCATTCTATATGGTGCATATATCTTAAAACAAACATATCCTATGTATTTAGCATGTAAATCAAAAGCGTCAAGTTCTTATCTCTAAAGCTTAAGCATGAATCTACATTACCATATTACAAGTAGTAACTCCTATCATTCAACATTCGCTAATCAAGTATTAACACAGGTGAATAAACTACTTTAATATACTAGGCACCACAAATAACGAGTCTAGACAGGTTAATACATGGTTCTCATAATATATCGCGAAATAACTGAAGAAGCATAAACAAGAAAACTAAAGAAGCATACTAGGCACCACGAATACAAGTTTAATTAAATTCATACATGGTTCACATAATTTATTGCGGAATAACTAAAGGAGCATAATAAAGACTTTCTATGCTTTGCAAGTTCCGAAGACTTTTATTCCAACTCCACCACCACACACACTTTGCATCAAGCCCGCCGCCTCCGCTACTAGTGCTTTCCTTTACCTGTATCTGCAGTATAAGGAAATGCAAACTAATAAGCATAAAGCTTAGTAAGTACCATCTAGCCTCACAAAACTATAAAATCTCGGATTATGCTTTTCAAAACATGCTATGCAAATACACGCTCATGTTCATAAACAATCATGTTATGCTCATGCTAAAATACATGTCATAAAATGTCATGGCAAATAACTGAGACATGACACATACTAAACTAGAACTGACATATATATCTGAACTGGAACTGAAACTAACTAACATAAAACTAATTATTAAATTCACCACATGCTAATATGAATTTCTGAAAACTAAATACATATAGTAGGTAAAAGTAATAATCAACTGCTGTGGGCCCGGCAATGTACCAACTGTGCGCGCATCCCTAATAAACTCGAGGTAGCAAATCCCGAATCCATTAGGGTTCTACTAGGTTATCTAAACCTAGGGGCAACTAGGAGCCCATCCCATACTAGGTTATCTAAACCTAGAGGCAACTTGGAGCCTATCCCTGGACCGAAGTCCGGTACAATGCCAACTGAAAATAAAATAGTCTTTTATACTTTTCTTTCCTTTTCTGATTCTTGCTTTTACTAGGTTATCTAAACCTAGGGGCAACTAGGAGCCCATCCCGTTCGACCTTGGTCCCCATCATAAACTGGAGCAAGAATTTCTATTCTTTAATGCTTTCTATAGCATTAACTAAACTGAACATTTTAACAAACACCTAATGTGCGTGC
This sequence comes from Boesenbergia rotunda, assembly GCA_024364735.1. NCBI lineage: Eukaryota > Viridiplantae > Streptophyta > Magnoliopsida > Zingiberales > Zingiberaceae > Boesenbergia > Boesenbergia rotunda. The sequence goes on from JAGFNQ010003291.1 coordinate 354,108, forward strand.
TTGTTCATAATTTACGATTTCTAATCGTAAAGCATAAATACAAGGAAATAAAGCATATGGAAAATCATCCGAAACTACTTATACTGCAGGTGAGGGATACTTACATCCTGCGCTAGGTTTTCCTAACGAATAAAATCTGAAATTCCCGAGGGAACGTCGAATTTCGACGTTTTTCTTGCTCCTTGGCGTTCTCCTCGCGTCTACGAGAATTCTCGTAGAGAATAGGGCCTCTTGAGACCTTCCCTTGGCTTCTCCTTTGTCTTGGGCGAGAGAGAGGGCGAGAGGAAGAAAAAAATCGCGAGAGGGAGAGAGGGAGTCGGCGGTGAGAGGATGTGAGGGAAAGAATGAATAAAAAAAACCCTAAGTTTCCCTTTTATACTTATGGAAAAATTTAACTAATTCTACCTTATCTATTGTTTCCGCTAATCTATTTCAACAAAAGCAAACTATCCCAGTTGGTCCGCCCTTTCTTCTCTCACAGCGTAGGTTTAGGGATGAAATCCCACTTACGCGTTTTTCTCTTTTTATCCCTTTTTGCTACTTTCATTTACGAAAAAATTCTATAAAAATATCCATAAATTCGGAATAAATTCTAAGATATTTCTAAAATTAGTTTCGAGAATTTTCGGGCATTACAATCCTCCATACCTTATAAAAAGTTCATCCTCGAACTTAAAACAACTCTGGGTATTTCTGCCTCATGCTGTCCTCTGGTTCCCATGTTGCCTCTTCTACTCTGTGATTTTGCCATATGACTTTCACTAATGGTACCTCCTTGTTTCGCAATTTCTTAACTGCTCGGTCTATTATCTGAACAGGCCGACTATCATAACTGAGATCTTCGCGAACTTGTACCGTCTGTGGCTCTATCACCTGGGTGGCATCTGGGATATGCTTCTTCAGCATGGACACATGAAATACATTGTGGATAACTGACATCTCCTGAGGTAGCTCCAACTCATAAGCTACTTTGCCAACTCTTCTAGTGATGGGGTATGGTCCTACATATCTAGGACTTAGCTTGCCCTTCTTCCCAAAACGCATTACTCCCATCATGGGAGCCACTTTGAGGAACACTGTATCCCCAACTTCAAATTCTAATGGTCTGCGCCGTGTATCAGCATAGCTCTTCTGGCGGCTTTGAGTTGTTTCTATTTTTTGGCGGATCTGCTGTATGACTACGGTGGTATCATCTATAAGATCTGTCTGTAGGCCTAGCTCTTGCCTCTCACCACCCTCGTACCAGCAGATAGGAGATCTACACCTCCGCCCATATAAAGCCTCATAGGGTGCCATGCCGATAGTGGCCTGATAACTATTGTTGTAAGCGAATTCCGCTAAGCACAAGTATCTGCACCAACTGCCCTTGAAATCTAAAGCACAAGCTCTGAGCATATCTTCTAGTACTTGATTAACTCTCTCTGTCTGACCATCTGTCTGTGCTAAACTTCAGTTTGGTGCATAGAGCTGTTTGTACGCACTCCCAGAAGTGCGAAGTGAACCTACTGTCCCTATCTGAAATGATAGTCTTAGGGACCCCATGTAGTCTGACGATCTCCTTGAGGTATAACTGAGCTAGTTGTTCCATGGAATAGGAGATCCTGATAGCTAGGAAGTGGGCAGACTTAGTCAATCTGTCTACTATTACCCAGATTACATCATATCCATTCGTTGTTATGGGTAGTCCCACTATGAAATCCATGGAAATATCTTCCCATTTCCATTCTGGAATCTGAATAGGCTGCAGAACTCCACCTGGTCTCTGATGTTCTGCCTTGACTCTTTGGCATGTCAGACAGGTACTGACATATCTGGCGATGTCTCTCTTCATCCCAGGCCACCAAAAACGTCCCTTGAGATCTTGGTACATTTTGGTGGAACCAGGATGCATCGCATAAGGAGATCTATGTGCGTCCTCTAAGATCTTCCTTCGGAGCTCTTCTTGCTTCGGAATACATAAGCGGTCACCGTAGTACAGTGTCCCATTATCTGATAGGCGAAATTCTCCATTTTCGGCTTCTGTCATCCCCTGCTTGATTTTCTGAAGGTCAGGATCTTGATCCTATGCTGTCTGGATGTCTTCAATCAGGGTGGACACTAATGTTAAAGTGGAGAGCTGCCCAACTAAAATTTCCAGTCAGCTCCCTTTCCGTGCCATCCTTCTCAACTGCTGTACCTTCCACTCGAGTTCCTGTGCTCCTATGTTCCTGTGCACTTAGACACAAGGATTAAAAATACCCGGACCTAACTTAAATCAGTTGACCACATCAAAACCAACATGGGATATTTACAAACTCCTCTTTTTTGATGTGCATCAATCCGAGTTAAGTTAGGGTAAACAAATATAAAAAAACATGAATAAATATATAACAATGTAAACGCAAAAAAAAATTAAATTAGAGCCTACCCCTTAACTTAACGCTACTTCTCCCCATTTGATCACACTAAAAACATAAAATATTAAGGGAAAAATTTTAAACACAAATAACTAGTTTCCAAAATTTAGAATTATTTAAAGAATTATCTTTAAAAAAAATATCAAAGTTTTCTAACATTTTTGAAAATCAATTTTGAATTTTATTTTGGCAATTTAGAAATTTCATTTTGAGATAAAAAAATTTTCTCAAGATTCTAGAACAGATCTAGAAAATTTGGATTCGATGAAATTAATTTTCAAGTAATTTTAACATTTAAAACAATGATTTCAAATGAAAAATCATAATAAATTTGATTATTTAAAAAAAATTCAAAAATATTTTTGTAGATATAACACTGCTTATCAAAAAAAAATTTATACTAATTTTCCTATAAGTAGTTATCCAAAACATTAATTTCCAAAATTTATACCCTCGGTCAGAGTTAATAGATGAGATAGTATAGATGAAATTCTTGATTAACATAAAGGTCATGCAATGAAAGTATCAAGAAGAAAATACAAGCAAACTAGAGTTAAGGTAAATCAATATACTTAGATAATAAAATAATCATGCATTTAAGATAAAAGAAACTATAAAACTAAAGGAGAAGTACACGTCTCATAAATGCAGTGTGCATATCGGATAGAACCTTCCGCTATCAATAATACGTATCTAAATCAATGTCCTGTATCGAGGACAAAATTTAGCTATTTATATAAGTAATTAAAATAGCTAAACTATACTAAACATACTTATAATCTAACCCTAATTTAGCTATTTATACAAGTAATTAAAATAGATAAACTATACTAAACATACTTATAATCTAACCCTAATTAAAACGTCTGTGTAATTAAATCTAAACAACTTTGGGTTCCATCTTAACCTATTTATCACAATTAGGTTATTAGGTTAAATCTGTTGGATAGGAGAAAATCGATAAAGGGGGGGGGGGTGAATATCGATATAGAAATTTTTTGGAAAAGTAGAGCGATTACGCAGCGGAAAACAAGAAAACAATCGCTAACACAAGTTATTTTTACTTGGTTCGGAGTCGCGGTCGGCTCCTACTCCAAGGCCCACGGTCCTTGACCGTTTACGTTGGGCAATTCTATAGTCGTAAACATCTTTTACAAGTTCAAGTACAGATATAGAATTGAAATTTAAAGTACAACACTTTTTGTAAACTAAATGTTACCGACGCTCGAGGTGGATGGAAGTCCGGAGCAGCAGATCGTCGTCGGCGCTGGAATCACGAATTTGGAGCTTGTTGGAGCGTAGCGCTTGAACGAAAGTGTCTGGAGCGATGTGAGCAAGATTATTTGAAGCCTTAGGGGTGAACCACTATTTATAGCAGCTATAGGGGCGCCTGACACATGGCCTTTCCTGTGCGAACTCCAATCGCAGGCTCGGTCAGCGCTTATCCCCTTCATTGAGGCGCCTGAGCTGATGGGGGTGCTTGTGTTAATACAGGCGCCTGAGCTGACTTGGTCCAGAGGCTTCGTGGAAGTTTGCTTCGATGGTTTTATTTTTGCCTTGAACTGGGGCGCCCGTATCCATGCGGGCGCCTAGCCCAGTGAGGCACCTCACTCCATTGAGGTGCCTGAGCTGCAGAGACCCCGTTCCTTCGTTCCCTGCAACCAAGGTTAGCTCCAAAACACAAGAAGTAAGTATGTTAGCCATTATTTACAGCCCAAGCTGTCTTGGTTCTGACATTGTGTCTCCCAAATGGAACCCTAGGTCGAACCGATGCCTAATGTTCCCTCCTACGGGGAATGCGTCCTCACCTACTCCTCTTGGGAGAGTTTACCTTTTGCCAACCGGCACCTCCGGTTGGACTTTTGCCCAATCCTCCCAATCAGGTCTTCGTGCCCAGTCCGCGACCAGAGCTTCTTTCCCAACTTTCGGTCAGGTCTTTGGTGCCCAGCCCTTTGCCAGGACTTCTTGCCCAGTCCTCGACTAGGACTTCTTGCCCAGCCCTTTGCCAGGACTTCTTGCCTAGATTAACTAGGACTTTCCTGCACACTTGAGTAATTTTATTAGATCACATATAGTACTTAACTTTGAATCCTTTGCCAATATCAAAATAAGGTTCAATATGGTGCTTCCGGCACCAACATAATATACATGAGTAACTGACAGTAAGACCTGTCCTGATCTCAACTTAGAAATCTCCGTAAGTTTCTCTAGATGGATCAACACCTAAGGTTGTCCCCTTGGGACACAATCTCACAGTACTCTCTTCTAGGACGTACCTCAACTCATCTGCTAAACATTGGATCCTCTAGACCTGTTTGGACTTAATCTGCTCACTGTCTGATCACCTGATCCACTAAGACTTTTTCTGCAAAACTAGATTAGCTCAATAGCAATAATAGTCATGCAAATAGTATTGATAAACCTATTCATAGATTTACCAAGATCTGCTGATCCAGTCGACCACATGTGGTCAACCGGAAACCTTCCGTTAAATCTTGCTTGGAGTTCACTCCTTCAAGACTTCTAAGGTTACCTATCTTAGGGTTTTCATTATCTAGCTTCACTCACTAGAACTTTTCACTACCTGACTTCACTCACCACAGCTTGGCTTTACTCACCAGGACTTTCACAAATCCTACCTTGACTCACTAGAGCTCAGCATCACTCACCAGGACTTTCCTTGCCTAACCTCTAGTCAGGACTAGTCACTTGGTAGACTTATAACCCCCTTGCCTAACCTTCAGTTAGGACTAGTCACTTGGTAGACTTATGACCCAATTAGGTCATCCTTGACCAAACTTCAATAAACAAATTGTTAAACAAACATCAAAACCCTAGAGGTCGATTGCACCAATAGCTACTATTACTCCCACGAAACTTCAGTTCTTATTTTAACCTATATATCAGATTATGCATGGTCCAACTTCGCACTGATAGTTACTATTGAGGAAATCAACAAACTTAGAACTTTCAACTCTAACAAATCCCCAAGCAACATGCACATTTCCAACTACAGCAACATATACCTATGCCACCTCAAGATTGGATGGATCATCAATATCTTGACTATGGAAGCTTGCAAGATGTTGAGCAACTTTTTCAAACAACTCAGAGTCCATTAGAATTTAAAGAGGATTCAACACTTGATGGACCACATGAATCTCAACACATTGAGTCGATTTCCTGGGAAGTCCCTCAAGACTTAGAGACTCCTACTCCCAGTGAGATAAACACCACAACATAAGACTTGGAAGATCTTATGGCGGAACGAGCGATCTTGTTTCTCCGATCCCTACAATAAATTGATGCATCAAGACCTAATTTGGAGACACAAGTAGATCTTATGTCAAAGGGGATAGATTGTAAAGATGAAGGTGATTTTGTTCATGATTTTGTGGCTCTATAGAACTTCTCTATTATTTTATGTGATAAGGACACATCTGATGATACTCCAGATATTGATAGGACTATTGATGCACAACCATCCATTTTTGTTGATGTTCTTGATGTTGCCCCTGGTATTGATGTTGATAAAGCATGCTTGATTTATGAGATTATAGAGGGGCAGATATTAACGATGGTAGACTTATGGATGAGTACATTGAGAACTTTTGGAGAGGTGGCTATCACATCGGGGATGGATGAGATTATTGATGCACAATCCTATGAGTGGAAAGTGGTAGTTGTTGGTGCAGGAAGCACCAAATCGAACCTTGTTTTGATATTGGCAAATAATTCAAAGTTAAGTTTATTTGTGATCTAATAAAGTTACTTGAGTGTGCAGAAACAAAGTCCTAGCGAAGGGCTGCTAGGCACTAGACGAAGGACTGCTAGGAAACAAAGTCCTAGCGAAGGGCTGCTAGGCACCTGGTAAAGGACTGCCAGGATACAAAGCCCTAGCGAAGGACTGCTAGGCACCTGGCGAAGGAATGCCAGGATACAAAGCCCTAGCAAAGGACTGCTAGGCACCTGGCGAAGGAATGCCAGGATACAAATCCCTAGCGAAGGACTGCTAGGCACCAGGCGAAGGATTGCTTGGAACTTGAAGACCTAGCGAAGGACTGCTGGGCACTAGGCGAAGGACTGCTTGGTACTGAAGACCTGGCGAAGGACAGCTAGGCACCTGGCGAAGGACTGCTGGGCAAAAGTTCAACCGGAGGAGCCGGTTGGTAACAGGTAAATTCTCCTGAGAGGAGTAGGTGAGGACGCGTTCCCCGTCGAGGGAACAGTAGGCGTCGTTTCGACCTAGGGTTCCATTTTGGAGACCGAAAGTCAGAACCAAGATAGCTAAGGCTGTATAATCATGACATATTCTTGTTTTATTGTATTTGCAACTTACCCTGGATGTAGGACCAAAGGAACGAGTCTCTGCAGCTCAGAACGCCTCAAAGGAGAGAGGCAGCAGCTGAGCAGGGCGCCCCCAAAGTCAAGGCAAAGCAGTAAACGAAGAAACGACTCAAAGGCTTACTGGTCCCAGGCGCCCCCTGTGTCCCGGGCGCCCCCAGCGTCCCGGGCACCCCCAGTGCCCAGGGCGCCCTGGGTTCAAGCCAGCGAAGTGAACCGCCCGAGAAGCCAGCTGACCGAGTCAACCGGGGCGCCCCCAACGTCCCGGGCGCCCCCACAGTCAACTCTCAGCCCTATTCGAGTGGGATAAGGGCTGATCGAGACTTGTTCGGATCGACTAACACGTGGGGGGGGCACCCCCAACGTTCCGGGCGCCCCAGGAGGCTATAAAAAGCCCCTTGACCCCAAGGCTTCAACAATCACTGCTTCCAACGCCAATATGCTCTTCTACTCAAACGCTTTGCTCCGAAAACCTCCCAACTCAAGATACAAGCGCCGACAACATCCCTCTGCTCTGAGATACATTCCACAACGGACGTCGGTAACGAAGAGTTGTCCTTTAAGTTTACTGTACTGCATTTGTAATATTTGTTTGTAAACCTTTTTGCGCACATATAGAATTGCCCGCAGTAAACGGTCAACGATCGTGGGCCTTGGAGTAGGAGCCGACCGCGACTCCGAACCAAGTAAAATCTTGGTGTTTGTGTGTTGTTTAGTTTTAATTTTGCCGCTGCGTATTCTCTTTTTCAATCCGAAACGTTTTACGATATTCACCCCCCCCTCTATCGTTTCTCTCGATCCAATAGTAGTTTGCTGGAAACCCCAAGACTGGATACTCCCACCTCCATCAAAGTATAGATTTGTATTGAGCAAGGCCCTGACATCATTTGTGATAGTCATACTCCTAGCTTGGATGCTAGTACTGAACCGTCACTGACCTCCCAAGCAAACATCCAAGGAGATAATAAAGGAGAGAGCTTTGCTTCATCATTTACTGAAAGCTCTCTCCCAACCTTAGAGAATTAGAAAGAAAGCTTGGAAGTATCTCACTCCATCTAGATCAAGATTTTAATGAATTTCCCAAGGTGGTCGAGCTAATAACCTAAAACAAGAGCTTCTTGGGAGGCAACCCAAGTCCTTTCTTGTGCCCATTTTAGCTTTTATTTTCTATCTAGTTTCATAATATAATCCCTCTACTTAATTCTTCTTGTCTACATGCCTTTTATAGGATTTCAAGTTAAAGAGGAGTGTGAATACAAGATAAAAGGCCGACTTAAAATGATTCAGATATTTGACATGTACCACTTGGTATACACTCTTAACCTTTGAACCTCCTCTATATTAGCAAGTTGTTTTCATTGGGACAATGAAAAGTTTAAGTCTTAGGGTGTATGTATGCATTGGAATGTGTGGGATCTACTTGAATCGATAGAGGGGGGGGGGGGGGGAATATCGATCGACAAACTTTTCGGAAAAGTTGAGAGTAATTTGCGCAGCGGAAAAGAAAAACAACGCTAACACGTTTGTTTTTACTTGGTTCGGAGTCGCGGTCGGCTCCTACTCCAAGGCCCACGGTCCTTGACCATTTATGACGGACAATTCTATATTTCGTAAAATAATTACAAGTTGAAGTTTGAATATAGAATAAAAAATTACAGCACTTAAACTAAAATTATACCGACGATCGGAAGATTCGAGTGTCGTAGCCACGGGTCGTCGTTGGCGCTTGAGTCTTGAGCACAGAACGTTTGGACTAGAGCACTTGAAAGAATGTGTAGGAAATTATTGTTCTAAAGCCAAGGGGGTGAACCCCTATTTATAGTCGTAGCTGGGGCGCCTGTGTTGAAGGGGGCGCCTGACATGTGGCCCTCACTGCACGAAACTCAATCTGCAGACTTGCCCAGTGCTTATCCCCTCAACGAGGGTGCCTGAGCTGACTGGGGCACCTGTGTTAACACAACGCCTCTGTTGCTGTTCTGAGGCTTTGCTTCGAGTGGTTCTGGAATTACCCTTTGTATGGGGTGCTTGTCTCAACACAAGCGCCTAGTCAAACAGGGCGCCTCACACCATTGAGGCGCCTGGGAGCAGAAACCTTCATCCCTTCGTTCCTGCAACCAGGGTTAGTTCCAAAACAAAAATAACATATAAATGATATAGATTTAAGCATGATTTATAGTCTGAGCTGTCTTGGTTCTAACTTTGGGCTTCCCAAATGGAACCCTAGGTCAAGCCGACGCCTAATGTTCCCTCCTACGGGGAAGGCGTCGTCACCTACTCCTCTCAGGAGAGTTTGCCTTTTTGCCAACCGGCTCCTCCGGTTGGACTTTTTTCCAATCCCTCGGATGAGGTCTTCGTGCTCAATCCGCGACCAGGACTTATTGCCCAGCTTTACTCACCAGGTCTTCGGTGCCTAGCCCTCGACCATGACTTATTGCCCAATTCCTCGAATCAGGACTTCGTGCCCAGTCCACGACCAGGAGTTATTGCACAATCTTATATCAGGACTTATGTGCCCAGCCCGTGGCTAGGACTTAGTGCCTAATTCTTAGAACCAGGACTTTGTACCTAGTGTACCTAGGACTTTTTCCTGCACACTCGAGTAGCATTGTTAGATTACAATAAAACCTTAACTTCTGAACTCTTTGCCATTATCAAAATACAGGTTTGACTTTGGTGCTTCCGGCACTAACAATCTCCCCATTTTTGATTTATGGCAACACGGTTCAAAAAGTTAAGTTAACAAGAATTTAAGGCGCATGTCTAACAAGAAAAAAACAATCACTTTTTATAAAACTATTATGCTCCCCCTAAAATATAACTTCTCCCCCTGAAATTTTCAAAGATATGCAGTTTTTCAAAAAAATGTCTAAGTGTTAACTTTTGACTAAGTGTTTTTCAAACCAAAGCAATGTATTTGCAAGACAATTTATAGAAATGGTTTGAAAGCTCAAATTTTGCTTAGAAAAATTTTCACCAAAAAACATTGCAACTTAAAATCCACTTAAAACAAATTTTTGTGCAAACTTTTTACTTAGAAAAATTTTTGTTAAGCCAATTTTTGCACAAAATTTTTACTTAGAAAAATTTCCACAAAAACCTTCTTAAAAATTTTACTTGAAAAAACTTTAACTTAGCCAACTTTTGCAACAAAATTTTCCCTTAACAAGTTTCAACTTTTTGCACAACAAATTTTGCACATTTTAGAAAAATTTGCTTTAAGAACAGTTTGTGCATTCGTAAAATACTTTCTGCATTTTGAAAAATAGTTACTTAAAACATTTTGTGCACTTTAAAAAACAGTTAGTGCATTTGTAAAACGTTTTGTGCATTTTGAAAAATTTTACTTGGAAAAACTTTTTAAGAAATTTTTCTTTGTTTACTAATAAAATTTTTACTTAGAAAACTTGCCCAAAGAAAAATGCACTTAGAAATTTTGAAAAAATACACTTAAAGGTTCAACTTTACTTTTTGAAAGAGGAAAAAATTTTCTTTCTTCTCCTCTTTCTCCCCCTTTGCCATATATAAAAAAAAATAGAAAACTAATTGCAAATTACTTTTTAATCAGAGTTAGTAACAAGAATTTTTAGTCTGTATTGAACCACCTCTAGTGAATTTAAGCAACAAAAAGGCCCAAACCACTTAATCTTGACTTGTTCGGGTCTTATGGAATTCATAGATATAGAAAGAAGTCCCATCAAAAATCATCTTTCGATTGTTAATACGAGATATAAGGACTGCAGTACTACAACTTTGATCATGAAATATCGATTGCTTGTTGAACCTTGCGAATCACGTGAAAGTAGGATACTCCAAATTCGGGGGTCAAAAAGTTTCATAAAGCATTCTTGATGAAAAAACAATGTGAGTGAAAGATCCCACTGAGTTGAGTTTGATCCATGAATGTCAAAAAAATTCTTTTCCTTCGGAAAGTACTTAGTATAATTCTTTGAAAGCTATTTTGATAAAACAATTTTCGACACTCTTCCCTTTTTAAAAAAGACTAAGTACTAGTTAAAAAAACTAAGTATTTAAATTGCACCAACAAAAATTTATACTTTGAAAAATATTGTGCATTTGGAAAGCTATTTTGTACTTTTAGAGAGATATGAAAAAACTAAGTACTTAAATTTCACCAACAAAAATTTATACTTTGAAAAGTATTGTGCATTTGGAAAGCTATTTTGTACTTTTAGAGAGATATGAAAAAACTAAGTACTTAAATTGCACCAACAAAAATTTATACTTTGAAAAGTATTGTGCATTTGGGAAGCTATTTTGTACTTTTAGAGAGATATGAAATAATTTCATTTAGAAAAGATTTTCACAAAACATGCATTCATAAAAGATTTTCACTTAAGACAACTTATGCACATTAAAATTTTCACTTAGAGAAATATAGTGCATTTAGACAAGTTGTATTTTGATAAATATTTGTACTTTGAAGAATATTTGTACTTTGAAAGATATTTGTATTTTTGAAAACTTTGAAAGATATTAGTACTCTGCAAAATATTTGTACTTTGAAAGATATTAGTACTTGCAAAATATTTGTACTTTGAAAGTGATTTTTACAAAAATGACTTTAAAATGATAGTAATTTATTAAAGAGGAAATTCTTATGTTTTCACAAAGATAATGAAAATGCAGTGAATGAAAACATTTTGAAACGTTCAGAAATTTTGAAAAATAATTGTCAGAAAATTTTCCTTTTTCTTAGACTCCCCCTGAACTCGACACATCTACCTCTATCTAAGTGCCTTAAGGGACTTAATGTTGACCAGATTTGACTGCATTGACTAGGTTTGACCAATCAATAATTGACCCAATCAAGTCCTAGATCGTAGTACAATTCCATTCAAGACTTAGTTTGACGTGTTATTTTTGAAAAATGTTGAATTAATTAAAAAAATTGAGAGAATTTTGAATTAATTTTTGAAAAATCTGAACTAATCTTGAAAATTTTGAATAGAATAGAATTGAACTATATTATTAGGTCCTAGACATCTCACCCAGTTCTACGTAACAAAATAGGTTTCCTTATCTGTTTTGTGATATGTATTATTTTTATCTTTGAATTAATGTTAAATCTAAGATTTAATTAAAACTTATGTTAGATTCAAATTTATCAAATATTAAATTGAATTTGAGTTTCGATAATCGGCTTCCAGGTCTTGGCGAGGCATAAAGGCTTTCTTTGGCCGTAGCCTTATTGGAGCATCAACCCTTTCCATGACAAAGCCTTTTATCGAAATTTCATTTTCAAATAACTTCTTGAAAAATTTTGGTCTAACTAGTTTAGGTTTTGGATCAGTAGCTTTGGCTAGTTCCACCAGACTAAATAGAACAAGTAGGGTATGCCTTACCTTACTTGACCTTATTAGAAGGGTTTTCCTAACGTACTATCATCTCACCTCCACCAATACTAGGTTGTTCAAGTTTTAAGTAACTCTTTTGTCCATAACTAACCATTCCTAATTCTAAGCATAGTAATAAAATTGCAAAAATAAATAGGCAATAAGTAGAACACAAAAAAAAAAATCTAAGTAAGGTCACAATTGGAGAATACTCCGGATTTTCGAAATCAGCAAGATTGTGAATTAAATTTTCTAGCATATTAACCTTACGTTTCAGAGTTTCATTTTCTTGTTCTAATTTTTTAAAATTTGCCTTAACTAATCTATATGAATCAATCACGTTATTTGAGGTAACTACTAGATTTTTAAATAATGTAAATGTACCTTTCTCGATTGTTTGTCTAGTATTCTTGGGGGATCCTTTTATCGTAGATGGAGAAGACTGACTCTTGTGAGTAGGACACTGGTCTTGGTAATGTCCCCTCTCCCTGCATTTATAACATACTATATGACTGTTAAAATTTGAATTTACAATGTTACCTTTTGAATCCTTGTTGGAAGTCTTTCCCTTGATTTTTGCCATCTTTCTTTTGCTTGTTCGGTTCTTCAACATATTGGTTGCAGCTTATTCTTCTGTGGTTCTCTTGGAGTTTGCCCTGCAATAGAAACTATACCTTTCTCGGCCATTGCAGTATCAGTTTGTTCATTTAATCTACATTCTGAAAAGAATTCAAAATTGGATACCGATTTTGTCTTGGCAGACTCATCTTCTGATTTTGTTTTGATTTCGACGTCGAGTACCAATTCTATCTCAGCAACTTGTGCTTGAGCCGAGAGTGCGAGATAACTTACCTGACCCTCTTCTTCATATGAGTTTTCTTGATGTAGGTTGATCAGCCTTTGCCAAACTTCTTTAGCACATGCGAAGGGTCCAACTAGTCTGGGTTGTTCATTGGTTAGGCCACACTGAAGGATTGCAGTTGCTTTAGCATCTGTCTCAATCTTGTTAAGCGTTGGTTCATCCAATTTGTCCCATTCGATTGCTAATCCATCTTCTGTGGGGAAGGAGAATCCCGTTTGGATTATCATTCATATGTCCATATGGGCCTTCAGGTGAGATTCCATTTGGTTTCTCCAAAAACTAAAATTTTTGCCAGAGAAGAGCGGTGGTCGGGCACTATTCCACTCTTGATCAGCCATGGGAATTTTAACCTGAAAAATATTTATCACAAAGAAACTTGTTCCAAGACATAGTCTTGGATTAGTAGTGCGGCAGGGAAGAAAAATTGCAATAAGAAAAAAATCGAGTGGTGTTGCACGAACCTCGATTAACGAAAAAAGATACAAAAAAAATATTTAAAATTCAAAAATCTAAAAAAATGCTCAACTGGTGGTTGCACCAAGTTTAAGTCACCCGCTCTGATACCACTTGTGGGATCGGCTTGAATCGATAGAGGGGGGTGAATATCGATCGACAAACTTTTCGAAAAACTTAAGAGTAATTTGCGCAGCGGAAAAGAAAAACAATGCTAACACGTTTGTTTTTTCTTGGTTCGGAGTCGCGGTCGGCTCCTACTCCAAGGCCCATGGTCCTTGACCGTTTACGACGGGGAATTCTATATTTTATAAAATAATTACAAGTTGAAGTTCGAATATAGAATAAAAAATTACATCACTTAAATTAAAATAATACTGACGACCGGAAGATTGGAGTGTCATAGCCGCGAGTAGTTGTTGGCGCTTGAGTCTTGAGCATGGAACGTTTGGAGTAAAGCGCTTGAAAGAATGCGTAGGAAATTGTTGTTCTGAAGCTAAGGGGGTGAACCCCTATTTATACCCGTAGCTAGGGCACATGTGCTGAAGGGGGCGCCTGACACGTGGCCCTCACTACGCGAAACTCAATCCGCAGACTTGGCCAGCGCTTATCCCCTCAACCAGGGCGCCTGAGTTGACTGGGGCGTCTGTGTTAACACAAGTGTCTCTGTTGCTATTCTGAGGCTTTGCTTCGAGTGGTTCTGGAATTACCCTTTGTCTGGGGCACCTGTCTCAACATAGGCGCCTAGTCAAACAGGGCGCCTCACACCATTGAGGTGCCTGGGAGCAGAAACCTTCATCCCTTCGTTCCTGCAACCAGGGTTAGTTCCAAAACACAAACAACATATAAATGATATAGATTTAAGCATGATTTATAGTCTGAGCTATCTTGGTATTGACTTTGGGCTTCCCAAATGGAACTCTAGGTCGAGCCGACGCCTAATGTTCCCTCCTACGGGGAACGTATCCTCACCTACTCCTCTCAGGAGAGTTTACCTTTTTGCCAACTGGCTCCCCTGATTGGATTTTTGCCCAATCCCTCGGATTAGGTCTTCTTGGCCAGTCCGCGACCATGACTTATTGCCCAGCTTTACTCACCAGGTCTTCGGTGCTCAGCCCTCGGCCAGGACTAATTGTCCAATTCCTCGAATCAGGTCTTCGTGCCCAGTCCACGACCAGGACTTATTGCCCAACCTTATGTTAGGACTTAAGTGTCCATCCTGCGGCCAGGACTTAGTGCCCAATTCTTAGAACCAGGACTTCATGCCTAGTGTACCTAGGACTTTTTCCTGCACACTCGAGTAGCATTGTTAGATCACAATAAAACCTTAACTTCTGAACCCTTTGCCATTATCAAAACACAGGTTTGACTTTGGTCATTCTGACACCAACAGAATGTAAGCTAGTTTTTGTCATATTTTTCTTTCAGAATAAGACTCTCTAGTTGCATCATTTATTACATTAATGTTGTCTTATTCTCTAGTAAAAATGCTAGCATGCTTATTCTTGATTCATGTTGTTTAATTTTAGTGCTAGTATGTTTGGTGGATGGTTTTACTATATATATCTTTAGTAGTATAAAGTAAGCATTGTTTTATTGAAATATTTGAGTGATGGCATAGTCTTAGGATCTCTTTATACTTTGCCTAGTTTAAATGATAGATAACCTTGAAAATAGTCATGATTCAAGAAACTTGATTTGTACTTATATTTCTATGGTGATTTCTCAACTATATTTTGGTTGTTGGATAATGCTCGAATCATGTTAACACATTTAGAAAAAATCATAAATTCCTACATTTGTATTTGTATATATGCATATGTGTTAGTGCTATATTTTTAAAGCATAGAGAGAAAAATCAAAAATCATTTGAATAAAAGATATAAAACAATTGTCATTAGTGGAAACTAGTAAGTTACCCCTTTGAGATCGAGTTAGGTTACTAGGTAAATAAATGTTATGCTTCTCTTAATTCTAAGCATTCCTTTGAGACCTTATGTAGTTTGAGAAGAATGAACCATGCATGTGGCAGGTCAATGCCTAATGCTGGAAGCATAACGAAAAAAATAGTTAGATGACGACTTGACTAGAATTAAAGATTGAAACTTGACAAACCTAGGCCACATATTACATTGAGCACGGAGAACTACCACTTAGGCCGTACTCAGATTGTTTTGGTATTATGCTTATCAATGAAACTATTTGATAGAGTTAGATTAATTTACTAAGAATGACGATGCACTTTACCGATACATGAGTTTAGATTACGAGTTTTTGCTTGAGGTCAAACAAAGATTTAGGTCTAAGGGTGTGATGTGCATAGATTATATATGGTTTTATGTATTGATTAATGCACATCTACTTATATTTCACAAGCATACCTTAATTTATTGCACCCTATTTTGTATGACATAGCTACTATTACTTCCTTTTTATTCAAAGATCTACTTCTTGTTTATTTTGATTGATAGGAGACGATAT
Organism: Boesenbergia rotunda; assembly: GCA_024364735.1. NCBI lineage: Eukaryota > Viridiplantae > Streptophyta > Magnoliopsida > Zingiberales > Zingiberaceae > Boesenbergia > Boesenbergia rotunda. The sequence continues at coordinate 369,998 of JAGFNQ010003291.1, forward strand.
AGAATGAAAATAGTGCGAAAATGAAGCAAAACGGGCACAGAGCCAAAGTAGCAGGTCAGGTCATGCCAAATGGCATGGCCCGTGTGGGCATTCCAACCTCTTGTACAGCCATGCAACCATCTCTGAAATGGTCACGACTTTGTTGGATGGTTTAAGAAGCAAGTCGTGCTAGGCTGGCCGAAAGGGGCACGACCATGCCCCTTTCTCGAGGACCACACGGCACGACCATGTAGATCTTCACAACCGTGTGACGGGAAAGCAGGGGGTCATGCCCCCTCTATAAAGGGGGATTTTTCTCCCCTCTTGACTAATGTTGGCTTTGGGGCTCCCTTGACTTGAGGAAGGTTTCTTCCCCTAGGGGAAACCCTAGAGAGGTCATTTTCATCATCTTTGACGATCCATTCACCTCCGGAGCAAGGAGACATATCGAAGACACCAAGAATCCACTCAATAAGCATTTCTTCCTCCTTCTTTGTTTTAGGTTGTAAGAATGTTATCTTTTGCGTCTTTGATTTGTTCTTCTTTTCTTATGAAGTAGTTTCTCCAATGTAGGATATAAGGAGTAGCTATTATGTGATGTTGATGTAAATTAAAATATGAATTTGACCATTTTCTTGTTCAATGAAATATTTATTAGCTTGTTCTATATGTATTGTGCCTTATATGTATTTGATGAAATGTCTGAGTGGTGAATACATATAGTTGTGATGGTTTGGTCGCTACATAGAGGGAATGTTCGAGATCGTATGACCAGGGATCCCTTGGTGACAAAGGGCTACAATTAACCGGGCATGTCGGACATTGCTTCAAAATAGAGGTTAATCCATTACAAGAGATTAACTAACAATACTTAATAGCTTTCTCTCTATCCCATGTTATGAAGTGTTTTGTGTAATATAGAAATGTATAACCAGGGACCCTTAGTGACAAAGGGTTACTTTTAATCGGACTCTCTAGGTTACCTTCTTTACTTAATGACATTGGATGCTCAAGGGAGAAGAACTCTAGTACACATCTGCAGGGTTCACATCGATACCTAGTTAGGAACTCTACAAACACATAAACATTGAGATTAGGATATGAATAATCCATAGGTCGTTAATTAGCATTCTAGTGAAATTGAAATCTTAGATTCCACTCATCCAACATTTCCCCCAAATCAATTCCTCTCTCTTGCTCTCTCTCTTCTTCTCTCTCTTTCTTATAAGGATCATAGATAGGGGGGAGGTGAATATCGCTTTTGAAAAATTTATTTGGATTTAATTATGTTACGCAACAAAAAAGTGAACACAAGAAAAATAATAGCTACCACTGTTTGTTTTTACTTGGTTCGGAGTCTGTGACGGCTCCTACTCCAAGGCCCATAGTCCTTGACCATTTACCTTGGACAATTCTATAAGTCATAAATAATTTATAAGTATGCAATGTTTAAGTACAAGAAAGACAATAAGTATAATGACAACTTTAAATGAAATGAAGAAGTGGCACGTCGTTGTCAGAGCAACGTTTTGTCATTTATGGATCGCTTCCGAGCAACACACGAGAGTACAGAAGTTGTAGAATTATGATTAATCCCTTCAGTGATCTCGATTAATGCAAATAAAATTTGCATGAGTCATATTATAAGGGGTAGAGGGTATAAAGAAGAAAAGGAATATGCTCAAGAAATGCAATATGATGAGGCATATAATTTTTTACTGACTGGATCAAAACAACAATATCCCTTTTGACCAACACTATAACTAAGGAACAGACACAAAGTAGACCTAGATGATAACTTATCGCACTTGATGTTTGGTTAGAGAACAAAACAAGTACAACAAAAAATACGTAAAAAAAAAATAATCAGGAACATGACCATACAGTTTTTGAAAAGGAAACAAACATGAATTGTGAGAAGTCGGAATTCTATAATCACATGAGTAGCAGTAAGAACTACTTTTCCCCAAATGATACTAAGAACATCCACAGACAATAAGAACAATTGATTCTCGACACGAGATTTGATCTATAAGACCTTCTGATGAAGTAAATGAGAAAAATCATTGAAAGTGTACTCACCCCCCACCCTCCAAATCATAACAAAACACTTGATAACAACCAAATGTTGAGTTCTAACAATAACTTTAAAGTCATTGAAGATGGTAAGATAATCAAACATGTGTTTTATAAAATAAACACAAGCATAACAAGTGGAATCATCAATAAAAGAGACAAAATATCTTGATACCCCTTTCGTAGTAACAGGAGAAAGCCCTTATATCCCCTTAGGATGGATAGTTGGCTAGTATATGGAGCGTTGCTACCATGAGGTTTGGGAGTTAATTCTTGGCTGGTAGTCAGGTTTCTACCCTTCCCCATGCACTGGCCATTTTTTAGCTCAGGCTAGTAATCATCCGTGATTTACCTCCCTTCACAATAACCTAGAGACGGGTTGCGAGGGGTGTCTAGGGTGAGCGTTATCACTTTTTTCCACTAGGAGAAGACCCCCACACATCGAAATGAACAAGATCAAATGGATTAGGAGAAAAAAACTTTTATCGAAATGTAACGTAGAAAATTTTATCAGTTTACAACTGTTGGTGCCGAAAGCACCAGATCGAACCTGGTTTTGATAATGACAAAGGGTTCAAAGTTAAGTCTATATTGTGATCTAATAGATTTACCAAGTGTGTAGGAAAGTCCTAGGTCAACTAGGCACGAAGTCTTGACCTACAGGGTTGAGCAAGAAGACATGGTCGAGGGTTGGACAAGAAGTCCTGATCGTGGACTAGGCACCGAAGTCCTGATCTGGAAGATTGGGCTGGAGTCTTAGCCGAGTGAGGATTGCGGACAGAAGTAGAGGCGGGTTGAGGTATGGAAGTTTCGAGATCCGGCAGTCTCAGAGGCCGAGCAAAAGTCCAACCGAAGGAGCCAGTTGGCAAAAGGTAATTTCTCCTAAGAGGAGTAGGTGATGACGTGTTCTCCTGAAGAGGGAACAGTAAGCGTCGGTTCGCCTAGGGTTTCATTTTGAAATCCAAAGTCAGAACCAAGGCAGCTCCGACTATTATTTATACGTTTATTGTTTATGTTATACTGTTCTTGGAATAACCCTGGTTGCAGGAGCGAAAGGTAGTAACTTCTGCATCACAGGTGCCTGAAAGGATTTAGGCGCCCGAAAGACTAGGCACCTGATACGTAACAGACGCTTGACTTGAGGTGTTTCCAGCGGGTGAGTTAGGCTGAGCTGGCAGGGTGTCACATCAGCAACTTCGGCACCCGTGAGCCATCAAGCACCTCAAGTGTCCCAGGCGCCCAAGACCGAAATATAGAGGTTTGGTCGAGTCTGCGGATAAGCACGCGCTCAATTCGCTACACGTGATAGGCGCCCAATAAGCCTTCGGCGCCCGAGAACAATGTATATAAGGGGCTTTACCCCTTTTCTTTCCACAACAATTTTTCTGATCAACTAGAAAGCTTTCATGCGACTCAAGCACTCCAACGCTCTCCGAATCATCTCTGTACTCGAGTTTTCTATGCCGCCAACGATCAAGATCGACGACATGCCACCCAAGACGCTCGCCAACATTTTTGGTGTCGTCGGTATAATTTAAATTCATTATCTAAATTCTGTACTCGAAATATAATTGTAACTTTTATTCGACTTATAGAATTGTCTAACGAAAATGGTCAAGGACTGTGGGCCTTGGAGTAGGAGCCGTTAAAGACTCCGAACCAAGTAAAAAGAAACGTGTTAGCATTGTCTCGTAATTCATCTGCTGTGCTTGTGTTTCCGAAAAATTTCAGTAATCGCTATTCACCCCCTATTGATTACAACGATCCCACAAGTGGTATCAGAGTGGGTTGCTCAACCTTGGTGAAACCGCCAACTGAGCAGTTCTTTTTCGGAATATTTTTTTTTCATTTTTTGTTCGTTTTAAAAAAAAATTCTTTGTTCTTCAAGGTTGTTGCAACACCACTTGAATTGTTTTTAGTTTATTCTTTTTATACCGTATTGCTAATCCAAGACAATGTCTTGGAATAAGTTTATTGTTTTTGTATTTTTAGGAATATTTAATGGCTATGCAAGAAGGCTACAGCACCGCATGCCCTCCTCTATTCTCCGAAGAAGATTTCTCCTACTGGAAGAGCAGAATGGAGGTCCACCTGAAAACTCAGGTGAAAATGTGAATCATCATCCAGTTTGGACTACAAATCCCGAAGAACTCTCAAGGAGAAGTTCAAGGATACTCTGAGTGGGATGCTTCACTCAAGAAGAAGATAAAAGCAGATGCAAAAGCCACTCAAACCCTACAGTGTGGATTGACAATGGAAGAACTCAACTATGTCGGCCCGTTCAGCAACGCTAAAGAACTATGGAATTGATCGAGTTGCATGAAGGCACGTCAGAAATGAGGATCAGTAAGCGAGATCTCCTTCTCAACAAGTTATATACGATCAAAATGTAAGACTGCGAAACAGCTACACAGGTTCACGCGAGGATACAAGAACTAATGAATGGTTTGCACATGATAGGCACAAAGTAGAAAACCGTGATCTCATCAGGTATACCCTAAACTTGTTCCCAAGTAATTCATTGTGGGCATCAATTGTAGATACTTACAAGGTTTCTAGAAACCTTTTAGATATTAAATTAGATGAACTTTTCTCTAAATTAGATCTCCACAAACAGACTAACGCTTCACAGGTCAAGAAAGGGTTAGCTCTTTTGCAGGAAAAGTCCCTGCAAAGCAAAAGAAGAAAAAGATGCAACTGATACCCAAGTAAGATTCCGACTTAGAATCTGATGACGACGGAATCGATTATCCAGAGCTGGTCCGGATGGCCCAGAGCCACTACAAGATGATCAAGGGCAAAAAGAAGAAGAAGAAAGCGAACCAGCAAAAGGATGATCCAACCAAACCATCTACTAGCCAAAAAACCAAAAGTGAAGTAACTGTTACGGGTGCAACAAGAAGGGTCACTACAAATCGGAGTGTCCCAACTTGAAGGAGAACAAGAAGAACTAGAGGAAGAAGGTGCTCAAAGCTACGTGGGATGAATCATCCTCAAAGAAGAAAAAGAAGAATGACACGCCAACCTCCTCGCGCTGACAGCTTCGGAAAATCTCAACACCGAATTAGAATCGGAACCGGAAGAAAACGTCGGAACCAGAAGGCTCTCAATTTCGGAAGACGGTTAAATAACGGTGAGATGTTTTCTCAAATCTCAGCTTTACAATTTAATTTCTTATCTGTCTCATAGGTTAGCCAAAGCCAACACTCGGGTTGAATCCCTCCGTCAGGAAGTCAAAATCTTGAAAGAGGGAGTCAACTCTAGCTCCTTAACTGAACAAGTTCAGGAAGGAACCTCCACTCAAGTCCAAAAACTTGAGGAGGAGAATTCCTCCTTGATATCTCAGCTAAAGGAACTTAGAGTTGCACTGGAACGATTTTCCTTGGGTTCCAAGAATCTTGACATGATTCTTGGAAAACAAAAATCAATTCTAAACCGATCCGGACTTGGTTATCGGACCAACTCATGGTACAGATCATACTACTCTATTTTGAACCCAAATAGAACCCGAGTCCAAGCATAGGTCCCGAAATTATGCTTGACAAACCAAGCTTGACCAAACCAATATTGGATTCCCAAGGACAAGATTCACATCTTGCCTAGCCCATACCGAGGCTTTAGTCCAGGGGGAGCCAATATAAAAATCATTTTTATAGTTAATTAAATTATTATTTTTGTTTGTTTGATGCTTGTTTATTTTGTTTCTGCCAAATATTATGCTTAGACTTAGGAACAATTAGATAAGGATCTGACTTAATTGAAACATGCACAACCTAGTATTAGGATGGGGCAATATGATAGTACATTAGGGAAACTTGTCTAAAAATTCAGGTAGGGTAAGACATACCCTATTTGGTTCTATTAGTCAGGAGGAACTAACCGAAGCTACCTCGCCAAATCCTCAACTAGTTAGATCAGTATTTCTCAAAAAGTAGTTTGAGAATAAAATTTCTTTGAAAGGCTTTGTCTAGGAAAGGGTTGATGATCCAATAAGGCTACGGGCAAAGAAGACCTCTGTGCCTCGCCAAGACCTGGAAGCCAATTATTGAAATTTATTTTCAACTTACTAATTGTTAAACCTAAATCTAACACAAGTTTCAATTAAATCATAGTGATAACATAAAATCAAAAATAAAATTAATACATCACAAAATAGATAAGGATACGTGTTTTGTCACTTAGAAATGACTGAGATGCTTAGGACCAATAATGTAGTCCAACTCAACCAACTCAAATAATTTTCCTTTATTATAACTTTAATTAAATTAAAAAATTCAACTTAATATTTTCAAAAAATCTACTTAATATTTTTCAAAAATTCTACTTAACATTTTCAAAATTCTACTTAACATTTTTTTAAAAAAAATCTACTTATCATTTTTCAAAAATTCTACTTAACATTTTTCAAAAAAAAATCAACTTAACATTTTTCAAAATTTCATCTTAATATTTTTCAAAAATTCTACTTAACATTTTTCCAAAATTCCACTCAAACTTTTTCCAAAAATTCAATGTAACAAAAATCAAGTTGAAAACCTATCTCACAAAAATACTCATAGAAATAACATGACTGATAACCTAGACTGGGTGAGACAAACTAGACAGTGAAATTCAATCAATCTATCCTTACACCTCTACATAAATGGATCCAAATCAAATACTTTATGTGTAGGAACATAATGGTTTAGACCAGTGGATGTTGGATAGTGGATTCTCTAGACATATGACTGGGGATAAATTAAAGTTCACTAAAATCAAGTACAAAAACCTAGGCTCAGTGGCATTTGACAACAATGCCACACTTAAGGTAATTGGGTCAGGTAATTTGAGTTAAATTATGATTTTATTATCAAAATGGTTTTATTGGTTGATAATTTTAAGTTTAACTTGCTTAACATTAGTCAGTTATGTGATACTAGTTATGTAGTCACCTTCACCAACTCTAACTGCCTTATTAGGAACTTGCATGACTCAAAAATAACCCTTAAGGGAGTAAGAAAAAATAATATCTATACTATTAATCTACCATCAACACCTAAGTGTCTTCTGGCCCAACTTGAAGAAACTAACCTTTGGCATAGAAGAATAGGTCACACTCACACAAAACTAATTTCTAAATTAAGTCAAAATGGATTAGTTCAGGGAATTCCTAAAATTAAAAACTTTGAAAATTCAATCTGTAACCCATGTCAACAAGGTAAACAAACAAAATCAACCCACAAATCTACCCAATAAAACTTAACCCAAGCTACACTTGAGCTCCTACACCTAGACCTATTTGATTCTCATGGAGCCAAGTCACTAAGCGAAAATCGATACTGCTTAGTAATTATTGATGATTATTCTAGATTTACCTGGGTTAGGTTTTTAAAAACCAAAGATAAAACATTTGAATCATTTAACAACTTATGTAAAATACTAGAAAATCAAAAAGTTACTCAAATTAAAAGAATAAGAAGTGATCATGGGGGAGAATTTGAAAATCAAAAGTTTAATGAACTATGTAAAATAAATGGATATATTCATGAATTTTCCTGCCCAAGAACCCCTCAACAAAATGGATAGTTGAAAGAAAAAATAGAACCCTTCAGGAAACCGCCAGGACCAAGCTCAACGAATATAGCTAAACCAATCAATTTTTGGCAGAGGCAATTAACACCACCTGTTATATTCAAAATAGGGTTCTAATAAATAAAAGACACAATAAAATACCTTATAAAATTTATTACCATAGAATACCTAACTTATATTATTTAAAGGTGTTTGGGTGTAAGGTACATATCCTAAATACAAAAGTCTACCTATGAGAATTTCAATCAAAATCAACCCAAGAATTTTTGTAGGATACTCAACCACGAGTCGGGCATATAGGGCCTATAACAGACATACCCTTAGAATTGAAGAAACCACGAATATTATATTTGACGAAGAAATCATAACAAGACCAACTCAATCAACTTAATCAATTCATCAAATCCAACTACTTCAAATCAAGATCAAGATGAAATTGAACAAACAATTGAACCAACAATTGAACAGACAATTGAACCAACAAGTGAATCAACGATTGAACCAGTAATTGAACCAATAACTAAACCAACTCAAATTATTGAACCTGTTCCAACCCAAAACCTACCAGTTGGACCTAAGGCTGAACCATGTTCTAGAGATCTAAGAAGCCCAGACTAAATCAGCCAACTGACCAAATTATGAGTGATCAACCTTAGGGGTTAGAACAAGGTCTTCCTATAAGATCCTAAGTGATGTTGCATTAATTTCAAAGATAGAACCAAAAACTATAGAAGAGGCCTTACCTGACCTAGACTGGACCACAGCTATGCAAGAGGAATTAGCACAATTTGAAAGAAATCAAGTTTGCGACTTAGTGCCTAAACCAGAAGGTAAGTCCATTATAGATACTAAGTGGGTATTTAGGAATCAGTTGAACAACCAAGGTGAAATAGTAAGAAACAAAGCCCACTTAGTAGCTAAAGGATTTAGTCAAGTTGAGGGGTTAGACTATAATGAAACCTATTATCTTGTAGTTAGACTTGAGTCAATTAGGATGTTACTAGCCTTTGCAGCCTATAAGGGATTTAAATTATACCAAATGGATGTCAAGTCTACCTTCCTGAATGTTTTATAAAAGAAGAAGTTTATGTAGAACAACCCCCAGGCTTTGAGGATCTTGACTACCCTAATTATGTGTTCAAACTTAGAAAAACCCTTTATGGATTAAAAGAAGCATCTAGGGCATGGTATGAAAGATTATCCACCTATCTAATTTCAAAAGGTTTTAACAAATGTCAAATTGACTCAACTTTATTTGTTAAGACTTTAGATAAAGATATTTTTGTAGGCCATATTTACGTAGATGATATAATTTTTCGATCAACTAACACTAATTTCTTAAAAGACTTTATTAAAATTTTGGAAAACGAATTTGAAATGAGTCTAGTAGGAGAATTGAACTTTTTTTTAGGTTTACAAATTAAACAAACCAAGGATAGAAACTACATTCACAAATCAAAATACGTAAAAGAATTAATTAAGAAATTTAAAATGGATAGTTCAAAGAACTTGAGTATTCTTATGGCCACAAATGCCAAAATAGATAACGATACTGAATGTAAGCTAGTTGATTTAAAATACTATAGAAGTATTATAGGAAGTTTGCTTTACCTAACTGCGAGTAGACCTGATATTCTTTTTGCAGTAGGTATTTGTGCTAAATATCAAACATGTGCTAAGGAGTCCCACTTAACTACAGTTAAAAGGATCCTTAGATATATTAAGGGCACAATAAATGTAGGTATTTGGTACCCTAGGACGTCAAATTTTGAACTGTTAGGATTTTCTGACTCAGATTATGCAGGGTGTAAATTAGATAGAAAAAATACGAGTGGGAGCTGTTAGTTACTAGGACAAAGTCTAGTTAGCTGGTGCAATAAAAAGCAACATTGTGTTTTCTTATCCACAACTGAAGCAGAATATGTTGTCCTAGGGGAATGTGTAGCCCAACTTTTATGGATGGTGCATACCCTTAAGAACTTCAACCTAGACTACACCCAGACTAAGGTATTTGTTGACAATATGAGTTCAATCAATCTTACCAAAAATCCTATTCATCATTCCAGAACTAAGCATATTGGAGTTACACACCACTTTGTTAGGGATCACTTAGCTAGGGGCGAAATCGTACTTACACATATAGACTCAAAATCTAACCTAGCCGATATTTTCACTAAAACACTTCTTGAATCTGAGTTTAATTCACTAAGAAGGAAGTTAGGAATGTGCTTAGTAGAATAGGATGGTTTTTTTAATTACTGTTTTATTATCTTAAAAATTGTTTTTTAAATCATTTTACTTTAAAAATATTTGTAGCTTTAAAAAAAATCGACTTAGTTTTTTATAAAAAAAATACCCACTTCAAAAACTAGGGTTTTTCTACGCAATGGACTTAGCTTAGGACTTAACCTCAGAATTACACGATCCTATAGATCTAGAAGCCAGCATCTCACAAGCACATTAGGACACTTTGATTGATAACCTAGATTGGGTTGGATGCTTAGGTCTATGCCTTGACTCAAGATGCTTTAAGTCAGTGCATCAAGAGAAGTTGGGGCGATAAATACAATTGAACATCAATCAAGTTAAGTATTCAAGCATAGAAAGTCTAACATGATCAGACTACTTAACTTGACTAACCCAAGTGAAAGCTATTATTATATAACAGTTAGTAAGTAACTAACTAGGCTAGACAGGGACCGAAAGAAGTTAATTTGATCCAAATTTTTTATGAAATGTTATTTTCATGCTTGGACTCACTAGTATGTCAACTGGGTTTAAAATTTATTACTTGGGTCAAACATAGTTCATTTCTTTTACTTGCTGTCAGTCAGTTTCTTTCATTATTTTTACAAAGTAAGTAGGCTCTAAAACACAATTGTTTTTCATGTCAAACATGTTTTTTATTTTTTTTATATATGACAAAGGGGAGAGTGGAAAAGTCAAGCTAAAATTATTTTTCCCTCAATTTTTTTTCGAAAAAGTAAAGTTAAAGTTTATTTTCTCAAATTTTTTTTGAAAAAGAAAAGTTTATTTCTAAAAAACTTTTTGAGAAAATGGTACTCTTTTTAGAAAATTCTATTGGAGAAAAACTTTAAGTTAGAGGTTTTCACAATTTGTTTTTCTCAAGAATTTCCTTTACTCAGAAGTTTTCAAAAAAAATTTTGGAAGATATTTTCAAAATAGAAAAATTGTATATTTTCAAAAGCTTCAGGGGGAGATTTTCAATTAAAGGAAGCCTTATACAATGTTTCAAATTTTTGCTAAGTTTTTCAAAAATATTGAAAAAGGGAGAGTACTAATCAAGGGGGAGAGTAGAAAATTTATTTTCGTTCCATCAAGTACATTACTATCATGATTTTTTTTGTTTGTTGTTTTTAACTTAACTTTTGAACGGTGTTTCCATAAATCAAAAAGGGGATATTGTTGGTGCCAGAAGCACCAGATCGAACCTAGTTTTGATAATGGCAAAGGGTTCAATGTTATGTCTATATTGTTAATGGATTTATTGATAGATCGAAGACGTTGCTAGAGGGGGGGGTGAATAGCGATTTGTTGTTGTTCTCTACAAAATTGTTAGGGCAATGGAAATACAAATAAAAATAAATGAACAATAGAACAATGCTAACAAACCAAGTTACTTGGTATCCACCCCGGACGGGTGACTAATCCAAGAATCCGTCGGTGGATCAATCCTCGGATAACCTCTGGCTAGCCCTCGTCACTCCTTGTGGGTGGAGAAACCTCGCCACAATCACAATCAAAGCTCTGAGCACAAAGACTACTATCTGTTGGTGCAGGCCCGAAGTCAGAACCAAGATAGCTACGCCTGTAAATATTGACTAATATTCTTGCTTTATTTGTATTGGAACTAACCTTGATGGCAGGGACTGAAGGAGTGTGTTTCTGCAGCTCAGAACGCCACAAAGAAAAGGGGCAGGCAGCTGGGCTAGGCATCCGGGAGGTCCCGGGCACCCAAGGTGAAAAGGCAAATACGCAATTAAGCAAGAACGCATCGAAATCACACTAGGCTAGGTGTCCCGGAGGTCCCAGGCGCCCAAGGTCAAAGACAAAGAGGTAATCGAAGCAAATCAACCACGAAGCCAGTAGACTATGTCAAGCTAGGTGCCCAGGAGGTCCCGGGTGCCCCAGTCAGCACCAGAGGCCGAGTCGAAGGGGATAAGCGCTGAACGAGCTGCGGATTGAGTTTTCCGCAGATGAAAGCACGTGTCAGGTGCCCCCGACGTCCCAGGCGCCCCCAGGAGCACTATAAAAGGGGATCGACCCCAAGGCTTCAAGAACAACACAGTTTTCATATGCTCTAAAGCTTTTCGTTCAAGCGCTACGCCCCGGCATACTCCGATTTCGAGATTCCAGCGCCGACGACGTCCCTTTGCTCCGAAATATGATCCACATCGGACGTCGGTAATGAAAACTGTAATTAGTTTCATTTACTACAATATTTCTGTACTTGTAAACTGTTTTTGCGCGATTATAGAATTGCCCAAAGTAAACAGTCAAGGACCATGGGCCTTGGAGTAGGAGCCGACCGTGACTCCGAACCAAGTAAAATACTTGTGTTCTTTGTGTGATTGTTTTGTTTCCGCTGCATTTACTCTTTCCTTAATCCGAAGAAAAAGTTTTAACGATATTCACCTCCTCTATCGTTTCTCTCGATCCAACAACTGCTATCAGAGCGGGGTAGCTCAAATTTGGTGCAACTACCAATTTGGGAGTTTTTCGGATTTTTACGAAATTTTTAATTTCTTTTTTGATCGAATTTTTCTCGTTAATCGAGGTTGGTGCAACACCACTCGATCATGTCTTCTAAATATCTTATTCCCGCACTACTAATCCAAGACCAAGTCTTGGGACAGTTTTTTTTGTTTTTTTTGTTATTATTTCAGAAAATCTAAATGGCTATGCAAAAGGGTTTCAGTACAGCCATACCACCACTTTTCAGTGGAGAAGACTTCTCCTACTGGAAGAGTCGGATGGAAGTCCACCTGAAAACTCAGGTGGACATGTGGATCATAATCCAATCTGGTGTGGAAATCCCGAAAAATGCTGAAGGAGTGCCACAGCCTTACACAGAATGGGATGCCTGATAAGTACCATTTTGTTGATTATTTTAATTACTAAAATCCATGTTTGACCCATGTTTTACTTGCTTAATTGTGAATTTACCCTAGGTTTTAGGACTTCCTCTTATTTTGGACTTAATTGCAAATTTGCACATATTTGGATTATTTGGCCACTAAATTTTTGATCTATTTTTGTAGGCATGAAAGGTTCATGGACCTAGGGCATACTAGGTCAAACTTGAGTCGGAAGTAGACCCGGATCGAGTTATCAAGCTTCGGATTAATCCGGGCCGTCCAATTCAAAAGCGGCTAGATCTGAGCCATCCGGGACCATCTGAAGCAATCCGAGCTAGGGTTAGGGTTGATCAAGCACTCTGATCATGATCTTAAGGTTTCATCCCAATCAGAGCTCATTCAACCGTTGGATCAAGCTCGGAGGGCTCTAGATCGTCCATTCAAAGATTAGGTTGATCTGGATCATCCATTGTAAATCTGGAGGATCCGAGCTACCACGAGGTAGATCCTGACCCCTGATCATCATCATTAAAGTTTGGATTAAATCAGAGTAAGATCAGCCGTTGGATTTGCTCAAATCAATCTGGGCCGTCCATTCTTATGCATTTAATCAAACATTTCCCAACCTTCAGCCTCGTCGCGTCTTCTTCGCCGTAACTCAGTTTCATCGCGTGTTCTTAGTTTTTCTTCAGTAGTTCTTCAATCCAAGGGGCGCGACCCCTCAATTTCTTGCTTAGATCGAATCCTAGGTCATTGGGAAGGCTTCTCGGAGAAGTTCCAGCTCGAATTCTGCCCAAGAACAGAGCTGTTGTAAGGTCTCCATAGCTTTGCCATCTAGTTTCGTCAACATCGGCTGCGCACCATTTCATCCACTTGAGTAGTTCAGAGGGGTTCCCTGAAGTGCTCGGATCAATTCCAAATCATCATCGCAGCTGGGTTGAAGGAATTGGATGGGTTTTCAGGTTTGAGCAGAGATGAGCTGGATTTGAATCGCAGAGACTATTTTTCCATCGATTTGTGGAGCTTACGGGTTCGAGGCTTGCCCTTGCATGACGAACAAGGAGGATTCGAGCTAGGGAAGGATTGAGGCTTAGATTTCTTATTGCAATTTCGATTTGTAGCTATAATTTCATTTCTGCAGTGTTTCATTTCTGTTTTTCGTATCAGTCCATAGTTTCATTTCTGAATTGATTCCAGCTGCTGTAATTTTCTTGTATGGATCATTTCTTTCTCAATTGGAGGCTCATCCTTGAGTGACAGCAACGATTTCGCGAGCTGAGATGAGAGATTGAGGCTTTGCTTAGTTAAATTCCATTGCAATTAGCTGTAACTCCATTTCTACCATTTCATGTCTGTTTTTGAAACTTTGTATTAGCTGTAGCTTTCTTGTCTAAATTGTTCCTTCGTAATTAGGTTTTGATTCTTCAAGGTCAGTAGCTACATAACTCGGTTACTTAACACTTCACTTGAATTTAGCTGTTTTTGCAATTTAATTGCTGCGTATCAGTTTAGCACCCCTGTTTTCTGCAGTTTGTTCAATCTGCTGCGTATCAGTCCCTTATTTGTATCGAGTTAGTTTAAGTTTTATTTTCTGAATTGATCTTGTAGTTGGTTGCATCTCAAAAGACCTCGGAATCAATTTACGCAGTTGGTTTCAACAGAATCAGCTGCGTATTCAGTGTCCAATTTCAGCAAGTTTCAGCTTTTAGTTTCTGCAAGTGTTTAGTTACAGTTCTGAATTCCTGTCAAGAATACTCTAGTGCTTCTTTATCCTTCCTGATCATTAGATACATGATCTTGAATTCTGATGGTCCTGATTGTTTCTGCCATTGGTCGATTCTGAATTGCAGCATTTTCAGTTTTCAGTTTCTGCGCAACCTCATTTCTGAAACTCAGATTTATTTTCCCAGCGTTACAGCTGTTAATTCCTGTCTTTGTCTCAAATAACAATTCAACTTGGAGTTGTACCATGTTAAACTCAATTCTAAGTGAACTCTCGCACTTGGTGTCAGCTCCATTCGCAATTAGTGTGTTTCAGTTTTGAGAAGTTCATTTCTGCACATATATTGTATCTGAACTCAGCTTCATTTCCTACCTTTTGGTTGCTTCGGGATTGTAGTTCCTTCATGCATATTAAGTGGTAGACCTGTTTTTGTATCGAGTAGTGATTCGGCACTGATTGGTACCATGTTAAGTCTTCTGAAATTCCTGCACTTGATCTCAGTTTCCAATTGCAATTGGCTGATCCCAAATCCCTTCATTCATTTCTGCCGTTGGTCATTTCTGAACATTACAGCTAGCTTAAATTCCAATTGGTTTACATCAGTTTATAGTGTTTCATTTAGAATTAATTGCAGTACATCAGTTTTCTCTCCTTTGCGTGCCAAGTGCTGAAATTTTGCAACTTTGTATCAAGAGGCAGTTTAGGCATTGTTTATCTCGTTTTGGTATCAAGTTTGTAAATGGCTTGCACCTTGTATCAAGTAGAGTCTTGGCAATGATTGTTTACTACTTTGGTTAAATATTGAATTGCATTTAATTCATTTGGAGTAGTAATTTCTGAAGAAGATCTTTGCATTAGTGCTAGTCGAAATCAGATTTGATTAGATAACATCTTGAATTCCAAATTTGACAAGGTTGCATCAGTTGGATAAATTGTCAATTGGTTGAATCATTAAATGTCATCACTTTGTTTAGTCATGAGTTAAGTTTCCTTAATTTCCTTGCAATTTCTTGTCCAATTGAATCCAAACTCAGATTTTATTTGAAACCCAAAAATATCAACGACACATAAATACAAGCTCGAATCACACAACATCAACTAGTCCCGAGGAAAAATACGACCTGTGGCCCCTTTACTACGTTTTTATATTTTGATTGCAAAAAGGGTTTTCAGCTTTTATTCATATTTAAATTTGATGAACCCACACATTCGTGACAACTTAACCTAGTATTTCGGGTCTCATCAAAATTTTTGGCGCCGTTGCCGGGGAAGCAACTAGTTGATTTGTTTGATTTTTGCTTGTGTGCTTTTGGGCATATCATTTGATTCTATTTTCTTTTGCTTTATCTTTTGTATACGGTTGCTGCCATTTTTCTTGTTTGTTGTGTGACAGGGCTGTAAGATCAAAATGTTTTCACCAGAGGACTATACAGAGATAAAAGAGGCATTGATGGAGTTGAAATGTTGGTGTAAGGTGTTGGAATACCAACAAAGACATAAAGCTCATTCATCTACTTACCAGAGGCCGATTCAGCCTACATTTCAGCCACCTCAGCCCCAATTCAGCAATTCCAACAACCATAACAATTCCAGCAGCCACCACAGCAATTTTAACCGCAATCCCAACAATTTCAACAAGATTTTCAGCCAAGTCTACCAAATTTCCAGCAATTTCAGCAGCCAAATCAAAATTTTCAACAGCCTTATTTGAATTTCCAGCAAGCAAATCAGTTTTTTCAGCCACCATTACAACAATTCCAGCAGCCACAGGATTTTCAGCCCCAAAATCTGAATTTTCAGCCTACATTTCAGCAAACTCAGCCCCTATTTCAGCAACCGCAGCCTCAATTCCAGCCATATCAGCAAGGGCAGCAAGGTTGTCAATCATTTCAAACATTTCCACCTCAAAACCAACCATTTTTCTAGCTTTCACAACCCTATGATCAGAATTTCCAGCCCTACAATTAAGGGTGTCAGCCTATGCAAAATCAATCCTCATCACAGGATTTTCCATTGCAAAATCAGAAGTTTCAAGGATATAACTCTCAGCAAAGTTTTCAGGCATTTCCACCTTCTTATCAGCCATTCCAACAATCATTTCAGCCCTAACAGCCCCAATTCCAACAATCACAGCAGGATAATATCATTGGAGCTTTACAAAACCTCGGAAGGCAAATGGGATAATTGGCTAATGATGTGAATCAGATAAAAGCCCAAGAATCAGGACAGTTATCTTCTCAAGCTACTCTTAATTCTGAGAGCCCCGGAGTTGATTTTATATCAGTTCAAGGTGACCCTAGTGCATGGCCAAGTCCTTCTTCAAGTGATCTTGCACATTTGGTGGAAGAAGAAGAAGAAATCATTAAAATCAGGGCACCTACAGCATGCATTCCTCCGGAGATTCCTATTCAAAATTCATTTCCAAATTTTTCAGCTCAAGAAGAAGAAACTAAAGCTCCACAGGACCATTCTCATCTTTTATTTTGTGATGATAGTATTATTGATGGTCCTAATTTTTCTGATATTGTTATTGTAGATATTACAGAAGGAGCATGCATAGAAGATGATTCTACAGGTATAGGGGATTGCACTAAGCCCCAGGGACCACCACAATTGACTGGTACATTAGAAGATTCAGAGGATGAACCAGAAAGTGTAGGGACTTGCATGGTGGAAGCAAGAACCCAAGGATCACCTGCTTTAGTTGAGTGTCCACCAGAACTTGAGCCTGAAGTGGAGCATATACTTGACCAGGAGGAGGCCACAGTTACATCTACTCTTGTAGAACCTCCAGGTATTTTTCAGCATGATCAGGTAAGTATTCTTCCTATTTCTTTGGAAAAATTTATTAAGGTACCTCAAACTGATTTTATTGTTTGTGATATACTTAGGGATGCATCTCTTGTAGAATTCGATTGTGAAAAATCCCTAGAGGTACCTAGTGTTGAATTTGCTAAAAATGAAGCATGTTGGGATATATATCATGAAAATGCTGATAGTGAAAAATTTTTAGAAGTGCCTAGTGTTGTTGATTGTTGTGATGAGTCTTTTGATATATCTTATGCTGAAAAGAATTGTGAAAAATTTATTGAGGCACCAAAAATTGATTTAATTGGATGTGATACAGTTTTGGATACATTTCATACAGAGACTGATATTATTTTATTTCTGTCTTGCCCTGCATGCTGGAGAGAGGTATTACATTGTTTTGCAGGGTCTAGAAGACTTCTGGAGTGGGTGCTCCATCTGAACAGACTCCAGCCTCCTGGAAAATCTTTCAAAAGGCATCAAGAAGGAGGAGTTGATTTTACTCTAATTTAAAGCACTCCACCTCTGACATGGGTCTTGTACCTAAATCGTCTGCGGCCACTGGAGCAAATTTTTGTAAAGTTCAAGTGTGGGGGAGTCCTAACTCTCTCAGACACCCATGTTCCTCCACTACAACGATGGAGGCTACTTCTTGATAGACTCCATCCACCAGAAATAAAGGGGAGTTAGTCCTTTCTTGTATTTTCTTTTATTTCATGTTTCATTTTCATGCTTTCTAGAAGTAGAATTTTCTTTTAAATTGAGTCCTTGTCAATAAATGCATGCTAGTTCTCTTAGAAATTTGTTTCTTACATGAGTGGAAATAGAATTAGCCTTATATTTGTGATACACATATGTTATTGTACTCTAGAACTTGCTTAGGTTTTTTCGAAACCATATTTCAATGATTGGATCACATCTATAGAGACTAATCAATTTGTTTTCCTTTCCACATCAATTTTTAACACTAATAATGTCTATTCTATTTGTCTTTCCTTATTCCTACTCTTAACCCCATTTTTTTTTCTATGGACTTGTTTGTTTGGGGTGGTTCTTAATGCTATTTTTCCCGAGACGGACAAAGATTTAAGTGTGGGGGAGTGACTAGTGTTTTGGAAAGATTTGGTATCAAAGAGGCATTTCATATCAAGAAAAAAAAATTTTACAATCACATGTGCCAAGAATGAGTTGAGTTTCTGAGCCAAAATCAGTGTATCAATTTGAAGACAATTGTGCCATGGCTGGAATTTAAACAGAATTGGAAGGAAGACTGATCTAAAGAAAAAAAAAATTGTTGCTAAAAATCTGAACTGCATTGCATTTGTTGCTGCCGAGTGCTAAAGCTGAAAGCTGAATTGCAGCTGAATTGAGGATGAGCAGAAGCTGCATACAAGCCGGACAATCTGGAGTTAAGAAAAAAAACTTGTGAAAAGAGGAAAGAAGTTGTTCAACCACCCTGCTAGAAGATGAACTGCAGCTGAGCATTGCAAGAAAAAAATTTCTGAAATGTTTGTGCCAAAGGGAGAGCTTGTAATCTGCCGGGGTTTGACTTGTAGCTGCTGAAATGCTACAAACTGAATGCAAGGGAAGCTGAAAAGTGCTGAAAAATTTGTGAAGAGATGTTGTGGAATCTGCAAGAAGAAAAAAAAATTCAGAAGGTGGTATTCCATTAAAGCAGTTTCGGCACAAAGTGTGTATCAACTTGAGTTGAATTGGGTTTTCTAGGCTATGACTCAAGGAATCAAAGATATAAATGTATCAAAGAGTGATGAGTGCATCCTTTGCTGATCAGAATTGGAAGGAATGTGGCTGCTAGGACTGATAGATCAAAACAGAAAAAAAAACATGTAGTGAAGTGGAATTCGAACAGTTTGGATTGGCATTCTCCACTACTAGGTGATGTAACTGCCTTGAAAACTCAGAGAATTGCAAGGATGAAGAATCAGTGATGCTGTGGAGCTGGAATAAAAAGAAGAGAAAAAAAAAAGAAATGGAAGAAGAAGAGTGCCAACTTGAAGGTAGAGTGTATCAAAGAGGGGTTGCAAGGGTTGTTTAGTGAGGATTAAATGTGGAGCATCTAATTCCCTAATTGTTACTTGATTCCTCAAGTTCTATGAGGAAAAAAATCTGATCCGAAGTGCTCAAATAGAAGATTGAGAGCAGGAAAAGAAAAGAGAAAGAAAACAGTTCGAAAAAAAAGAGAGAAAAAGAGAAGGAAGAAGTAAAATAGCACAAATGGAGTTTTGGCACTGAAAATTTTCTCATCCGAGTCCAAGCTTTATTTCATTTCATTTCTAACCTTGCTAGAGAGAAAGGAAAAGAGGAAAAATCAGGAAAGAAGAATGGAGAAAGAAAAATGGCACGCAATAGCACAAATTGGCACATTTGAACAAATGGGTTGTCTTCATCCAAATCAAAAGCATTGTTCAAGTTTTACTCCACCGCACTTTTGAATTCACTAGAGGACTGACAAGAGGGGCAAAGCACATTGGAAACATCCTTGAGCACTCAAGTTTCCCCCTTTATCAATTTTTTCCATTTCCTTGACTTAAACTCCATTTCTTACCATTTTCCATGTTTTCACTTGTTTTTGTAGATGTTGAGCCTAATCATGAATAATGGTGGAGAGTAGATAACAAGCAAGCCTATGGTAGTGCAAGAAGCATGTGTGTTTGAGTGAGCTCCATTTCCATCATCAACTTAGAACTTAAGGAGAGAGTCACCAAAATTTTCCTTGAAAGGCTAGTGAGTTAAATTCATCTCAATGACTCATGAAGGATGAAAAGGCTAAGTTGTTGATTTAAGGACAAGATACAAATCCATAGAGCTTAGATTTATGAGAATTGACAACCTTAGGTAATTTCTTTTCATTTGCTTCTAATTATGCTTAAGAAAATCTAGGGGATATTTATTTAGTAGTTTCGCGAGACGCTCATGCTTAAGTGTGGGGGAGTTGATAAGTACCATTTTGTTAATTATTTTAACTGCTAAAATCCATGTTTGACCCATGTTTTACTTGCTTAATTGTGAATTTACCCTAGGTTTTAGGACTTCCTCTTATTTTGGACTTAATTGTAAATTTGCACATATTTGAATTATTTGGCCTCTAAATTTTTGATCTATTTTTGTAGGCATGAAAGGTTCATGGACCTAGGGCATACTGGGTCAAACTTGAGTCGGAAGTGGACCCGGATCGAGTTATCAAGCTTCGGATTAATCCGGGCTGTCCGATTCAAAAGTGGCTAGATCTGAGCCATCCGGGACCATCTGAAGCAATCCGAGCTAGGGTTAGGGTTGATCAAGCACTCTGATCAAGATCTGAAGGTTTCATCCCAATCAGAGCTCATTCAACCGTTGGATCAAGCTCGGAGGGCTCTAGATCGTCCATTCAAAGATTAGGTTGATCTGGACCATCCATTGTAAATCTGGAGGATCCGAGCTACCACGAGGCAGATCCTGACCCCTGATCATCATCATTAAAGTTTGGATTAAATCAGAGCAAGATCAGCCATTGGATTTCCTCAAATCAATCTGGGTCGTCCATTCTTATGTATTTAATCAAACATTTCCCAGCCTTCAGCCTCGTCGCGTCTTCTTCACCGCAACTTAGTTTCATCACGTGTTCTTAGTTTTTCTTCAGTAGTTCTTCAATCCAAGGGGCGCGACCCCTCAATTTCATGCTTAGATCGAATTCTAGGACATTGGGAAGGCTTCTCGGAGAAGTTCCAGCTCGAATTTTGCCCAAGAACAGAGCTGTTGTGAGGTCTCCGTAGCTTTGCCATCTGGTTTCGTCAACATCGGCTGCGGACCATTTCATCCACCTAAGTAGTTCAGAGGGGTTCCCTGAAGTGCTCGGATCAATTCCAAATCATCATCGCAGCTGGGTTGAAGGAATTGGATGGGTTTTCGGGTTTGAGCAGAGATGAGCTGGATTTGAATCGCAGAGGCTGTTTTTCCATCGATTTATGGAGTTTACGGGTTCAAGGCTTGCCCTTGCTTGACGAACAAGGAGGATTCGAGCTAGGGAAGGATTGAGGCTTAGATTTCTTATTGCAATTTCGATTTGTAGCTATAATTTCATTTCTGCAGTGTTTCATTTCTGTTTTTCGTATCAGCCCATAGTTTCATTTCTGAATTGATTCCAGCTGCTGTAATTTTCTTGTATGGATCGTTTCTTTCTCAATTGGAGGCTCATCCTTGAGTGACAGCAACGATTTCGTGAGCTGAGATGAGAGATTGAGGCTTTGCTTAGTTAAATTCCATTGCAATTAGCTGTAACTTCATTTCTGCCATTTCATGTCTGTTTTTGAAACTTTGTATTAGCTGTAGCATTCTTGTCTGAATTGTTCCTTCATAATTAGGTTTTGATTCTTCAAGGTCAGTAGCTAGATAACTCGGTTACTTAACACTTCACTTGAATTCAGCTGTTTTTGCAATTTAATTGCTGCGTATCAGTTTAGCACCCCTGTTTTTTGCATTTTGTTCAATCTGCTGCGTATCAGTCCCTTATTTGTATCGAGTTAGTTTAAGTTTTATTTTCTGAATTGATCTTGTAGTTGGTTGCATCTCAAAAGACCTCGGAATCAATTTACGCAGTTGGTTTCAACAGAATCAGCTGCATATTCAGTGTCCAATTTCAGCAAGTTTCAGCTTTTAGTTTCTGCAAGTGTTTAGTTACTGTTCTGAATTCGTGTCAAGAATACTCTAGTGCTTCTTTATCCTTCCTGATCATTAGATACATGATCTTGAATTCTGATGGTCCTGATTGTTTCTGCCATTGGTCGATTCTGAATTGCAGCATTTTCAGTTTTCAATTTCTGCGCAACCTCATTTCTGAAACTCAGATTTATTTTCCCTGCGTTACAGCTGTTAATTCCTGTCTTTGTCTCAAATAACAATTCAACTTGGAGTTGTACCATATTAAACTCAATTCTAAGTGAACTCTCGCACTTGGTGTCAGCTCCATTCGCAATTAGTGTGTTTCAGTTTTGAGAAGTTCATTTCTGCACATATATTGTATCTGAACTCAGCTTCATTTCCTGCCTTTTGGTTGCTTCGGGATTGTAGTTCCTTCATGCGTATCAAGTGGTAGACCTGTTTTTGTATCGAGTAGTGATTCGGCACTGATTGGTACCAAGTTAAGTCTTCTGAAATTCCTGCACTTGATCTCAGTTTCAAATTGCAATTGGATGATCCCAAATCCCTTCATTCATTTCTGTCGTTGGTCATTTCTGAACATTACAGCTAGCTTAAATTCCAATTGGTTTACATCAGTTTATAGTGTTTCATTTAGAATTAATTGCAGTACATCAGTTTTCTCTCCTTTGCGTGCCAAGTGCTGAAATTTTGCAACTTTATATCAAGAGGCAGTTTAGGCATTGTTTATCTCGTTTTGGTATCAAGTTTGTAAATGGCTTGCACCTTGTATCAAGTAGAGTCTTGGCAATGATTGTGTACTACTTTGGTTAAAGATTGAATTGCATTTAATTCGTTTGGAGTAGTAATTTCTGAAGAAGATCTTTGCATTAGTGCTAGTCGAAATCAGATTTGATTAGATAACATCTTGAATTCCAAATTTGACAAGGTTGCATCAGTTGGATAAATTGTCAATTGGTTGAATCATTAAATGTCATCACTTTGTTTAGTCATGAGTTAAGTTTCCTTAATTTCCTTGCAATTTCTTGTCCAATTGAATCCAAACTCAGATTTTATTTGAAACCCAAAAATATCAACGACACATAAATAGAAGCTTGAATCACACAACATCAACTAGTCCCGAAGAAAAATACGACCTGTAGCCCCTTTACTACGTTTTTATATTTTGATTGCAAAAAGGGTTTCCAGCTTTTATTCATATTTAAATTTGATGAACCTACACATTCGTGACAACTTAACCTTGTATTTCGGGTATCATCAATGCCTCGCTGAAGAAGAAGATCGAGGCTGATGCAAAGGCGACTCAGACACTCCAATACGGCCTAACCAAAGAAGAGCTGAATCGGGTAGGACCATTCAACAGTGCGAAGGAACTCTGGGGTAAGTTGATCGAACTGCACGAAGGAACCTCCGACACCTGAATTAGCATGAGGGACCTACTGCTGAACAAGTTGTACACGATCAAAATGAACGACGGCGGGTCAGCAACCCAGCTCCATGCCAAAATCCAGGAACTGATGAACGGTCTACATACAATAGGTCACAAGGTAGAAAACCGTGACCTTATCAGGTATACCCTAAATGGCTTCCCGTGAAATACTTTGTGGGCATCTATGGTAGATGCGTATAAAGTTTCAAGGGACCTTTCCAAAATTAAATTAGATGAGTTATTTTCTGAACTTGAATTACATGAGCAGACTAACCGCACCTTAGCAGAGAAAGGCATTGCTTTTGTTGCAGGCAAAACAGGAAAGGTGGTCAAGAAGAAGCCTCAACCTGCAGCCGAGTCTGACTCAGACTCAGACTCAGACTCAGAAGGCAGCGAAGGGGATCGACCCAAGCTGGTTCAGCCAGCCTGGGACTACTACAAGGAACTGAAGCATCAGACCAACAGAAGAAAAGCCAGCCGAAAGAAGGAAGATCCAACCGAACCATCCAAGATCAAATCCAACATAATGTGCTACGAATGCAACAAGAAGGGACACTACAAGTCAGAGTGCCCTAATCTGAAAGAAGCCAAGAAGACAAGAAGGAAGAAGACCCTTCAAGCAACGTGGGACGAGTCTTCCTCCGAAGAAGAAGAAGAGGCCCCACAATCGAACCTGCTCGCCTTGACTGCGTCAGAAGAAATCGACACCGGATAAGAATCGGAACCGGATGACGGAAAGCTCACCATTTCGGAAGACGGCAAAATAACTGTAAGTGGTTACTCTAAAACTGAATTAGCAGAATTAATTACTTACCTATCTAGTAACTTGGCGAAAGACAAAATTCGAGTCGAGTCTCTCTGACAGGAAGTAAAACTCCTGAAAGAGGGCGCTAACTCTAGATCTTTGACTGAGAAGGTTCAAGAATGAACCTCTACTCAAGTTGAAAAGATTGAGAAAGAGAACTCCTCCTTGAAAACTCAAGTCAAGGACCATAGAGAAGCTTTGGAACGATTCACTTCGGGTTCCAAGGGTCTTGACATGATCCTTGGAAAACAGAAGTCCGTTCTAAATCGATCCGGATTAGGATATCGAACCAAGGCTAGACAAAGGTCATATTATGCTGTATTGAACCAATCTAGACCCAAAGTTCAGGCATGGGTACCCAAACTTTGCCTGAGCAACCAAGCTGGACCAAACCAATATTGGATCCCCAAGGACAAGATTCATATCTTGCCTAATCACTACCGTGGCTTTAGTCCAGGGGGAGCCAACTTAAAAACCATTTTTATAGTTAAATAAATTCTTTTTCTTATTGTAAAATTGTATGCTTGTTTGTTTATTTATTTTCTACAATTTACCATGCTTAGACCTAGGACTGGTTAGACTAAGGACTAAACCGATTAACTAAAATTTAAACAATATAGTATTAGGTGGAGGTGAGATGATAGTACGTTAGCGAAGCCATTTTGGCGGAAGCGAAGCCATTTTGGCGGAACTAGTCGAAGCTACCGATCCGAGACCCAAACTAGTTAGACCAAAATCTTTCAAGGAGTAACTTGAAGATGAATTTTCAATAAAAGGCTTTGTCAAGGAATTGATGATCCAATAAGGCTACGGCCAAAGAAGGCCTAGTGCCTCGCCAAGACCTGGAAGCCGATTATTGAAAACCAAATTCACTTTACTATTGTCAGATTTGAATCTAACACATATTTCGATTAATCTTAGATTCAACCATTTTTTTCAAAATAAACTTAAAAGCATAATTAATTGGTTTTTCAAAATTAATCATGGTTTTTTTTCAAAATAAAATCTTTACCTCTATCAAAATCTGTCTCACAAAAACCCATAAGTTAACGTGATTGATAACTAGATACCGGGTGAGATAGTTAGGACTTAACTCAAAATCTGGGTTTCTGTAATGTTGTCAAATAAAAACATTGATTTTAGAGTTGAATTGACTTGATTGTTGGTTGGTCATTAGAGTCAAACCAGGTCAAAATAGTCAAACCTGGTCAAATAGTCAAACTGGTCAATAGTCAAACAATGGCCAGCTCGGGCGCCCGTGACCCCTCGGGCGCCCCCTCACTTTCTCTTCGACCAAGACAGCAAAAGCTGTCAACACTACCCAGCTAACCTAGGCACCCGTGACCTATTGGGCGCCTAGGCCTTTATGTCAATTCGAGACAGCAAAAGTTGCCACGCATGGCAGCTGACACCAGGCGCCCGGGTCCTCACGGGCGCCCCCAAGGACAATGTCAAAACAGAAAAAGCTGCATTTGGCAGCTTACGCCTGAACTAGGCACCCGATTCCTCCCGGGCGCCCGGCCAACCTCTATATAAAGCCACCGAAACCCCCTTCACTTGCCACCCCAAAACAAATTCTCATCTCTAACTCTTTTCCTCCCAAGGTGCTCGGAAGTCCCTCTCGCGCCCTTAAACATCCAACTTCGACCATGACTCCTCAGTATCATTTTTATGCACTTAAAATTAATTCCTAAACCCAACCCCGGGACCGAGCCTAGCCCTGACCCTAGGTTTCCGACCATAGAACTATTCAATAAGTTTGCTAGGACGACCTATAAACCTATCAAAACAAGCTTCTTAAATAGACATTTTTCACTTAGTCCTGTCCAGTGGCTATGGACATCATCAATTTCTATCAACTTGACCGACTTGTTTTCTGCACCCATCCTTTGAATACAACCCTATGTGCAGAATTTTACAACAACTTAGTCAGACAAGATGACCTTAAACTATAACGAAGTATGATTGGTAGTCTACTTTACCTTACAGCTAGTAGATCTGATATCCTTTTCGCTGTAGGAATGTGCACTTGATACCAAACCTGCGCTAAGGAAACACACTTAGCAGCCCTAAAAAGAATACTTAGATACATCAAGGGCACCCTAAATGTAGGGATTTCGTATCCTAGAACCTCAACTTTTGACCTGTCAGGATACTCGGATTCTGACTATGTTGGTTGCAAACTAGATAGAAAGAGTACAAGTGGAAGCTGTCAACTTCTAGGAAACAGTCTAGTGAGTTGGTGCAGCAGAAAGCAACACTGTGTAGTTCTATCCACAACTGAAGCTGAGTATGTTACTTTAGGAGAGTGTGTAGCACAACTCTTATGAATGATGCACACTCTTAAAGGCTTCCAACTTGACTACACCCAAACCCAAGTCTACATTGATAATATAAGTTCGATTAATCTAACTAAGAACCCAATCCAACACTCTAGAACTAAACACATAGAAGTTAAACACCACTTCGTAAGAGATCATGTAGCCAGAGGTGAGATAGTCCTTAAGCATGTAGACTCAAAATCAAACTTAGCTGATATCTTCACCAAACCCTTACCTGAGTCTGAGTTCAGCTCACTAAGAATGCAGTTAGGGTTATGCTTGGTAAAATAGGACTGCTCTAATTATATTTTTTTCAAAAACTGTTTTATTTTTTATTCAATTTGTAAAATCATTTTCTTTATTTATTTAAAATAATTTTTCCGACCTAGTTTTTTATTTTAAACTTACCCACTTCAAAACTAGGGCTTTTTCGCAAATGGACTTAGCCTAGGCCCTAACCCTAGAACTGCATGCACCTATAGATCTAGAAGCCAGCATCTCACAAGCACCTTAGGGTACTTTTGATTGATAACCTAGAATGGGTTGAGATGCTTAGGTCTATGCCTTGATTCAAATTGCTTTAAGTCAGTGCATCTGCAGTAATTGGGGCAATAAATACCAATTAACAGTAATCAGGTTAAGTGTCAAGCTTAGAAAATCTAACTTGATCAGATCACTTAACTTGACTAACCCTAGCGAAAGCAACTGTTTATAACAGTTAGTAAGTAGCTAATTGGGTTAGACAGGACCCGAATAAGAAAATTTGAATTAATTTGGTCCAGTTTATACTTAGAATTGGTTCAGTACAGCACCTTACTATTACTCAGTTTTATTGCTATATTTTTCTTTTTTTTTGACATATGGCAAAGGGGAAGAGATTGGAAAGGAGAGAAAAGAAGATTTTAAAATTTCTCAAATTAAATTTTGTCTTCAAATCTTTTATCTCCTTTTTCAAAAAGTAAAAGTAATTCAAAATCAGTTTTGGAAAAAATTTTTAAGTGTTATAAAATTCAAAATTTTGGTTGAAGAATTTTTCTAAGTATTAAAACAGCTTGAAAATTTTCTAAGTATTATAAATTCAAAATTAGTTTAGAAAATTTTCTAAAAGTGCAAAAAATAAGTGTTTTGGAAATTATGTAAGTAATTGCTCTCGAAATTATTTTAAGTACTTAACTCAAAATTATTTTCAAAAATAATTCTAAGTACTTACTCCAAATTTTTTGATGGAAAATTTTCTAAGTATAAATTTCAAAATTCTCCTGAAAATTTTTCATGTGCCCAAATCAAATTTTTTTTTTGGAAAATGTTTTCTAACTTAAAAACCTTTTTTTGAAAATTTTCTAAGTATTGAAAACCTGAAAAAAAAAATTTCATCTTTAGAATTAGAAACTTTTTCAAAAACCCCATGAATTTTTGAAAAAACTCAGGGGGAAATTTCATCCAGGGGGAGGAAATTAAATTTGGTACTTTACCTATTTTTCTGTATGTTTAACTTAACTTTTTGAACCGGGTTGCCATAAATCAAAAAGGGGGAGATTGTTGGTGCAGGTAGCACCTAAGTCAAACATGGGTTTTGATAATGACAAAGGGTTCAAGAGTTAAGATGTTATTGTGGTCTAATTTGTTTACTAAGTCTGAGGAAGAAGCCCTAGGTACACGAGGCAATGAAGTCCTGGTTGAGGACTGGGCAAAGAAGTTCTGGCAAAGGGTTGGGCAAAGATGTCGTGGTCAAGGACTGGGCAAGAAGACCTGAATGGAAGTTGGGCAAAGAAGTCCTGGTCGAGGACTGGGCACGAAGTCCTAGCAAGGGGCTAGGCACCGAAGACCTGACCGGAAGTTGGGCACGAAGACCTGGACAGGTGGATCGGGCAAAAGTCCAACCGGAGGAGCCGGTTGGCAAAAGGTAAACTCTCCTGAGAGGAGTAGGTGAGGACGTGTTCCCCGTCGAGGGAATAGTAGGCGTCAGTTCGACCTAGGGTTCCATTTATGAGACCCGAAGTCAGAACCAAGATAGCTATGGCTGTAAATATTGACTAATATTCTTGATTTATTTGTGTTGGAACTAACCTTGATGGCAGGGATCGAAGGAGTGTGTTTCTGCAGCTTAGAACGCCCCAAAGGAAAGGGGCAGGCAGCTGGGCTAGGCGCCAGGGAGGTCCCGGGCGCCCAAGGTGAAAAGCCAAATCTATAATTAAGCAAGAACGCTTCGAAATCACACAGGGCTAGGCGCCCTGGAGGTCCCGGGCGCCCAAGGTCAAAGCCAAAGAGGTAATCAAAGCAAATCAGCCATGAAGCCAGCAGACCATGTCAAGCTAGGCTCCCAGGAGGTCCCGGGCACCCCAGTCAGCTCCAGAGGCCGAGTCGAAGGGGATAAGCGCTAACCGAGCTGCAAATTTAGTTTTCCACAGAGAAGGCACGTGTCAGGCGCCCCCAGGAGCACTAAAAGAGGGGCTCGACCCCAAGCCTTCAAGAACAACATAATTTTCATACGCTCTAAAACTTTTCGTTCAAGGGCTACGCCACGGCAAACTCCGATTTCGAGATTCCAGCACCGACGACGTCCCTCTACTCCGAAATACGATCCACATCGAACGTCGATAATGAAAAGTGTAATTAGTTTCATTTACTACAATATTTCTGTACTCAAATTGTAAACTGTTTTTGCGCGATTATAGAATTGCCCAAAGTAAACGGTCAAGGACCGTGGGACTTGGAGTAGGAGTCGACCGTGACTCCGAACCAAGTAAAATACTTGTGTTCTTTGTGTAATTGTTTTGTTTCCGCTGCATTTACTCTTTCCTTAATCCGAAGAAAAAGTTTTAACGATATTCACCCCCCCCTCTATCGTTTCTCTCGATCCAACACTATCTTGCCTTTAACCAAGACAAGATTCGTCAAGAATCTCAGCCACCACGAAGTCCTCTTTAAATAGGACTCGGGCTGAAACCCTCGCCACCAGTCGACTGCTCCCAGGGCAGTCCCAGGGCAGTCAACTGGTGCCAATGAAATTCGACTGTTGCACCCCAATGTTCGAATTCTCAGCCAACTCACCAGCCACCTACCAGTCGACTGCTCCTAGAGCAGTCGACTGGTCCCCAGCTGAACCCTTCCCGAGTATAATCACACAGTACTTGTACCCTCACCACTCGACTGACTCCTTATCTGCTGTAACGACCTGGTCCATTTGGCGGCCCATTCAGCGACCACTTATTTTTCTGTGGGTCGTCGACCATCGACCGTCGACCGTGTCGTTACCATACTAGGTCTTCCCACCGCCTGGTCGGTGGATTTTTGCCTTCCCAGGATTCGAACCCTAGACCCAGGCTTATGTCTAGTTCATTATGAATCCTAGTAACCATAGCTCAATTGGTTACCAGGATTCATAAAGAACTAGACTTAAGCCTGGGTCTAGGGTTTGAATCCTGGGAAGGCAAAAATCCACCGACCAGGCGATGGGAAGACCTAGTATGGTAACGACACGGTCGACGGTAGATGACCCACAGAAAAATAAGGGGTCGCCGAATGGGCCGCCAAATGGACCGGGTCGTTACAGCGGATGAGGAGTCAATCGAGTCGTGAGGGTACGAGTACTGTGTGATTGTACTCGGGAAGGGTTCAGCTAGGGACCAGTCGATTGCTCTAGGAGCAGTCGACTGGTAGGTGGCTGGTGAGTTGGCTGAGAATTCGAACATTGGGGTGCAACGGTCGAATTTCATTGGCACCAGTTGACTGCCCTGGGAGCAGTCGACTGGTGGCGAGGGTTTCAGCTCGAGTCCTATTTAAAGAGGACTTCGTGGTGGCTGAGATTCTTGACGAATCTTGTCTTGGTTAAAGGCAAGATAGTGTTGGATCGAGAGAAACGATAGAGGGGGGTGAATATCGTTAAAACTTTTTCTTCGGATTAAGGAAAGAGTAAATGCAGCGGAAACAAAACAATTACACAAAGAACACAAGTATTTTACTTGGTTCGGAGTCACGGTCGACTCCTACTCCAAGGCCCACGGTCCTTGACCGTTTACTTTGGGCAATTCTATAATCGCGCAAAAAACAGTTTACAATTTGAGTACAGAAATATTGCAGTAAATGAAACTAATTACACTTTTCATTATCGACGTTCGATGTGGATCGTATTTCGGAGTAGAGGGACGTCGTCGGCGCTGGAATCTCGAAATCGGAGTTTGCCGTGGCGTAGCGCTTGAACGAAAAGTTTTAGAGCGTATGAAAATTGTGTTGTTCTTGAAGCCTTGGGGTCGAGCCCCTCTTTTAGTGCTCCTGGGGGCGCCTAACACGTGCCTTCATAAAGAACTAGACAGGAAGGACCCGGGCGCCCTGGTCAATATCTTTTGCAGCTTTTCCGCTTGAAGGAGACAGGAAGGACAAGGGGGTGCCCGAGGGTTCACGGGCGCCCGGGATATGACCAGGTTTGACCAGATTTGACAGGTTTAATAATGGTTTGACTATTTTGATCATGGTTTGACCACTTTGACCATGGTTTGACTATTTTGATCATGGTTTGACTATTTTGACCATGGTTTGACTAATTTGACCATGATTTGACTAGCATTAAGTTAGTGCTGTTCTAAACTAAATGTTTATATTTAATAACAAAGATGCAGTTATTAACTGAATTTTGATTAAGTTTGCCGTCCCACCCAATCTAGGGTTATCAATCACGTTAGCCTTACAGGTTTTGTGAGACAGGTCTTGGTAGGTAATAATATTATTTT
Organism: Boesenbergia rotunda; assembly: GCA_024364735.1. Classification (NCBI taxonomy): domain Eukaryota; kingdom Viridiplantae; phylum Streptophyta; class Magnoliopsida; order Zingiberales; family Zingiberaceae; genus Boesenbergia; species Boesenbergia rotunda. The sequence continues at coordinate 401,192 of JAGFNQ010003291.1, forward strand.
GAAAAATTATGATTTATTTTGAAAAACTTAAATTAATTTTGAAAACAATTGAATTTATTTTGAAAAGAATGTTTAAATCTACAATTAACTGAAGATTTGTGTTAGATTCGAATTTGACAGAGACTAAATTGAATTTGAATTTCAAAGATTAGCTTCCAGGTCTTGGCGAGGCACTAGGCCTTCTTTGGCCGTAGCCTTATTGGATCATCAACCCTTTCCTTGACAAAGCCTTTCAATGAAATTTCATTTTCAAAATTATTCTTGAAAAATTCTGGTCTAACTAGCTTGGGTCATGGATCGGTAGCTTCGGCTAGTTTCACCAGTCTAAAGAGACCAAGTAGAGTATACTTGACCTTATTAGAATTGGCTTCCCTAACGTACTATCATCTCACCGCCACCCAATACTATGTTGTTCAAATTTCAGTTAAGTTGGTTCAGTCCTTAAACTAACCATTCCTAAATCTAAACATTGTAAATTACAGAAATTAAATAAACAAGCAATCATGCAATTTGCAGACAAAGATTGAATTTTATCTAACAATAAATATAATTTTTAATTTGGCTCCCCCTGGACAAAAGCCACGATAATGGTTAGGCAAGATGTGAATCTTGTCCTTGGGGATCCAATACTGATTTGATCCAGTTTGTTTGTTTAGGCACAGTTTGGGTACCCATGCCTGAACTTTAGGTTTGGACTGGTTCAGTACAGCATAGTAGGATCTTTGTCTAGATTTGGTTCTATAGCCTAGTCCAGATCGATTTAGAACTGACTTCTGTTTTCCAAGAATCATGTCAAGACCCTTAGAACCAGAAGTGAATCGTTCTAAAGCTGATCTAAGGTCCTTAACTCGAGTTTTCAAGGAGGAGTTCTCTTTCTCAAGTTTTTCAACTTGAGTAGAAGTTCCTTCTTGAACCTTCTCAGTTAAGGATCTAGAGTCAGCTCTCTCTTTCAGGAATTTTACTTCCTATCGGAAAGATTCGACTCGGAGTTTAGCTTTCGCCAAATCTCGAGAAAGATACGAAATTAACTCATTTAATTGAATTCTTGTAAAACCACTTACAGTTATTTCACCGTCCTCCGAGAATGTGAGTTTGCCGTCGTTCGGCTCCGACTCTGACTCTGTCTCTATTTCTTCTGAAGCGGTTAGTGCGAGCAGGTTCGACTGTGGGACCTCTTCTTCTTCAGAGGAGGAGGACTCGTCCCAGGTTGCCTGAAGTGCCTTCTTCTTTCTTGTCTTCTTTGTTTCCTTCAGGTTGCGGCATTCAATCTTGTAGTGGCCCTTTTTCTTGCACTCGTAGCAAGTTACATTGGGTTTGTTCGTTTCAGTTGAGGGTTCAGCTGGTTCTTCCTTTCTTCGGCTGGCTTTTCTTCTGTTGGTCTGGTTCTTCAGTTCTTTGTAGTAGTCTCGGGCTAGCCGAACCAGCTTCGGTCGATTTCCCTCGGTGTCTTCTGAGTCTGAGTCTGAGTCAGACTCGGGTGCAGGTTGAGGCTTCTTTTTGGTTGTCCTTCCAGTTTTAATTGCAACAAAGGCAATACCTTTCTCGGCCAAATTGCAGTTAGTCTGTTCATGTAATTCAAGTTCAGAAAAAAGTTCATCTAACTTTATTTTTGAAAGGTCCCTCGAAACCTTGTATGCATCTACCATAGATGCCCACAAGGTGTTTCTCGGGAAAGCGTTGAGAGCGTACCTTATCAAGTCACGGTTTTCCACCTTGTGACCGATTGTGTGTAGTTCGTTCATTAACTCCTAAATTTTGGCATGGAGCTGGGCTGCTGTTTCGTTGTCATTCATCTTGATCATGTACAGTTTGTTCAAGAGGAGATCTCTCTTACTAATTCGAGTGTCGGAAGTTCCTTCGTGCAGCTCGATCAGCTTGCCCCACAGCTCCTTGGTGTTGTTGAATGGTCATACCCGATTCAACTCTTCCTTAGTCAGGCCGCATTGAAGGGTCTGGGTCACTTTCGCATCAGCTTCAATCCTTCTTGTTAGAGCAGTATCCCACTCAGTGTATGGCTGTAGTACTCCTTCAGCGTTCTTTGGAATCTCCAGCCCAGACTGGATGATTATCCACATGTCCACCTGAGTTTTCAGGTGGACCTCCATTCGACTTTTCCAGTAGGAAAAGTCTTCTCCACTGAAAAGTAGAGGTCTGGCTGTGTTGAATCCTTCTTGCATGGCCATTAAGGATTTTATCTAAAAAAGAGAGAAGAGAAAGAAAAACTTTGTCCCAAGACTTGGTCTTGGATTAGTAGTGCGGGATAAAGAAAATTAAATATCGAGGGGTGTTGCACCGGTCTCGATTAACGATAAGAATTAAAAAAAAATAAGAAATAATTTTACGAAAATCTGAAAAATTCTCAAACTGGTGGTTGCACCAAATTTGAGCTTTCCCGCTCTGATACCACTTGTTGGATCGAGAGAAAACGATAAGGGGGGGGTGAATATCGTAAAATGTTCGGATTTTTAAAAGAGAATTAGCAGCGGAAATAAATAACATAAAACACACGCGATCACCAAGATTTTACTTGGTTCGGAGTCGCGGTCGGCTCCTACTCCAAGGCCCATGGTCGTTGACCGTTTACTGCGGACAATTCTATATGTGCGCAAAAACAGTTTACAAAATGTATTACAAGAATAGTACAGTAAACTTAAAAGCAGCTCTTTGTTACCGACATCTAGTGTAGATTGTATTTTCGGAGCAGAGGGACGTCGTCGGCGCTTGTATCTCGAGTCGGGAGGTTTCCGGAGCAGAGCGCGGGAGTAGAAGAGCGTGAATGCGTTGGAAGAATTGATTGTTGAGAAGCCTTGGTGTTGGGTGTTATTTATAGCACTTCGGGGCGCCCTGAACATTGGGGGCGCCCCCCCCCCCCCCACGTGTCATCCAATCCGGAATTACCTCGGTCAGCCATTATCCCACTCGAATAGGGCTGAGGATTGACCCTGGGGGCGCCCGGGACGCTGAGGGCACCCTGGTTGGCCTTTTCAGCGAGCTTCTCGGCTGGATCAAAGTTATCCGCTTCGGTGGCTTGGGTGCGGGGCACCCTGGGCACTGGGGGGGCCCGGGAGCACTGGGGCGCCCGGGAGCACGGGGGCGCCCCGCCCACTTAGCTTTCGAAGCGTACTTTTGCTCTTCTTGTTTTGTATTCACCTTGAGGGCGCCCGGGACACTGGGGGAGCCCTACTCAGCTTCTGGCTCACTCCTTTGAGGCTTTCTGAGCTACAGAGACTCGTTCCTTCCGTCCTGCATCCAGGGTTAGTCCAAAACAAGACAGAGCAATAATGTATTAGTTTTATACAGCCTTAGCTGTCTTGGTTCTGACTTTGGGTCTCCAAAATGGAGCCCTAGGTCGAACCGACGCCTACTGTTCCCTCGACGGGGAACATGTCCTCACCTACTCCTCTCAGGAGAATTTACCTGTTGCCAACCCACTCCTCCGGTTGGACTTTTGCCTAGCGGTCCTTTGCCAGGTCTTGGATACCAGGCTGTCCTTTGCCCGGTGCCTAGCAGTCCTTCGCCAGGTCTTCGGATCCTGGTAGTCCTTCGCCGGGTGCCTAGCAGTCCTTCGCTAGGTCTTAGATCCCAGGCAGTCCTTCGCCCGGTGTCTAGCAGTCCTTCGCTAAGTCTTCGTATCCTAGCATCCCTTCGCTAGGTGCCCAGCTGTCCTTCGCCAGGACTTAGGGTTTCAGTGCCTAGCATTCCTTCGCTAGGTGTCTTGCATTCCTTCGCTAGGACTTCAACTTGCACACTCAAGCGGCATGTTAGATAACAAATAAGACTTAACTTTTGAACCCTTTCCCATTTATCAAAACACAGGTTCGACTTGGGTGTTATCTGCACCAACACTCGTGAGCCATCAGGCGCCCAAGACTGAAGGATAGAGGTTTGGCCGAGTCTGCTGATAAGCACCCGCCCGATTCACTACATGTGGCAGGCACCCAATAAGCCTCAGGCGCCTGAGAACAGTGTATATAAGGGGCTTCACCCCTTTGCTTTCCACAATAATTTTTTAGATCAACACAGAAAGCATTCTTGTGACTCAAGCACTCCAACGCTCTCCGAATCTTCTCCGTGCTCGAGTTTTCCGCGTCGCCAAAGATCAAGATCGACGACACGCCACCCAAGAAGCTCTATAACATTTCTGGTGTCGTCGGTATAATTTAAATTCGTTGTCTAAATTTTGTACTTGAAATATAATTGTAACTTTTATTCGACTTATATAATTGCCCAACGAAAACCGTCAAGGACCGTGGGCCTTGGAGTAGGAGTCATTAAAGACTCCGAACCAAGTAAAAAGAAATGTGTTAGCGTTGTCTCGTAATTCTTCTGCTGCGTTTCTGTGTTTTTGAAAAATTTCAGTAATCGCTATTCTCTCCCCCCCCCCCCTCTACCGATTATAACGATCCCACAACAACTACAATAATTAGAAATATCATGACTTTTTAAAGTTCCTAATTTTCCAAATGAAACTAAAAATTGTAAATGGGACGATGATACATGTACTAGATGAGTATTCCATAAATAAAAGTATTATGAAAAATGACTCAATCGAAAAGATGATAGATCAACACTAGAAGCTGCAACATCTGGTACTTGGAGCTAATCAAAATCATAGAGTCCTTGTCTACGATCTATCCCAATTACCTTCTAAGATCATGGATCCTACACATAACAATTGGATGAAGAAAAAAATATTACAAATCCATAAACACAATTGACTAATAGAAACAAGATTAAGTATAATACTAGGAATATAATAGATATCAAGAAGAGACAAGCAAGTCGTAATAATAGAACCAATACTTACTAATAGCATCAAATACGATCAGTAGTCACAACTAATAAAGATGAATTAGGAGACAAAAAGATAAAAGATGGTGAAATATGATGAGAGGCTTCAGAATCTATGATCCACAAGGAGAAAGATGTACTAATGGATGACAAACCTATATGTGAAGAAGTAGATATAGCATGAGGTTGTGAGACAAGGAATTTCTAAAATTGCTTATGTAAAGATGAATCCAAGGATAGGACAACCACAACGTTGCTGGATGGAGGAGATCGATATGTCCACTATTGCACTAGATTACCAGAATTTCTCGAGGTAGATGTCAAATTATGAGGTTGTGATTGTTGAGGCTACTTCAGTTTTCGTTTCTTCAACAATAGCGAACATTGAGCCTTCCAGTTACCCTTCTACTGGATTGGTGGCGTCAATATAGGGGTGGGGGGGTGAATATCGACTTACGCTTTTTCTGAAACATCATCGATCATTCATTTTTTCTATCAAGAGTGATAGTACACAGTGGAATAATAAGAAACAATAAACACAATCAACATGCGGGATTTTTATTTTTTTCTCAACCCCCCTAGGTGAGTACGTCAAAGCCTAATTATGGGAAGCACCCGTCCACTAGTGGTCTCCTTTTCGGAAGATTTTCGGAGGCCGAGAAACTTATCTTACAGTTTTTAATACAAGCACAAATAAAGAAAATGATTACAATTTATAAGTAAATGCAAGCCAACAAGAATTGATGATCCCGACCAATCCGGAACTCTATAGCGTCGCACACTTCCTCCTGGAGCCTCCTTGGTCGTAGAACTTTGCCTTAGCACTTTAGCTTTGCTTGTGAATGAGTAGTACGATGAAGAGATTGATGCTTTGAAACCTTGGCTCGAAACCCCTATTTATATAGTCACTCAGGCGCGCAAGAGCCTATAGAGGCGCCTCCAATGTGATCCAATCTAGTTTGCATCAGCGAAATAGGCACAGGGATAAAAACAACCTCTTGGGCATTCTTGGCCCCCCCCCCCCCCATGCCCATCGGGGTGCCTAGGATGGGAGTGCCCCCAACCACCTTGAGGGCGCCTACCATGGGGGCACCCGGGTTCTCTTAGGTGCGCCCGGGAGCTCCTATTTCGGGCCTTGTTTATTTGCATTTGTTCTCCTATCTTACCTCCAGCTCTAGGTTTCTGCAAGACAAAAAACAATCCTAAGCCTAAATCTTGTAAGTCTACCTGACTAAGGAATGATTGATAGCTAGAGCTATCTGGTTCTGACTTTGGATTTCAAATGAAATCCTAGGTCAAACCGATGCCTACTATTCCCTCTTATAGGGAACGTGTCCTCACCTACTCCACTTCGGAAAAGTTACCTTTTTCCAACCGGCACCTCCAGTTGGACTTTTGCTCGGCCTCTGAAACTCCCAGATCTTGAGACGTCCGTACCTCGACCTGTCTCTACTTCTGTGTGTAGTCCTTGCTCGGCTAAGTCTTCTTCCCAATCCTCGATTAGGACTTCGTACCCAATTCCTCGAACCAGGACTTTAGTGCCCAACCTTCTGCAAGGTCTTCATGCTCAATTCCCCGAACCAGGACTTTGTGCCCAACCCTCAACCAGGTTTTCAAGTCCAATTCACCGAACTAGGACTTCGGTGCCCAACCCTTGGGCATGTCTTCGTGCCCAATTCCCCGAACCAGGACTTCATGCCTAGCTTTACTTACCAGGACTTTGGTGCCTTAACAAGGACTTTTCTCTGCTAAACATCAGATCTTGTTTGGCTTAGTCCTTTATCTAACCGACCGATATAGGTTTAGTCACTTTGCCAAATATCAAGTCCTGTTTGGTTTATCCTTTTGGTTAAACTAACCAACCCTAGATTCTCTACCAAACATCAGATTCTTTTTGGCTAACCCTTGCTCTAACAGAGAAAACCTTAGTATATTGTCAAACACATCAGATCTAGGTTTGATCACCATGCCAAACATTAAGTCCTGTTTGGCTAACCCTTGGTTAAACTAATCAAACATAGGTTTACCCTACCAAACATCAAGTCATGTTTGGCTAACCCTTGATTGGATTGACCAGACCTTGGTATATTGTCAAATATCGAAACACTAGAGGTTGACTGTTCATGTCTGATGCTTTGTCCACCATCAATCTCCTCCGTTTTGATGTTTGATAATAATCTTAAGTTAGGTTTTGGTCTAAGGGTTTTAGGTCAATACTTGGGGGAAAATCAAAAAAATCTAACTTAAGGTCCTCTCTTCCCCTTTGACAGCCATAAAAAAAAGGTAATAACAAAGATTTTAAGTTAAAAATTTGCACCAACAATGTGTTTTTTGAAAATACTTAAGATTTTTTATAGAAAAACATGATTTTCAAACACCCCCTTTTTTAAGAAAATGAAGTACCCTTTTTTTTAAAAATATTTTAAGGAAGACTTAATACTTAAAAATTTTGAAAAGATAAGTATTTTATTGATTTGAACTTCCCTAATTTGACATAGTCCTAGGAATCTTATTGACCACAAGAAAATTTCCTATATGTCTTAGAGATTTTCCAATCAAAATAAAGTATTTTAAAAAAAGTTTCTTTAGCTTGGATTCCTCCCCAATCTAACACAATCTTAGTAAACCTTGTTAATACAAGGAAAACATCCCTATATGTCTTGGAGATTTTTCAAAACTAAAGTGATTTTCCAAAGATTTTCAAGAACTATTTAGAAGATTAAAGGTTATAAAAAAATTGAAAAATGGAATGATAGTATTTTTTTTAAAAAAAGTGGTTTCTGAAAAAATAGTACTTTTGAAAGTACAATAGTTCTTTTAATTTGAACTCTCCCTAAACACGATGCTGTCTTGGTAAGCTTGTTGACCATAAGTTGATCTTCCTCTGAGTCTTAGGGTTTTGATCAAACCAAAAAGATAATATAAATTATTTTAAAATATGAAAAAGAATTTTTTAAAAAACTAGTTTAGTGTCACAAAATGATTTGTTCTTTTAATTAGGACTCCCCCTAAGCTTGACACAATCTTATGAATCCTTGCTGATCATAAGAAAAACTTTCTATGTGTCTTTAGAGTTTATCCAAATTATAAGAGCAATTAAAGCATATTTTAGAAGAACATTTTTGAAAGGTATAATAATTTTTGAAAGAAATATTTTTTGAAAACATTTTGAAAAACATAATAAATCTTTGAAAAACATTTTGAAAGACATAATTAATTTTTGAAATACATTTTGAAATAACTTTTTGAAAAATATTTTTGAAAGATATAATAAATTTTTGAAGAAATATTTTTTAAAATAAATCGAGCGAGACCCATTTTAAAAGAGACGATAATTTTTGGAAAGAAATATTTGAAAACATAAAATTTCGCAAAAAGACTGACTCCCCCTCAAATTGACACCTTTTGGTTACCCTTGTTAACTACACAAAACTCTACCTAAGTGTCTTAAGGACTTTAGTGTTGACCTAGAGGATTTGTGTCTAAGTATAGGTCAAATAATTTTCAAAAAGATATATAATTTTTTTAAATCTATTTATAAGTATACACAATCATGCACGAAACTCATTAAAACATTATTATGTTTAAATCACTATTATCAAAATAGGTTTTAAAGAAAATATTCTAAGAATTTTGAAAACATATTTGTATAAACAAGCATGATAGCCTTATGGGTGTTTGTGAGATGCTTGCTTAATTTTTCTCAATTTAATTTCATAGATTGTTTGACCTTGAGTTAGATTCAAATTGAATAAGTAGTAATTTAAAAGTAAATTTCAATAATTGACTTCCAGGTCTTGGCGAGGCACAGGGGTTTTCTTGGATATCGGAACAACGACCCTTTCCTTGATAAAGCCTTTTAATGAAATGATACTCTTAATTTACACTTTGAGAAATTCTGGTGTAACAAGTCTAGGATGTGCGAGATAGCCTCGGCTAGTTCCACCTAGCTAGGTCAACTAAGTCGAGTACTCCTTACCCTTCCTGACTTCCTAGACCAAGCTTTCCTAGCGTACTATCATCTTGCTCCACCAAGGTACCATATTAGGCAAGCATCAAATAATCTTTTTCCTATCTAGCCATTCTAGATTAAGCTGTTGGATATTATTATTATCTCTATTAGGTGGGCTTATTTGTAAGTTGCACAAGTAAATACAATATGAGCCCTTAAAGTGATCTAACTTATGTTTATTGGGTTTCGGATTATTGGATGCGGGTTCAATGTATAGAACCCTTTAGACCAATCTGTTATTATCTATGGGCTGATAACAGATTGGATTGCTATATAAAGGGGAGGTCCCCAAGAGTTTAGGTGATATTTATGACCTAGTTTCTTGTTCCCCATTGACAAGAAACTTTTACGGTGCCGTCAAACCTAAGCCTCTTGGAAGATTCTCCTTCTTCTTTCCGCTACATCTTCTTCCACAGGGATCAAGCCGACGACGCTACGACAAGGATAATGACGCTTCAATCAGGTTCCTTGGCTTTCGGTTTACACCTATTATTTCGTTATGTCATGATTCGATGAAACAATAGATCCATGCTTTTATATATATTATGTTTTCTCTTCGAGTTCTTATTTGGTTTTCTAGAATTCATGCGGTTAGGAGAAAACACAATGTTCCATCAATTGGTATCAGAGCCTTGGCTTTGTTTCATCGTTTTTGTGGTAATAAAGTTTAAATTTTTCCGTCGATTTATTGTATGTATGCTAGATTAAGTTTTTCTAGTATAATACACATTTTATCGTTGAAAATCATGTAAAAGAAAATTCTAGGATAGACTTGTTTTCTAAGTTTTTCATATTTCATATGAAACATATAAAAATGACGGAAGAACTATCATATTTAATCTAATTTTAGGTTAAAATGTGATGGTTTAATCGATTAACTTGGCCAATCAATTGATTATCAAGTCTAAAATTGTGAATAGAATAAATTTGATTTAATCAATTATCATCTTAAATTTGTGATAAGATGAATTAGAAATGATATTGATTAAATTTTTATTATGGATGTTTTTTTTTGCAAAAGAAATGATTTCACGTGAATCTGGGAAATGGTAAATAAAAGAAATATATATATTATATTTTTACTCAAATGGTGAATTTGTCACGTGAAACAGTAAATATGAAAAAAAAATATTTTTATATACGTAAACAGTATATATATATATATATATTATAATATATATATAAACTGATGCATTAAATTTTTTAATGCATAATAATCCAGAATTAAATAATATTATTTAATTATAGAACCATAAAGAAACTCTAATTTTTAAAGGAGGGTTCTATATTTGATATAGTTGTATATATTAAGCTTTTAGATCGATTGGGATAATCAATTGGATCATACCATTTGATTACCATATAGTGTCAATCGATTAATGAGCTTAATTTTGAGGTGTCAAGACTAATAAAGAAATTATCTGTTCGATTAAATATCTAGAATTTTCTTGGGTCTATCTACACAACGTGCTACTAAATTGAACTATTGTGTCGACCCAAAGGAAGGCACCTTAGGTTGGTTTAGTGTGTTTTGTGTTGGTAGACGTATATCTATGCTAAGAGCAATCGGCCCAAAGGAAGGTTGCTTTTATGCCAGATATATGTTCAAGATAGTTTACAATTATTGAACATAATTTATTTTTTATTCTGATCATGCACAAAATATGTCGGCCTAAAGGAAGACATATTGCATGGCAGATTAAAGTTGTTGTAAACTATGGACCAAAATATAACTCATATAAAGTTTCATATTATGCACACAATGGGTCGGCCCAAAGGAAGGCACATTGTGTGGCTAATTAAAGGTTGAGTTATATCAGGGAGTACCACTAACAAATTATATTTTAATCTACACTAAAATGCAATGTTGTATTTGGTATCTCATAAGAATCCCATTTAATATGCATTTAAAATTTTATTTATTTGCATAATCTTATTATATATATGTTCTTGGCTTTAGTTAAATCATGAGCTTAAATAAATTTTTTTTTTCAGTGCAATCTGTAACTGCCAATATTAATAACATCCCAACATTAACTGGTTCGAATTTTGCTGAATGGAAAAAATACGAGATCGTAGTCTTAGGTTGCATGGACTTTGACTATGCATTAAGGAATGATCATCCCGCACATTTGACCAGTGCTAGCACTATAGAGCAAAGGGCTGAATTTCAGCTGTGGGAGAAATCAAATCGCATGAGTCTAAGCATCATGAAGCTTTCCATACCGACACAAATAAAGGGCTCAATAACAGAGAGTGAAGATGCTAGGAGTTTCCTTAACCAACTGGCAGACCGATTCACCTCAAATGAAAAGGTCAAGACTACCACACTTCTTACGAAGTTGGTAACCATGCGATACAGTGGTAAAGGAAACATAAGGGAGTGCATTATGGAGATGTCCAATATAGCGACAAGTCTGAAAGCACTAAAACTCGATATGTCTGAGAGTATGTTAGTGCATTTCGTCTTGATGTCTATGCCTGCACGGTTCACTCCTTTTAAGATATCGTATAATACTCAAAAGGAAAAGTGGACATTGAATGAGCTTATTACTCAATCCGTGCAAGAGGAGGGGAGACTAAAGATTGAGACATCTGAAAGTGCTCACTTAGCATCTGGTTCTCAAAATGCAAGCAAGAAGCGAAAGAGGATCAATAACAAAGGTAAGGGAAAACAAACTGCAGACTCAAGAGGCAATGACCATAAGGAGCAAAAGAAGCAGGATAAGGAATCCACTTATTACTTTTGCAAGAAGAAGGGTCATATGAAGAAAGACTGCCTCAAGTACGCCGACTGGTGTGTAAAGAAGGGTAAACTTCTCAACTTTGTTAGTTCAGAAGTCAATTTAGCTATTGTACCCATTGACACTTAGTGGATAGATACTGGTGCTACTACTCACATAAGTGTCACTATGCAGGGTTGTGTCAGGAGCCGACTTCCACTTGATGGTGAAAGATACATTTATACAAGGAATGGAAAAAAAAGGCTGTAGTAGAGGCTACTGGTGTTTTTAGGCTTTATTTAGGAATTGATGTTTATTTGGATTTGGAGAATACATTCATTGTACCGTCTTTCAGACGAAACTTAATTTCAATTTCTTATTTGGACAAATCAGGTTATTCTTGTTCATTTGGAAATGAAATGTTTAGTATTTTCTATAATTCAATTTTGATTGGGAATGGTTCCTTGGTTGATAAGCGTTATAAATTAAACACCTTTACTTCTACGACTGACAACGTGATAATGCATAGTGTAGGTACGAAACGTAAATTGACCAACGAGAATTCTTCTATGTTGTGGCATAGGCGTTTAGGACATATATCTAAACAACGCCTAGAAAGGTTAATGTCACATGGAATTCTTGATTCCCTTGACATGTCAGACTTTGATGTCTGCATAAAGTGTGTTAAGGGAAAGACAACTAATAAAAGGAACAAAGGGGTTGGCCGTTGTGGTGACGTTTTGGAGCTAATACATACAGATATTTGTGGACCATTCCCTAAGGCATCTTGGAATGGACACACATATTTTATTAGTTTCATAGACGACTATTTTAGATTTGGCTATCTGTACCTTATTCATGAGAAGTCGCAATCTTTGGACATGCTCAAAATTTTCAAAGCCGAAGCTGAACTTCAACTAGGTAAGAAAATTAAAGCCGTTCAATCTGACCGTGGAGGAGAATATTACGGTCGATATGATGGATCAGGTGAACAACGTCCAGGACCTTTTGCAAATTACCTTGCTGAGTGTGGGATTGTGCCTCAGTATACCATGCCTGGTACACCCAGTCAGAATGGTGTAGCTGAGCGTCACAATCAAACCCTAAAAGACATGGTAAGAAGTATGATGACTTTCACTTCTTTACCGGAGTCTTTGTGGGGTGAGGCACTCAAGACTGTAGTTTACCTTCTCAATAGAGAACCTAGTAAGACAGTAACTAAAACCCCATTCGAGATGTGGACGGGTAGAAAGCCTAGCATTAGGCATTTACACGTCTGGGGTTGTCTAGCTGAGGCTAGGCCTTACAAGCCTAATGAAAAGAAACTGGACTCAAGAACTGTTAGCTGCAATTTTGTAGGTTACTCTGAGAGATCAAAGGGGTATAAATTTTATGATCCATCTAATTGATCCTTCTTCGAAACGGGAAATGCCAAGTTTATTGAGGATAGTGGGAGCGATAAAGTCAGGGAAGTATCTTTTGAGGAAAGCGTTGGCAATCCTCCTATTGTCACTACTAGTGCAATCAGTGGTGGTATGGTTACCATACCACACATTATGGATATTGCACATCCAATCAGCGTAGTGAACCAAGATATTCCCATGACATCTCCAATGCAATTGGAGGAGCCTACCACTGAAATTGAAGTATTGCCTCATATTGATGAGCAAGTACCTCAACCACCTCAAACACAAGTGCCCTTAAGGCGATCCACAAGGGAACGGAGAAGCACGAATTCTCGCGATTATGTTTATCTCCAAGAGCATGGGTTTGATATAGGGTTGGAAAGTGATCCTATATCTTTCCAAGAAGTCAAACAATGCTCTAACCCTGAAAGGTGGATTAACGCCATACAAGAAGAGTTGAAGTCTATGGCAGACAATGACGTTTGGGAACTTGTCGAATTGTCTGAAGGTTCGAAACCCGTTGGTTGTAAATGGATATTTAAAACCAAGCGAGATTCGAAGGGCAATATCGAAAGGTATAAGGCTCGCCTTGTTGCTAAGGGATTCACTCAAAAGGAAGACATTGATTATAAAGAGACTTTCTCACCTGTGTCAACGAAAGACTCCCTTAGGGTAGTCATGGCACTTGTAGCTCATTTTGATTTGGAGCTACATCAAATGGACGTAAAGACTGCATTCCTCAATGGAGACATAGAGGAGTCTATATATATGGTGCAACCGGAGAACTTTGAGTCCTCAGACTCAAAGCACCTAGTATTTAGATTAAAGAAGTCCATTTATGGTTTAAAGCAGGCATCCCGTCAATGGTATCGGAAATTTGATCAAGTGGTTACCTCATTTGGATTTAGAGAGAACCCCGTTGATCAGTGCATATATGTCAAGTTCAGTGGGAGCAAGTTTGTTATACTTGTTTTGTACGTGGATGATATATTGCTTGCGAGCAATAATAAAAGTTTACTGCATGAAACCAAGTCATTTCTATCTGGTAAATTTGAAATGAAAGATCTTGGTGAAGTATCTTTTGTTCTAGGCATTCAGATCTGTCGTGATCGATCAAGAGGCATTCTTGGACTTTCACAACAAGCCTATGTTGAGAAGGTGCTTATAAGGTATGACATGCAGAATTGTACACCTGGTGACACACCTGTGTCAAGAGGTGACAAGTTCAGTTTACAGTAGTGTCCACGACTTGAACTTGAAATAAAGGAGATGGAACCATTCCCATATGCATCAGCAGTGGGAAGTCTCATGTATGCACAAGTTTGCACTCGACCAGATATAGCATTTGTAGTTGGGATGTTAGGCAGATATGTTAATAACCCAGGACCGTCGCACTGGAAAGCAATTAAAAGAGTGATGCGGTATTTGCAAAGAACTAAAAGACATATGCTCACGTATCGGAGGTCAGATCATCTGGAGGTGATTGGTTATTCAGACTCCGATTTTGCTAGATGCTTAGATAGCAGGAGGTCCACTTCAGGCTACATCTTCATGCTTGATGGAGGGGCTATATCTTGGAAGAGCGTCAAGCAGACGCTAGTAGCTACTTCTACTATGGAGGCAGAATTGGTAGCATACTATGAAGCATCCAATCACGGGATTTGGCTGCGGAACTTCATCACAGCATTGCATATCGTTGATGGCATTGACAGACCACTGAGGATCTACTGTGATAATAAAGCTGCAGAACTTTATGCCAAGAACAACCGCAGTTCGTCGAAGTCCAAGCACATCGACATTAAGTTTCTAGCGGTTAAAGAGAGAGTTCAGAGTCGTCAGATCATGGTAGAGCACATCAGCACAGATTCCATGTTGGTCGATCCACTTACCAAAGGCTTGGTGCCCAAGGTGTTTCATGCGCATGTTGTGGATATGGGAGTTCTTCTTATGGAAGAAGAACTCATCTAGTGGGAGTCTGTATTTATTTTATTGCTCTATGTTAATAAAGACAAACATTTTTTATTTTGATTATTGTACGTACCTAAAGTTCAAAAAATAATAATGGGAATTCATATGTTTGTTTGACGCTCTGAATACGATATCATGATTTACTACTGCTGTTTAGCATTTGGTGTTTGTAAATATGATACAGATTCCTTTTGGAATCATAAAGTTTGGATCATGATTTGCTGTTGCAGTTTAGCATAAGGTGTTTGCAAATATGATCAGACTCTTTTGAGTCGTTTTGGACCAGTTGGAAATTGACATGTACTAATCACATTTCATGTAATTTCAACTCTATACATCCGCATCTTGATCTATGTCGTTAATGACATTGGTATTGTGATTACTGTTGGGGCTTGTTACGATCATATTCAGTAGCTATGACCTCTTTAGTCCTATACCAATGAAGTTAATGGACCAGATTGTTTATAGGGGTATCTTGTACCCATAAAGTTTGATATCAACTAAAGTTTTGCTTGTATTTACTATACAACTCACATATAGCCCAAGTGGGAGATTGTTGGATATTATTATTATCTCTATTAGGTGGGCTTATTTGTAAGTTGCACAAGTAAATACAATCTGAGCCCTTAAAGTGATCTAACTTATGTTTATTGGGTTTCGGATTATTGGATGCGGGTTCAATGTATAGAACCCTTTAGACCAATCTGTTATTATCTATGGGCTGATAACAGATTGGATTGCTATATAAAGGGGAGGTCCCCAAGGGTTTAGGTGATCTTTATGACCTAGTTTCTTGTTCCCCATTGACAAGAAACTTTACGGCGCCGTCAAACCTAAGCCTCTTGGAAGATTCTCCTTCTTCTTTCCGCTGCATCTTCTTCCACAGGGATCAAGCCGACGACGCTACGACAAGGACAATGACTCTTCAATCAGGTTCCTTGTCTTTCGGTTTACACCTATTATTTCATTATGCCATGATTCGATGAAACAATAGATCCATGCTTTTATATACATTATGTTTTCTCTTCGAGTTCTTATTTGGTTTTCTAGAATTCATGCGGTTAGGAGAAAACACAATGTTCCATCATAAGCAAGAAATAAACTAGCATGAATGACATGACAAATATATGTGAAGAAACATAAACAGATGCATCAACATTGTAGTTATGCATGTGTCAATTAAGTGAAAGTATTTTAATTTGAATACTAATAAAGTATCAAATTCTAGATTTGATACAGATCATGTGAACCCGCGAATATGTCAATCTACTTTGACATATTTATTATTATTAAGTTGATTGTTCTAGTTAGGTATAATTTTATTAGTTTTATAATTGAAGGTAATTAATTTAAATTTAGTTCATGGATTTTATATTAACAAATTTTTAATTTTCAATTAAAATTTAACATTGAGTTTCTAATTAAAATTTAATATTTACTCAATTAGCTTAAATATTTTAAGAATTAACTTATTATTAGAATTTGAGATTAATTAAGATTAAACTTTAAGAATTAAATTTTTAAGAATTAGAATTAAGATTTAAATTTTTAGGAATTAGAATTTGAGATTTGATTAATAATTAAGATTTATATTTTTAAGAATTAGAATTAAGATTTAAATTTTTAAAAATTAAAATTTGAAATTTTAAGAGTCAACCAATAATTTTGGGTCTAATTGCAGTATTTCCATTAATTTAATTATGTCGGATTTATCTATTATTTCTTTTGATTTTAAATTTTTAATTTTATTTAATACTTCTATTTTATTTGAATTCTTGTAAGCTTTTTTGATTATAGCTTCAATATTAATAAATTCATCTTCATCATCAGAAGCATATTCATCTTCAGAGTTGTATTCAGAATTATTAATTAAAGTTTCATTATTATATTCAAATAAGTAGAATAATTTTCAGAATTACTAATTAAAGTTTTATTATTATCTGCAAAATTAGTAAAATTATCTTCAGAATTATTAATTAAAGTTTTATTATTATCTTAAAATTATTAGGATTATTATTAATTAAATTTTCATAATTATCTTGAAAATTATTAGAATTATCTTCAAAATTTTTATTTTAGAATTATTAATTAAAGTTTGAGTATTATTAAGATTATTATTAATTAAGGTTTCATAATTATGTTTCAGATTAATAGGATTATCTGAAAAATTATTTAAAATATTAGAATTAATTTCTAAAATTACAACATATATATTAATAAATAAGGATTTAATATTTAATATTATCAATATTTGATTTGGGTCATTACTAACTAATTTATCATGCAATACATTAAGTTTGCTATATAGAAAATTAATTTATCCGAAAAATTAAATGTTACGTTTGCATACATAGGGGTATTTTAGGAAAGAAAATTATCATGCAAATTTGAATCTAGGATAATAGGGATATTTATGCAAGAATTAAAATTTTGTACCTTCTTTACCTTCTTCCTATTTCCCGACATTGTGGACCCACTGACCCTCCAGTCCGGACACTAGTTATTGTAGTGCTCATGCTTTTGGCACTTGAAGCACAGGATGTGACTCTTGTCCCTCCGGACTCCTGGCATTGGTACCTCCGTGTCACCGGTGGGGTCATTCAAATCTTACGAATAGGTCACTTATTATTGCAGTGTCCTCTCTCCCTGCACATAAAACAAGTTATATAAACTTTGAAATTAGACATTGAAAAACAAAATATACCTTTTTCACCCTTGACTCCCCATCAATTCCTGTCCTTCTTGTTCCTTCGGCAGTGAGACCGATTAGAGCCACCTGCTTAATACCAATTGTGGGATCGGTTGCATCGATAGAGGGGGGGTGAATATCGACTTACGCTTTTTTCGAAACTTCGTCAATCGTTTGTTCTTTCTATAAAGAGTATTAGTATGTAGCGGAATAATAAGAAACAAAAAACACAATCAACACGCTGGATTTTTACTTGGTTCCCAACCACCAGGATCATTATGTCCAAGGCCTAATTACAGGAAGCGCCCATCCACTAGTGGTCTCCTTTCCGAAAGTTTTCTAGAGGCGGAGAAACCCATCTTATAGTTTTTAATACAAGCACAAATAAAGAAAATGATTATAATTTATAAGTAAATGCAAACCAACAAGAATTGATGATCTCGACCAATCCGGAACTCTGTAGCATTGTGCACTTCCTCCTGGAGCCTTCTTGGCCGTAGATCTTTGCCATAGCACATTAGCTTCGCTTGTGAATGAGTAGTAGGATGAAGAGATTAACGCTTTGAAACCTTGGCTCGAAACCCCTATTTATATAGTCACACAAGCGCCCGAGAGCCTATTTGAGCACCCCCAATGTGATCCAATCTAATCCGCATCGGCAAAATAGGCGCAGGGATAAAAACAACCTCTTGGGCATTCTTGGGCGCCCCCATGCCCATAGGGGCGCCTAGGATGGGAGCGCCCTCAACCCCCTTGAGGATGCCTACCATGGGGGTTCCCGGGAGCTCCTATTCCAAGCCTTGTTCATTTGTATTTGCTCTCCTATCTTGCCTCTAGCTCCAAGTTCTTGCAAGATATATAAACACAAAACAAACAAACAATCGTAAGCCTAAATCCTATAAGTCTACCTAACCAGTGAATGATTGACAGCTAGAGTTGTGGTTCTGACTTTGGATTTCAAATGAAATCCTAGGTCAAACCGACGCCTACTGTTCCCTCTTCTGGGGAATGCGTCCTCACCTACTCCACTCTAGAGAAGTTACCTTTTATTAACTGGCACCTCTGGTTGCATTTTTGCTCAGCCTTCGAAACTCTCGGATTTCGAGACGTCCATACCTCGACTCGTCTCTACTTCTGTCCATAGTCCTCACTCGGCTAAGACTTCTGCCCGATCCTTGACTAGGACTTCGTACCTAATTCCTCGAACCAGGACTTCAATGCCCAACTCTCGGCCAGGTCTTCGTGCCTAATTCTCTGAACCAAGACTTCGGTGCCCAACCTTCGGCCAGGTCTTCGTGCCCAATTCCCTGAACTAGGACTTCATGTCCATCTTTACTTACCAGGACTTCAGTGCCTTGATAATGACTTCTTTGTAGTCATTTGATCCTGACTAGACTTCTCTCTGCCAAACATCATGTCTTGTTTGGCTTAGTCCTTGGTCTAACCGACCAGATATGGGTTTAGTCACTCTGTCAAACAACAAGTCTTGTTTGGCTTATCCTTTTAGTTAAACTAACCAACCCTAGTTCTCTGCCAAACATTAGATGTTGTTTGGCTAACGTATGTTCTAACTGACCAAACCTTACTATATTGTCAAACACATCAGATCTATATTTGATCACCCTGCCAAACATCAAGTCCTATTTGACTTAACCCTTGGTTAGATTGACCAGACCTTGGTATATTGTCAAACATCGAAACACTAGAGGTTAACTATTCATGTCTGATGATTTTTGCGCCAAAACCTTTTGCTTACAAAAGACATATTCATCATGGTAAACCTTCAAATTCGACCTGCATTGGTTACTAGCCTGATGTCGTTTGGAAGCTATGAAGACGGATGGAGTATTCAGTGTCATAGCCCCTTATTAGGTTGAGACTTGAGTCAAATCTCCTTGGCTATCAATTCATTCACCACTGAATCAATCGAAGGTAGTGGACTATGAAAAAGAATAGTTCCACGCAACCCATCAAAGTTATTGCAAGGTGTTATCAAAAATTGGACTAAGCGCTATTCTTCTTTATGAGTGACATATGGCGGGAAAACTCATACTCAGCAGACTCTGTCGACGCCAACTTATCCTACAATGTTGACATTGAAGAATAAAATTCTTGGAATCTTATATCTTTCTGCTGAAGGGCATGAATGTCTATTTCCAGTTGATACTAATTTGTGAAATTAGACTACGTGCACAAACGAGCCAAATAGTTCCAAACATCTTTTGCAATTTCATATTTTGCCAACTGAACATTGATTGTGTGCGTTACAGAGTTACTTACCCACATAATTATCTTTGAATTATCTACCTCCCAAACATCAAGAGAATTTGCCTAATCTTGAGTGGGTTGAAGACTTAACATGAACACTTGTAACATAGCCCCACATCGATTTGCTCCATAAAATATTCTTCATAACATAGCTTCAATATGAATAATTTTTCTCATTCAATTGAGTACTAATAAACTACAGAGAATCATCCTTATGACTAACCATGATTATCAAATGAACTAAACTCACAAATAATCACCATATTAAAACTGGGTGCGAAACAAACAAAACCAACGAAACATCAGCAAAATCTATATGGATGCACCTTGAACAAATCCATGGATGACTCTGATACCATCTAGAAATTTTGAGAAAAGGAAAACATAGCTGTCTTATTAAACCGAAAGTATGTATGAGAAATACATAGCACAAAGGTTATATAGCTATAGCTAGGTTAAGAAACAAAAAAGGAAAAAGACTAAACTATCCTAAAAGCTACAATAAATATATATAATCTAATAGATGAGTATTGATCTAGCATAAAATCAATGGATGAGAAGACTTGGTCAAAGTAACCATGATAGGTTAATTTTCGTCAACCTTCTTGACGTCGGCTTCCTTCAGGTCAGGCTTTAATAGAGTGACAACCTTCAAGTTAGGCTTCAACAAACAACTACTTTTAGGTCAGTTTTCAGGATACCAAGTAACCAGGAGAACTTTCAAGCAAGGGGTAGAAAAGACTTAAGAAAAATGTTAAGTGGATAGCCGAGTCAAAACTAGGCTCGACTACTCCGACGCTTAAGTCAGTCCTTTGAGAAAAGGTAGAGAAACAAATGGAGAAAAGTAAAGAGATTAATACAAAATTATCAAATTGCTTTTCTATGTGCCACAACGGGTTACTTTTAAAAAGAAAACGAAAGAGTGACCCTAGTTTTCAAAGGGCATACCTCTTCCATTCATTACCAAGAGACACCTCTTTGTATGACAAATGCTTTAACTATCGCATCCCATGATGATTGGTGTTTTAATAATGGTCGATTTGATTCACAATTTGGATGAATCATATTTGGATGTAACTCGTATTGAATTAACTTGAGGTATTCTTTTGGGGTTGATTTGGTCAAAGCTTGGTTTGATCTATTCCAGACAATCTAAACTGAACCGAACTCGGTCTGACTCGTCTTGAGCTTGGTCATCCTTGACTCATCAGTTTACTTGACCCAAGTTCATTTGGACTTTAATTTTTAGCTCAACTTTTGACTTAACAATGCCACATGATGTTGTCTTTCCTTAAACTATCAAGTATGATTGTGACTATGTCTTAAAAAAAGTACGAATAGTGGGAATTCAAACACTTTTGTTTAAAAAAAAAAGCACGTATAGTGGAATTCAAACACTTTTGTTTTAATGTAAGATACTGGGCAGGATAATGATTTTCCTCCGGGCTGACGAGAAGAGGAGAATTAAGGTGAAAGCAAGAAGAGAAACCACCAAAGACAGAAGTTTTTTTTATCAATAGTGGATTCATTCTCTCATAGATAATTACATGTCAATATAGACTCTAAATCCTAAGGCTATGAAAGGAAAGAAATTCCAAAATATGAACCTCAATTCTAATCTTGTACAGCAACAAAAGAAATCTTTCCAGAGGAAATCTCTTGACAGACATTGAAATTAATACAATATGATACTGATTTAGATAAACTAGGACCCATAAATATAAAAATACCATAATTACCCTAAATACCATAAAAAAAAGACTTACCAAAAATAGTAATAAAATCTTCGACGGCTCGAATGAGGGCCTAAATGGTGGAATTTGGGCTTAAAAGTTGACAGTTAAAATTTCCCTAGCAATAAACATAGATCTCTTAAATACGCATATGTGACCAACAATAGTGTCTGATTTTGAGTTTTGAGTCAAAAGTTATGATCGTTTGAAGTTCAAGGGTCATGTTGGATTGATCTTGCATCAATATATTTGATAAATAATTTATGTTTGGTTGGTTCGTATTATTGACTTATGTATCAAAGTGCTTAAAGATTTTAAATAATGCATAGTGAAACTTGGACCATTTGTAAAGAGGTGGCTATAAAATTAACCGCATGATGACCCTGTGAGCTGGAGGTCCACTAAGCCGATGCACACAAGCACAGGAAGAAGGAATGTTAGCAGGCAGGCCAGGGGTTTCCTGGCGCAATCAGTACAATGCTCAAGTCACACTACAAGAATTTTTGGATTCAACAACACCCAATAGACAACAGTGTTTTGAAAAACTGTTGTCTTTTTTCATCTAACAACGGGTTTTTCAAAAACCATTGATGTTGATAAATTTTTTGTGGAAAAAGACAACGGTTTTTGAAAAATCGTTGTCTTATGTATGTCAAAGACAATGGTTTTTTTAAAAACTGATGTCTATTTGCTTGGTTACGACAACTGGTTTTAATTAACCATTATCTATTTGTGTTGCTTACATGGTAATACACAACAGCGAGTGAGCGCGAAAACGAAAATGTCTGCCGTTTACATTGTAAATAATGAAAAATTAGGTTTATAAACCCGGTGCCCTAACCCTCCGCCGATCTCGACCCCTCTTCTTTTCCCCCTCCTTTCATTTTCTCCCTCTCGCCCGACGTCGCTGAGCTCCGACCTATGCCACCCTCTTCGAGCACGCGGAGCAAGCCACAGGAGTGTCATCTCCGAGCTCTAGCAACACACGCAGCCAAAGCCCTCCTTTCATTTCTGCTCGCTCGCAAACAAAGCCCGCAGCCACTCGATCCTTACTCTTTCTTCTTTGCGTGACCTAGCCACAGGTGAAGCCACTGCCCGATGGCGATTGGATTCCCTTTCTGCTCAATCCAAGCAGATGAGCTTTCTTTCCTCCTCAACACTTCCCCCACACCTGCAGCACTTCACGAGCCCTTTCTCCTTGATGCCTCGCCAAGCCATTGCACTTCATGAGCGTCTCACTGTTGCGGCCTCGCCCATCCGTAATACCTTACCTTTCCAACTTCGTTTGCCCATCCCCTTTCCCTAGAAGCCTCACCTTCGTCTCCTCCCCATCGTCGCTCCCCTCCCCCGCTCACCTATGCCTTGGAGTCCAAGTGGTCACCCAAGCGCTGCTTCAGGACACCGCTGCCACGATCTTCTCCTTCTCCGACACTTACTCCCTCGTGCGCTCCATGGATGCCCTAATAGAGTGGAACCTCATCCAAAAAGGTTGTTCACTCCTTTTTCCGTGCATTATTGCAGATTGTAGCCAGAAACTCTTGTCTTGTGATTGTTGCTTAAGTACTTGATTGGTTGATCTTTGTGTGTTAACTCTAGAATTAGTTGTGTGTTCCATTCACCTAATGAAAGATTGCCAAATTATTTATATTTCATCATGAATGATGTGTTAAAAAAAATTATCCTTTTCTCCTATCTTGTTAATTCATTGCCCTACATATGTCTTGCAGTTCCCTTGGATTTTGAAATTTTCATTTATGTTATAGCCTAGGATTTCCTTTTCATCTTAAAACAACATATCTATGCTCCCATATTTTCCTCATGAATAAGTTTTTGAGCATGATGAGTGTTGATTGCTTAAAGCTAGTCATCAAGCATTAGCATGATAGAAAGATTTGTTGAAATAACATTGCTCAGACTGTAAGTTCAGGTTTAGTAATTTCTTTCTGTTTCATGGGACTATTTTTTTCCTATTTGTAAGAAGCTCTTTTGATCTAGTTAATGTCAGCAACCTCCTCATGTCCAAACAAATTTCAAGGATCCCATAACAACTCTTCAACAAGGTTTTCTTCCCTTGGGTGTGGCATCCTACGTGCAAAAGTCTCAATGTTATTGAGGTAGCCTTTTGTCTTACTTGAATCTTAAATGCTTTTAGGAGGCAGTTTCTTAAGATTGAAATACCTTGCTTCCTTGTTGTAGAATGTTCCACCATCTTTATTAGTTTGCTTTTTGAGGGAGCATTTTTCTGAATGGGCAAACATTGGTATTGATTTATGCTACTATATCATTGAGATCTAGCCCAAACTCAGTTCCTAGTATGAGGGGATAGCAGTGATTTTTCAAGCAATCAAGTTATACTTCCACTTGCTCACACCATTGAAAAGGATGAGGTAAGATACTTGTTTGATCAAGAACAATATTTACATATGTTTATTACTAATGCAAGTTTGCATGGACAATTTACATATGTTTATTTTCTTATCCTTCATTGACAAATCTAATAAGTGAAGAAAAAGCTTGAAAATATACCAGACAACATACCGTGTAGTTTTTAAAATGTAGTGGGGTCAAGATATACAATGTCTCAAAGGGTATCTCTAAAGGACCAAGTTTTAAACAATTAACAGTATGTATTGTGCTTATGTATGAAGATATGAATGGATGGTTCTTATAACTTGGATTGTGACCATTATATTACCTTTTCCATTTTTCACTCTATTTCTTAGCGAAACAATTATCTTTCAAATGACCATTACTGTTGTTTTTGCAAATTGTCTGTTTGTGAGTTTAACTGTTTAGAGTCTACATCGAGGTATTTAAAATCAACAGAAGATTATATTTTTATATGAAACAAAATTAGATAGGTCAACAATGTTTCAAGTGCTACTTTGCTCTATTTTCCTTCAATCTCGCATTACATTTATGCCATCTAAACTTCTGGTTTCCTAATTTACAAGTGGCCACTTTGAAGGTGTTGGACCAACAAATGTAAATCATTGCTTTACTCTTCTCTATTTCCGTAGGGTCATTTATGATATTATTCCCTTGCATTTCTAAGTTTTAGAGGAAATTAACTTGGTTTTGGTCATTCTTCAACTTTCTGCAGACAGAAAT
This sequence comes from Boesenbergia rotunda, assembly GCA_024364735.1. Classification (NCBI taxonomy): domain Eukaryota; kingdom Viridiplantae; phylum Streptophyta; class Magnoliopsida; order Zingiberales; family Zingiberaceae; genus Boesenbergia; species Boesenbergia rotunda. The sequence goes on from JAGFNQ010003291.1 coordinate 425,893, forward strand.
CGAGGCACAGGCATTTGATGCTACAAAGTTAGTATTTTTCCATCTTCATCACCATATATATTCAAACAAGATTCACTCACTGAATTAGATGATTCTGCAGGAATGAATTGATGCGTGCAATAGAATTGAGGATTGTTGGACTGAAAGAAGAGTTAGTGGCATTGTTTAGCCAAGCTGTTGGCGCTACATTGTCTGTGAAACACTTATCTGATCTAGCAAAATTTTCACAACATTTTCAAGTGAGAGATTTGAGGTATGAAGATGAATTTCATAAATTTAATGATATTTTCTCAGCAGAAAAAATATATCATGGCTTTTTGAATTATGTTATGAGCTCAGATACACTATCTGTATGATATGTTTCTATATTGCTATTTAAATACTGCAGAAATCTATTAACTTCAGGCCTTAATTCATAATGCATGTACATAGTTTTTCTGTTCATGCTTGTCTGAGGTGCGCTAAGGTGAAATTTCTATTCTAGGATTAAGTTGCAACTTAGGCTCATGTTCACTACAACAATTGATGTTTATCACTAGGGAAATATAACAAATTAAATGTAAAACAAATAATGGAGATTTTTTATTTCATGAAATATAATCTATTATCTTTCATTGAACCCTTATTTTTAGAAAAATTAGCCCTTTTCAATGATAATTTTATATGTCACCTATTCATATATAAAATTTCATTTTTGTCTTCTAGTCGACTCAAGTAGCAGTTTTGTTAGGTCAAGACATTCCACATGATTTTTTTTCCTTCACTGTCATCAATGTTTTTGACTATATATCAGCCTCCATGCAACTAAATATTGTACTATTTATTACTCTCCTTGGGTTAATATATGAATTTATTTCTCTCATGTTAGGGAAGCTTTATCCAAGTACTTATCATTGATTTTAGAAGAACAACTGGCTGAATCCTCGGTCAAAGAAAAAGACTTTGATGGTTCAAAGAAAAACCCAGAGGACCCTGAGGATATTATAGAAGGAATGTATTTCTCAAAGACTTTGTTTTAGATTTAATCAGTTGATCTCTTAATAGAAACTTAAGTTGATTTGTTGATTATTTATACCAACAGTTTAAATTTCTAGGAAGAGCCTAATTCATAAGCTGATAGCTATCAATAAGCTATTTATACATTGAGATTTTTTCCACTTGCTTTATTGCTTTAAATAACTAACTGGAGTATAATTTTTATTGTCTGGTATCAGTTTTATTAATTGTCTAAACATCCTATTGACTTGCCTACCTCAGTCTTCCCAAAGAAAGTGAGATGCAATTCTCACAAACTAGGTTGATTTATTGTCACATATAGCCTTGTAGACAATCTAGAAATGTCCTCCCACAATTTGAATCTTGCATCGAGTGATCACCATTGTGCTGTGAGCAAAAATGATTGTGACAGCTTATCTCAATGCATGTTGATAATGTATGAATCAATTTTGGAAGCTTTAGCCATATTGTTGACAAGATGTTGCAAACTAAATAGAGATTTTAACAGCTTATCTCAATGCATGTCGATAAGTGATACAATGCATGTCGATTGTATCACTTGTTGTAAGTGTTTTACAAAAGAACTCACCTAGTTGCTTATTTTGTTTCAGACCAATTTCAGATGACAACATTGCATCTCTGTCGTACTATAACATAGTTGTATCATAATTATCTTCTAGAATCTTTTGTTCTACTATTTTTAGTTGTGAATGCTCATTTTATATTTCTATTTATTGTGACAATTCATATCCAAGGGAAGGAATCAGCTTATGGTGCAAAGCTAAGAGGCACGACTGTCTTTATCTGGTTGACTGCACTTGGATAAAGCTACTGGGGATATTTTGATGATGCTTGGAATAATTTTGATGATGTTTATCTCAATTTCTGTTTCTTGATGTATATGATATTTTGATGATGTTATCTCAGTTTGGACTAATACAGGGGATATCTTGATGTATGATATTTGCGCAGTATGATGTATGATATTTGATGATATTTTGATATATGATAGTTTGAAGTGTGTTTGCTCAATATTGTATAATTATTTAAATAATTGATTTTTTAAATAGAATTTGTTGTAAATTGTTGGCTGCCTCAACCAAAAGACAACAATTTTTATTTGTTGTCAAACTATTGTTTAAATCACACACAAACAACAGTTTAATACTATTGTTAACCTATTGTTGATCACATTAAAAGACAACGGTGAAAAACCATTGTTACACTATTATTATTGACTATAAACAACAACGGTTTTTAACTGTTGATGTTGAGCACCCCTTTTAACAACATGACTTTTAACAATAATGTTTTTAGCCTACGACAATGGTGACCCGTTGTTAATAAGCATTTTTCAACTAGTGTCATTGCCAACATGAAAATGGTGGAAAATAAAGAAGTTGAGTGAACTCTATCCGAATGACTGTACCTGCATCGTGAATGAGGAACCACTTTTATAACACCTCTCATAACGTCCACTCTAATAAAGTGTCACTGTTGGTGCAGGCAGTACCTAAGTCAAACCTGTGTTTTGATAATGACAAAGGGTTCAGAAGTTAAGGTGTTATTGTGATCTAACATACTTACTGAGTGTGCAGGAAAAGTCCTAGGTACACTAGGCAAGAAGTCCTAACAAAAGGTTAGACAAAGAAGTCCTGGTCGAGGACTGGGCAAGAAGACCTGACTGAAAGTTGGGCAAAGAAGTCCTGGTCGAGGACTAGGCAAGAAGTCCTGGCAACAGGCTGGGCACCGAAGACCTGACCGGAAGTTGGGCAAGAAGACCTGACCGGAAGTTAGGCAAGAAGACCTGATCGGAAGTTGGGCAAGAAGACCTGACCGGAAGTTGGGCACGAAGACCTGGTCAGGTGGATTGGGCAAAAGTCCAACCGGAGGAGCCGGTTGGCAAAAGGTAAACTCTCCTGAGAGGAGTAGGTGAGGACGCGTTCCCCGTCGAGCGAACAATAGGCGTCGGTTCGACCTAGGGTTCCATTTAGGAGACCCGAAGTCAGAACCAAGATAGCTACGGCTGTAATGTCTAACATACTTTGCTTTCTTGTTTTGGAACTAACCTTGGTTGCTGGAAACAAAGGAGTGTGTTTCTGCAGCTCGGGCGCCCCAATGGAGTGGGGCGCCTAACTTGTGCTAGGCGCCCGTATGGATACGGGCACCCCAGTGCAAAGGCAAAAACCAGAACATCGAAGCAAGCTGCCACGAAGCCTGCGGACTGAGTCAGCTCAGGTGCCCGTGAGGTCACGGGCTCCCCCATCAGCTCAGGCGCCCAAATGTAGATGGATAAGCACTGACCGAGCCTGCATATAAGAGATCACGCAGGGAAGGCCACGTGTTAGGCGCCCCCATCGACACAGGTGCCCCCATGGGTGCTATAAAAGGGGGTTCACCCCCAAGGCTTCAACATGTTGGATCGAGAGAACCGATATAGGGGGGGTGAATATCGAAAAACGTTCGGATTTTAGGATTAAAGAAATTACGCAGCGGAATAAAACAATCAAACACAAACACAAGTAGTTTTACTTGGTTCGGAGCCTAGGTCGACTCCTACTCCAAGGCCCACGGTCGTTGATCGTTTTCTGCGGGCAATTCTATAAGTTCGCAAATCAGTTTACAGTATTGAATTACAAATATAGCAAAGTAAACTTTTAAAATGAAAACTCTTCTTTTACCGACGTCCGATGTAGGTTGTCTTTTTCGAAGCAGCGGGACAACGTCGCCGCTTGAGTCTCGAGTCGGGAGGTTTCCGGAGTAGAGCGCGAGAACAGAAGAGAGTAGAAGCGTTGAATGAATTGTTGTTCGAAGCCTTGGGGTCGAGGGCCCTTTTATAGGCCCTAGGGGCGCCCGAACGTCGGGGACGCCCCCCCCACATGTCGGTCAATCTGCCTCCGTCTCGGTCAGCATCTGATCCCTTCAATCTCTGGATCAGATCTTGACCGGGGCGCCCGGGACGCTGGGGGTGCCCGGGTTGACCGGGTCAGAGCTTATCCCTTGGCTTTGCTGGCTTCTACTTCGATGGCTTGCGCATGGGGCGCCCGGGACGCTGGGGGCGCCCAAGAGCAGCGGGGGCGCCCGGAAGCACGGGGGCGCCCCGAACATGAACTGTCGAAGCCTTCTTTTGCATTATGTGTTTTGTGTTCACCTTGGGGGTGCCCAGGACACTCCGGGTGCCCTGGTCAGCTGTTGCCTCACTCCTTTGAGGCTCTCTGAGCTGCAGACACTCGTTCCTTCGGTCATGCATCCAGGGTTAGTCCAAAACACCATAAAGCAATAAGATGTTAGTTTATACAACCTTAGCTGTCTTGGTTCTGACTTTGGGTCTCCAAAATGGAACCCTAGGTCGAACCGATGCCTACTGTTCCCTCGACGGGGAATGCGTCCTCACCTACTCCTCTCGGGAGAATTTACCTGATGCCAACCGGCTCCTCCGGTTGGACTTTTGCCTAGCGGTCCTTTGCCAGGTCTTGAATACCAAGCTATCCTTCGCCCGGTGCCTAGCCGTCCTTCGCCAGGTCTTCGGATCCTGGCAGTCCTTCGCCTGGTACCCAGCAGTCCTTCGCTAGGTCTTTGTATCCTAGCATTCCTTCGCCAGGTGCCTAGCCATCCTTCGCTAGGGCTTTGTATCCTGGCATTCCTTCGCCAGGTGCCTAGCAGTCCTTCGCTAGGGCTTCGTTTCCTGGCAGCCCTTCGCCAGGTGCCTAGCAGCCCTTCGCTAGGACTTTGTTTCCTGGCAGCCCTTCGCTAGGTGCCTAGCAGCCCTTCGCTAGGACTTTTCCTGCACACTTGAGTAACATTGTTAGATCACCAAGAATATTTAACTTTGAACCCTTTGCCAATATCAAAACAAGGTTCGATATGGTGCTTCCTACACCAACAATCTCCCCCTTTTTGATTTATGGCAACACGATTCAAAGTTAAGTAAAAATTACAACAGTTTAAGCAAGAAGGTTAAGACCAATAAAACATAGGAATTCTGTACAGTCTAAAACCAATATTATTTGAACAGAAAAATTTTTTTCTCATACTCCCCCTGAATCATTGTGTTATAAAATACTTAACTTAACACTTAACTTTGACCCTTCCTCCCCCTTTGACATATATCAAAAACAAACATGGGTGAACAAGGTAAAGTAAAAAAGTTTTTGCTATCCTAAATTTTGTTACAAAACTTTTACTTGGCTTTGCAAAAAGAGTTTTACTTAGGCAAAATTTTGAAGCCAAATTTCCCTAACAAATGGTTCAACTTTGAGAATTGGGAGAAAATTTGTTTTAAAAGACTTTGTTTGGAAATACTTTGTGTATTTTGAAAAACAAAATCTTAAAAAAAATTCTAGACAAGTTTTAAAAAAAATCTTTATTTAGAACCATTTGTCAAAAATTTTTTTAAAAAAGTTTTTGCTCAGACAAATTTACTAAGAAAGATTTTACTTAGAAAAGAAACATGTACTTAAAAACATTTGAAACATTTAGACATACTTGAAAGCACTTGAAGTAGTTTTAGATTTTAACAGCACTTGGCACTTAAAAACAGTTTGAAGTACTTAGAAATTTTTAAAGTACCAAAAAAAATTCTTAGACCAATTTTAAAGCACTTAGAAATACTTAGCTTTTTGTGAAAACGAGATAAAAAAATTTCTCGCTCTTTTCTATTTCTCTCCCCCTTGGCCATATATCAATAAGGTGGTTTTGAAAGAAGATTTAAGAAAGAAATGTGTGTATAATAGTTTATGAGCTTTGAAAATAAAAATACTTGTTATAATTCTGAAAGTATAGCAAGTAGCTTAAATTGTACCAATGAAAACTGCACTTTGAAAAGTATTGTGAATTTTAAAAAATATTTTGTATTTGTAGGCAAGTTTTTAGAAAATTCACATACTTAGAATACTATTGCCTTAGAAAAGTATTAGTACTCTTTGAAAACATTGTATTTTGAAAAATAGAAGTACTTTTGAAAGATATTATGTAATTTTTAAAAAATATAAGTACTTTTTTTTAAAAAAATATGCATTTTTGAGAAATATGCAAGTACTTTAAAAAAAAGATTGAGCATTTTTGGAAAGTCTAAGTACTGTTTTTGAAAACTATTAGACTTTGAAAAATATAAATAATTTTTGAAAAGTATTGTGCATTTTGAAAACATAATATTTTACTTAACTAGGTTCCTTTTCCAGTCTGACACAATCCTAGAAAACCTTGTTGACTACAAGGACATTTTCCTAAGTGTCCTGGAAATTTCTCCAACCCAAGTAAATATTATAAAAGTAACTTCATAAGTCACAAGAATTTTGAAAAATAAAATAATAGTATTTTGGAACAGAAATTATTTAAGTTTTCAAAAGAATTTTAAACTTGCAGTGCATGAAAACATATAATATTGAAAAAATGTTCAATAATTCTTTTAATTCAATCTCCCCCTAAGCTTGACCCAGTCCTAGGAAGCTTGTTGACTACAAGCGATCTTCCTCTGAGTTTTAGGGTTTGATTTAAATTATATGAATTATCTAATAACTTCATAACAAATAATTATTAAAAACATTTCAAAAATTCTTCTTTTGACTTAAACTCCCCCTAAATTTGACACATCCTAGGAGTCCTTGTAGATCATGAAGTGGACCTTTCTCTGTGTCTTTAGGGTTTATTAAAATCAAAAGAATAATTTTGAACATTCTTCTGAGTATGATAACTTTCAAGATAAATTTTTGAAAACATAACTTGAAATGATAGCACAGTTTTCGAAAATCATGATGATAATTTTTCAACGAGATAGTAATATCGAGGGTTTTTGAATAAGTTTTAAAGCATAAGGTTTTTGAAAAATTTGAATTTTTCAAAAAAAAAATTAAGAACTCCCCCTGTATCTGACACAGTCTGTCTTTTATCTAAGTTCCTTAAGGGACTTCAGTGTTGACTAGGTTTGACTATGTGGACTAGGATTGACTATTTTGACCAAGTTAATGACTAAATCAGAACAAGCCCTAGACTCTATTTATTGTGATATTTGACATGAAATTAAAAAAAATGTTAGGAATGAAAAAGTAGGGTACAATACAATAAATTAAAAAGTTAGAGGTAAGTTTGAATAACTTTTGCAACCTTTTTTATTTAAAAGGATAGTGAATCATGCTTTTTGGTCCTAGATGTCTCACCCAGTTCTACGTGGTCAAACATGTTAACCTTATGGGTTGTGTGAGACAAATATTTAATTTTAACAAAAAATGGTTAATTTTGAAACATTAAACCTTAGTTTAAAAATGATTTTTGAGGATTTTGAAATTAATTAGAATTTTAACTTTGAATTTTAAAAGTTAGCTAAATTAAATTTGAATTTTAAAAGTCAGATGAATTAAATTTGAATTTTAAAAGTCAGATGAATTAAATTTGAATTTTGATTGAGTTAAATTTAATTTAGATTTAATTGAATTTAATTGACTTAATTAAGATTTAATTTAATTGATTTAATTAAGATTTGATTTTGATTTAATTGAATTAATTTGGTTGGGTTGGACTCAACTTTTAGGTCCTAAGCATCTCACCCATTTCTAAGTGACAAAACAGGATATCCTTAACTGTTTTGTGAGATGCATATTTTAATAGAAAGATTTATTTTGAAAAGGTCATGATTAATTTTGAAAAGTTAAATTAATTTTTAAACCCAATTTAAATTTATTTTGAAAAGAGATATTTGAATCTAAAATTAACTGAAAATTTATGTTAGATTCGAATTTAACAAAGAGTAAATTGAATTTGAATTTCAAAAATTAGCTTCTAGGTCTTGGCGAGGCACAAGGCCTTCTTTGGCCGTAGCCTTATTGGATCATTAACCCTTTCCTAGACAAAGCCTTTTAGTGAAATTTCATCTTCAAAATTACTTTTTGGTAAATTCTGGTCTAACTAGTTTGGGTCTTGGATCGGTAGCTTCGGCTAGTTTCACCAGTCTAAAGAGACCAAGTAGTGTATACTTGACCTTATTAGAATTGGTTTCCCTAACGTACTATCATCTCACCTCCACCCAATACTATGTTGTTCAAATTTCAGTTAAGTTGGTTCAGTCCTTATACTAGCCAATCCTATTTCTAAGCAACAAAAAATAAAATGAAAAGCAATACACAATTAAAGCAAACAAGACAAAAATGATCTAAGTTACATCATAATCGAAATAAAACTCTGGGTTTTTAAAATTAGCATGGTTGTGAATTAAGTTTTCTAACGTATTAACCTTAACTAATTTATACGAGTTAATCATGTTATTCAAGGTAAATATTGGATTTTTAAATACTATAAATTTACCTTTTGATTCCCGATTGGGAATCTCCCCCTTGATTCTAGTCATCTCTCTTTTGCTTGATTGTTTCTTTGGCATTTTGTAGTGGTCGCGAGCCAACCAGACCAGTTTCCAAGGATCCCTTCCTTCGCCATCAGATTCTGAGTCTGAGTCGGACTCAGGTACTGGTTGAGGTCTCTTTTACATTTCTCTTGGAGTTTTCCCTGCAATGAAAATTATACCTTCCTCAACCATTATAGTATCAGTCTGATTATTTAATTGTAATTCAAAAGAAGATTCGAAATTGGTTACCATTTTTGTCTCAGTCAATTCGTCTTCTGACTGTGGCTTGAATTCGCAGTCAGGTATGGATTCTTTCTCACCTTCTGATCCGGAGTCAAAGTTCTCAATGCTGGAGCCCTCTTCGTGTAGATTGATTAGTTTATCCCAAATTTCTCTGGCACATCTGAATGGACCTACTAGTTCGAGTTGCTTCTTGGTTAGGCCACATTGTAGGATTGCAGTTGCCCTTGCATCGGTCTCGATTTGATTGAGAGTGTGTTCATCCAGTTTATCCCACCTCGATTGATGACTCATCTTCTACGGGAAAAGAGAATCCCGTTTGGATGATCCGCCATAAGTCCATGTGGGTCTTCAGAAGGGACTCCATTAGACATCTCCAAAACTTGAAGTTCTCACCGGAGAATAGTGGTGGACGGGCACTGTTTCACTCATGGTTGGCCATTTAGTTTAATCCTTGCACACCAAAAAGAAATAACAAAAATATACCAAGACTTGGTCTTGGATTAGTAGTGCGGGAGAAGGGAAAAAAATAGCCCAAAATAAATATTGCACGAATTTCGAGGCGAAATAATAATAAAATAATAAAACAATTTATGATAAATTTTTGAAAATGTTGATTTTGTCAATTCTGATTAATGATGAAAAAGTAGGAATTTAATGTTTAGGAAAAAATTTGCTTAGCACGATTTTCGAGAAAAATATTAAAATAATAATAAAAAAATTTTATGACAAATTTTCAAAAATTGTTCGTTTTATCAATTCTGAGTTATGGTGAGAAAATAAGAATTCAAAATTAAACACACCTACAGATATTATTTATTTGAAATAATGATCGAGTGGTGTTGCACCACCTCGATTAAAGAAAAAGAAAAGAAATAAA
>JAGFNQ010003291.1:437392-448989 GCA_024364735.1 Boesenbergia rotunda
TTTGATTTAAATTATAAGAATTATCTAATAACTTCAAAAAATAATACCAAAAAAAAATTTCAGAAATTCTTCTTTTGACTCAAACTCCCCTAAATTTGACACATCCTAGGAGTCCTTGTAGATCATGAAGTGGACCTTCCTCTGTGTCTTTAGGGTTTATTAAAATCAAAGAATAATTTTGAATAACCTTCTGAGTATGATAACTTTCAAGGAGATAAATTTTTGAAAACACAACTTGGAATGATAGCACAGTTTTCGAAAATCATGATGTTAATTTTTCAAAGAGATAGTAATATACGAGGGTTTTTGAGTCAACTTTTGAAAACCTATTTTGAGATGATAATAAGTTTTAGAGCATAAGGTTTTTGAAAAAGCTGAATTTTTTGAAAAAGATTAAGAAGAACTCCCCTGTATCCGACACAGTCTGACTTTTATCTAAGTTCCCTAAGGGATATCAGTGTTGACCAGGTTTGACTATGTGGACTAGGGTTGACTATTTTGACCAAGTTAATGACTAAATCAGAACAAGCCCTAGACTCTATTTATTGTGATATTTGACATGAAATTAAAGAAAATGTTAGGAATGAAAAAGTAGGGTACAGTACAATAAATTAAAATTAGAGGTAAGTTTGAATAACTTTTGCAAATTTTTTTATTTAAAAGGATAGCGAATCATGCTTTTAGGTCCTAGATGTCTCACCCAGTTCTACGTGGTCAAACATGTTAACCTTATGGGTTGTGTGAGACAAATATTTAATTTTAAAAAAATGGTTAATTTTGAAACATTAAACCTTAGTTTAAAAGTTAAAATGATTTTTGAGGATTTTGAAATTAATTAAAATTTTAACTTTGAATTTTAAAAATTGTTAAGTTGAATTTTAAAAATAATTGATTGAAAATAATTAAGTTGAATTTGAGAATAATTAATTGAAAATAATTAAGTTGAATTTGATAATAATTAATTGAGAATAATTAAGTTGAATTTGAGAATAATTAATTGAAAATAATTAAGTTGAATTTGATAATAATTAATTGAGAATAATTAAGTTGAATTTGAGAATAATTAATTGAAAATAATTAAGTTGAATTTGATAATAATTAATTGAGAATAATTAAGTTGAATTTGAGAATAATTAAGTTGAATTTGATTTGTACGGTTGATTGGGTTGGACTAAACTTTTAGATCCTGAGCATCTCACCTATTTCTAAGTGACAAAATAGGATATCCTTAACTGTTTTGTGAGATGCATATTTTAATAGAAAGATTTATTTTGAAAAGGTCATGATTAATTTTGAAAAGTTAAATTAATTTTTTAAACTCAATTTAAATTTATTTTGAAAAAGAGATATTTGAATCTAAAATTAACTGAAAATTTGTGTTAGATTCGAATTTAACAAAGAGTAAATTGAATTTGTATTTCAAAAATTGGCTTCCAGGTCTTGGCGAGGCACAAGGCCTTCTTTGGTCGTAACCTTATTGGATCGTCAACCCTTTCCTTGACAAAGCCTTTTAGTAAAATTTCATTTTCAAGATTACTTTTTGAGAAATTCTGGTCTAACTAGTTTGGGTCTTGGATCAGTAGCTTCGGCTAGTTCCGCCAAGATGGCTTCCCTAACGTACTATCATCTCACCTCCACCCAATACTATGTTGTTCAAATTTCAATTAAGTTGGTTCAGTCCTTATACTAGCCAATCCTATTTCTAAGCAAAAAAAAATAAAATAAAAAGCAACACACAATTAGAGCAAACAAGACAAAAATGATCTAAGTTACATCATAATCGAAATAAAACTCTGGGTTTTTAAAATTAGCATGGTTGTGAATTAAGTTTTCTAACGTATTGACCTTAACTAATTTATACGAGTTAATCATGTTATTCAAGGTAAATATTGGATTTTTAAATACTGTAAATTTACCTTTTGATTCCCGGTTGGGAATCTCCCCCTTGATTCTAGCCATCTCTCTTTTGCTTGATTGTTTCTTCGGCATTTTGTAGCGGTCGCAAGCCAACCAGACCAGTTTCCAAGGATCCCTTCCTTCGCCGTCAGATTCTGAGTCTGAGTCGGACTCAGGTACTGGTTGAGGTCTCTTTTGCATTTCTCTTGGAGTTTTCCCTGCAATGAAAATTATACCTTCCTCGACCATTATAGTATCAGTCTGATTATTTAATTGTAATTCAAAAGAAGATTCGAAATTGGTTACCATTTTTGTCTCAGTCAATTCGTCTTCTGACTGTGGCTTGAATTCGCAGTCAGGTATGGATTCTTTCTCATCTTCTGATCTGGAGTCAAAGTTCTCAATGCTGGAGCTCTCTTCGTGTAGATTGATTAGTTTATCCCAAATTTCTCTGGCACATCTGAATGGACCTACTAGTTCGAGTTGTTCCTTGGTTAGGCTACATTGTAGGATTGTAGTTGCCCTTGCATCGGTCTCGATTTGATTGAGGGTGTGTTCATCCAGTTTATCCCACTCGATTGATGACTCATCTTCTACGGGAAAAAAGAATCCCGTTTGGATGATCTGCCATAAGTCCATGTGGGCCTTCAGAAGGGACTCCATTTGACATCTCCAAAACTTGAAGTTCTCGCGCGGAGAATAGTGGTGGACGGGCACTGTTCCACTCGTGGTTGGTCATTTAGTTTAATCCTTGCACACAAAAGAAATAACAGAAATGTACCAAGACTTGGTCTTGGATTAGTAGTGCGGGAGAAGGGAAAGAAATAGCCCAAAAATAAATGTTGAATGAATTTCGAGGCGAAATAATAATAAAATAATAAAAACAATTTATGATAAATTTTTGAAAATGTTGATTTTGTCAATTCTGATTAATGATGAAAAAGTAGGAGTTTAATGTTTAGGAAAAAATTTGCTTAGCACGATTTTCGAGAAAAATATTAAAATAATAATAAAAAAATTTTATGACAAATTTTCAAAAGTTGTTCGTTTTATCAATTCTGAGTTATGGTGAGAAAATAAGAATTCAAAATTGAAAAAGGCGAGTGGTGTTACACCTACAAATATTATTTATTTGAAATAGAGATCGAGTGGTGTTGCACCACCTTGATTAAAGAAAAAGAAAAGAAATAAAATAAAAAAATTCGTAAATCCGAAAAAACTTTCAAACTGGTGGTTGCACCAAGTTTGAACTACCCCGATCTGATACCACTTGTTGGATCGAGAGAAACGATAGAGGGGGGTGAATATCGTTAAACGTTCGGATTAAAGTTAGAGCAATTACGCAGCGGAAATTTAAATCAAACACACGCAAACACCAAGTTTTTTACTTGGTTTGGAGTCGCGGTCGGCTCCTACTCCAAGGCCCACGGTCGTTGACCGTTTACTATGGGCAATTCTATATTTGCGCAAAACCGTTTACAGAGAGATATTACAAAAGCAGTATAGTAATCATAAAAATAACTCTTCTTTACCGACGTCCGGTGTAGATTGAATTTTCGGAGCGAAGGGACGTCGTCGGCGCTTGTATCTCGAGTTGGGAGGTTTCCGGAGCAGAGCGCGGGAGCAGAAGAGCGTAGAAGCGTTGAAAGAATTGTTGTTCGAAGCCTTGGGGTCGAGGGCCTATTTATAGCCCCTGTGGGCGCCCGGAACGTCGGGACGCCCCCCCACGTGTCGGCCAATCCGAGTTCCACTCGGTCAGCTCTGATCCCTTCAAACTCAGGATCAGATCTTGACGGGGGCGCCCGAAACTCTAGGGGCGCCCGGGTTGATCGGGTCAACTCTTATCCCTTGGCTTCGCTGGGTTCTGCTTCGTTGGCTTGCACTGGGGGCGCCCGGGAGCATGGGGGGCGCCCGGGAGCATGGGGGCGCCCCGCCCATGAGCTGTCGAAGCCTGCCTTTGCTTCATGTGTTTTGGGTTCACCTTGGGGGCGCCCGGGACACTCCGGGCGCCCTGGTCAGCTGCTGCCTCACTCCTTTGAGGCTCTTTGAGCTGCAGACACTCGTTCCTTCGATCCTGCATCCAGGGTTAGTCCAAAACAACATAAAGCAGTAAGATGTTAGTTTATACAGCCTTAGCTGTCTTGGTTTTGACTTTGGGCCTCCAAAATGGAGCCCTAGGTCAAACCGACGCCTACTGTTCCCTCGACGGGGAACGCGTCCTCACCTACTCCTCTCGGGAGAATTTACCTGATGCCAACCGGCTCCTCCGGTTGGACTTTTGCCCAGCTGTCCTTCGCCAGGTGCCTAGCTGTCCTTCGCCAGGTCTTCAGTACCAAGCTGTCCTTCGCCTGGTGCTTAGCAGTCCTTCGCCAGGGCTTCAGTACCAAGCTGTCCTTCGCCTGGTGCCTATGTAGCGACCCGCCTTCTCCTGCCTTAGACGGATCGTTACTTTTGTCTACTTCTCGACTCTAATGCACGACTAAAAGTAAAATGCGGAAATCTTTTTCTTTCTTTTAAATTCATCTAAGGATGGTATTCTAACTTATGTAGTCATGCATGATACCATGTCACACTTTCTTTCTCAAAAACTCGTAATTGATACTTATTGAAACAAGCCTCACTCAACTCAAACTGCCCGTACCAGTCGACTGGTGACGTAGCAGTCGACTGATACGCCTGTAATCAGAATTACAGGTTTCGGCATTTGCTTCTCAATCCCACCATTCATTCAGTTTCGAGCCATATCAAACTATGACACCATTTCTATACTCTATACCAATTTTCTAAACAGTTTAGCCAATCAAAATGAATCCATAAACTTAAAATTAGGACTTTTACGAGATTTAGCAAGTTATGCAAAACTATCAAAAACTTTAGTCTAGAGTTTGTACCAAACTTTGCTTCTAACCATTTAAACTCATCATGCAAGATTCTATAACATTGCTAAAGCATTATGGAATATGAATGCAACTTTTCTAAACATAATTAAGCAATAAAACTTGATTTAAAGAGGAACTAGTACTATCTTGGCACAAACATCTATTTCTCCAACAAAGTATCAATATTCTCAACTACTCACATTTCTACTTATCCAATGCAAACATAAGAATATATAAGCTAAATGAAATGACATGGAATCTTTACTCTAAGCAATTGAGCATGTAAAACTATCCAAAACTCAAATACTCTATAATCTCCATAAGCAAGAACTTGAAATTCAAATGTACTATAACATTGTGAATTAATTAACTAAATTGTTTCGTCTCAAAGATCTCTCCAAAATCAGCCACCACACACACTCTACTCAGCACCGCCTCGTCGTCTTCCTTCAGAATTGCTTGCCTTTACCTTTATCTGCAATAAGAGGAAATGCAACTAGTAAGCAAAAAGCTTAGTAAGTACTATCTAGCTCACAAAATCTCGAAATGTGCAAACATGCTTCTAGGACAATATGAAAATCATATGAGATACTAAGATGCTTGAAAGAAAACTAAGAACATGTGTAACTCAAAACATGCATACTCAAGCAATAATAAATCTCAATTTACTTTTCTTGGCTCAACTTGAAACTTTAGCTATTCTTTAACTTTTGAAAACTTTCTGAAACTTTAGAAAACTTTGCTAAAGCATATACTTGAAAATAATAATCACTTGGATCCACTGAAGACGTAAGTACCATCTGATGCGCGTTCCCTAAAAGGTTGGGGTAGCGAGCCACCAATCCTAATAGAGCAGACCTTGGTCTACCAGGGCCAAGACCTTGGAATTGGACACCTGGATTTCTTTAACGACGCCCTTGGACGCCGGGTACTGGTCTTAGAAAATAAAATAGCTTTTCTTTCTTTTCTTTCTTATCTGTAAATGCCTTGACATTTTCTGGAGCACCTTGCGTGCTAAAATCCCTAAGTCTTGACTTTTGGGGATTTCTTAAGGCCTTGGCCTTTTCTTTTCTTATCTTTATCTTTTCTTTTCTTTTCTCATAGCTTTTCTTGGACCCTAAACTCACATAGGGTATTAATCAACATATATAAGCATATAATGAACTAATATCACATGCAAAAACTCAAACAAAAAGGAAATATCTCTTCTAAAAACTTTTTAAAGGAAATTCTCGCGGAAAAACCGCCTCTTACTGCAGGTGAGCAGTACTTACATTGATATCTTGGACTTACAACCAAGATTGACGTCTAGGACTCGGAAGAAACTTGAGATCTCGGAGAATTCTTCGCACCTACGCGTTCCTCTCGTCGCGGGGATCCCGAATATAGGAATATCTCTTGGAAGAAAGCCTTGGCCGGCCCTCTAGGCTTGGTGTGGCGTGCGCACAAGAGAGGAGAGGGAGAGGGGTCGGCGCAACCTTGGGAGAGGGAGAGGGTTTGAGAGAAAATAAAACTTCTCTCTTTAATTATCTATTTATACTTATGGGGCGGATTGACCTAACTACAACTTAAATACAGGTCTCTCCATCCTTTTTTGTGCTTGATACCCTAGCCCAGCTGGTCGCGCGCTTGTGTGGTCTCGCGGTGGTCGCGGGTTCGATCCACCCGCTGCATTAAACCGGTATTTCCCTTTTTTTTCTTTCTCTCTTTTTTTAAAATACCAAACGAACTCCAAAAATTTCATAAAAATATTCTAAAAATTCCTAAAAATATCTAGAATATTTCTAAACTATTTTTAAATAATTCTAAGGACTTTAAGAACTAAAAATGGGAATTTTGGGGCGTTACAATCCCCCATACCTTATAAAAAGTTCGTCCTCGAACTTAGAATAATTCTGGATATTTCTCTCTCATGCTGTCCTCACGTTCCCAAGTAGCCTCTTCATGCTTTTGATTCTGCCAGATGACCTTCACTAGTGGCACTTCTTTGTTTCTTAATCTCTTAACTGCTTTGTCCACTATCTATGTCGGTCTGCTCTCATAGCTAAGATCTTCTTGGATCTGTACTGACTGAGGCTGAATCACTTGGCTAGGGTCGTGAATACACTTCTTTAGCATAGAGACATGAAAGGTACTGTGGATAGCTGACATATCCTCTGGCAAGTCCAGCTCATAGGCTACTTTCCCAACTCTCTTAATAATCCTATAGGGTCCTATGTAGCGAGGACTCAGCTTTCCCTTCTTGCCAAATCTCACCACTCCCTTCATGGGAGCGACCTTGAGAAATACTGAATCTCCAACTTGGAATTCAAGTGGCCTACGGCGTGTGTCAGCATAACTTTTCTGTCTACTCTGGGCAGTCTCAATCCTCTGGCGGATCGTCTGGATAGCCTGAGTGGTCTCATCTATAAGCTCGGTCTGGCTGTCTAATCCTGACTCCATCTCTTTCTTCTCACCAGCTTCTTGCCAACATATGGGTGATCTACATTTCCTGCCATATAATGCCTCATAAGGTGCCATTTTGATAGTGGCCTGATAGCTATTGTTGTAGGCAAACTCAGCTAAGCATAGAAATTTGCACCAACTGCCTTTAAAGTCCAATGCACAAGCCCTGAGCATGTCTTCTAAAATCTGATTTACTCTCTCTGTTTGTCCATCTGTCTGGGGATGGAAAGCTGTGCTGAACTGAAGTCTGGTGCCTAGGGCGTCCTGAACACACTTCCAAAAATAGGAGGTGAATCGCCCATCTCTGTCAGAAACGATCGACTTCGGAACTCCGTGAAGCCTGATCACTTCTTTCACGTACAACTGTGCTAACTGCTCTACCGAATGCGATAACTTGATGGCTAGGAAGTGGGCAGACTTGGTCAATCTATCCACTATCACCCATATTGCATCGTGTCCATGGGTGGTTCTTGGAAGACCTGTGATAAAATCCATGGATATCTCTTCCCACTTCCACTCTGGAATGGAAAGAGGCTGCAGAACTCCTCCTGGTCTCTGGTGTTCTGCTTTGACTCTCTGGCAGGTCAAGCAGGTACTGATATATCTGGCCACGTCTCGCTTGAGTCCAGACCACCAGAATCCTTTCTTTAAATCTTGATACATCTTGGTAGAACCAGGATGCATAGAGTACGGGGTACTGTGGGCTTCTTCTAAAATATTCTTCCTTAGTTCCTCATCATTGGGGACGCAAAGGCGGTCTCCAAAATAGAGGATGCCACTATCTGATACTCGAAACTCTGAATTTTCTGCCTCTTGGATCCCCTGCTTGATCTTCTGGATCTCTGGGTCTTGATCTTGCTTTTCTTGTATATCTTTAAGCAGGGTTGACTCTAGAGTCAATGCAGAAAGTTGCCCAACTATTACTTCGACTCCAAAATCCTTTATTTCTTTCTGAAGTGGTAGGGACAGTGATGAAAGGGACATCAATGCTGCACAGGATTTTCTGCTCAGTGCATCTGCCACTTTATTAGCTTTACCTGGGTGGTAGAGGATTTCACAGTCATAATCCTTGACTAACTCTAGCCACCTGCGTTGCCTCATATTCAGGTCCTTCTGAGTGAAGAAGTACTTCAAACTCTGATGGTCTGTGAAGATCCTGCACTGCACTCCATACAGGTAGTGTCTCCAAAGCTTCAGTGCAAAAACCACAGCTGCTAGCTCAAGGTCGTGGGTAGGGTAATTCTTCTCATAGTCCTTGAGCTGTCTGGAGGCATATGCTATTACTTTACCATCTTGCATGAGGACAGCTCCAAGGCCCATCTTGGATGCATCACTGTAGATGTCAAAGGCCTTGTCACTCTCTGGAACAGTCAGGATGGGAGCACTGGTCAATCTCTTCTTCAGCTCTAGAAAACTGTGCTCGCATTTATCTGACCATTCAAACTTCTTGTTCTTTCTGGTCAAGGCTGTGAGTGGAGAGGCTATCCTGGAAAAGTCCTCCACAAATTTTCTGTAATATCCTGCCAGGCCTAAGAAGCTTCTGATCTCACTGGCATTCTTGGGTCAACACCAGTTGCTGAATGCTTCTATCTTGGCTGGATCAACTTGAATGCCTTCTTTGGATACAATGTGACCTAGGAAAGTCACCTGATCTAGCCAAAACTCACACTTTGAGAATTTTGCATAAAGCTTCTCCTGCTGAAGGATCTGCAGCACTATCCTCAAGTGTGTAGCATGGTCCTCTGGAGTCTGTGAGTATATGAGAATATCATCAATAAATACAATGACGAATTTATCGAGATACTCCCTGAAGATGTGGTTCATCAGCTCCATGAAGACTGCTGGAGCATTGGTTACTCCAAAAGGCATTACTACAAATTCGTAGTGGCCGTATCTTGTCCTGAAGGTCGTTCTGGGAATGTCACTTTCTTTAACCTTCAGCTGATGATACCCAGAACGCAGATCTATCTTCGAGAACACTGTAGCCCCTTTGAGTTGATCAAATAAATCATCTATTCTAGGAAGGGGGTACTTGTTCTTGATGGTCACCTTGTTCAGAGCTCTGTAGTCTATGCACAGACGCATAGACCCATCCTTCTTCTTGACAAAAAGTACAGGAGCTCCCAATGGTGAATGACTCGGGCGAATGAAGCCCTTGTCTAGTAGCTCCTGGAGTTGCTCTTGTAATTCCTTCAACTCTGCTGGAGACATACGATATGGGGCCTTCGAGACCGGACCGGTACCGGGCACTAGCTCGATCTCGAATTCCACTTCTCTGTTGGGAGGTAGTCCAGGTAATTCTTCTGGGAACACTTCTGGATATTCGCAGACTACCCGTACATCCTCCTGCTTGAGTTCTTCCTTTGCTTCTGATTCCACTATGTGTGCAAGAAAACCAGCACACCCTCGCTCTAGCATCTGGTGGGCTGCCAAGGCTGAGAGAAATTTCTGAGCCTTCCTCCTTGAGGCTCCTTGAAACTCGAATGGTGGTTCTCCTTCTGGGCTGAAAACCACCTTCCTTCTACGGCAGTCCACTGAAGCGCTGTACTTACTGAGGAAATCCATGCCCAGTATGATGTCGAAGTCCTGCATCGCAAGGACTATCAGATCGACATATAGCTCTCGGTCTGAAATCTTGATTGGCACAGCCCGGAGCCTCTGGGTGGACTCCATGATTTCCCCTGAAGGGAGAGTTGTCAGGAATCTGGACTCCCAACTCTCTGTAGGCACCTGTAACTTACTAGCAAAAGGTACTGATACGAAAGAATGGGTCGCCCCAGTGTCAAACAGTGTAGTAGCTAAATGCTGTAAAATAACTATTTGACCTGTTACGACCGTGGAGGCGCTGGCAGCTTCTTCCTTCGTGAGGGCAAAGACTCTGGCATTGGTTGGAACTGGTGCTGCTTCCAACCCTCCTTGTCTGAACTCCGTGAATTCATCATAATGCTTGTTGGTTACTTGCATGTGAAAGTATTCTTCGAAGAACTCAGTCTCGAAGTCGGCCCATGTCATCTGGTTGACATTTCTCTTGGCCTTGACTCTCTTCCACTATATTCTAGCATCTCCCGTAAGGCAGAAAGATGCACACTTTATCTTCTCTACCTCATGCCAGTCCAGTAGTCCTACTATTCTTTCCAACGTTTTGAACCATGCTTAAGCATCCCATGGTTTACTTGTGCCTGGGAAATTCCCTGGCTTCAGTTTCTTCTACTGAATGAGGTATGCTTCTTGCCTTACTCTCCCGAGCCACCACCTCTAAGAGATTTGGTGGTGGTATTGACTCTGTTACCTCTTGCCCTCTGGGAACTTGCTCCTCGTTTGGCCCTTTCTAGGGCGTCCTCAAATGTATAACTTAACACTTAATGGTAATGTTCCCAAACTTGCTTTAGGATATAACAAGACCTTGGTCTTGTTTCTTATCTCATTTCTTAGTCCTATAGCTCGTTCTTGGCTTAGTAAGACCTTGGTCTTACTCAGAACTTTTATCGGACACCTTACATGCCGAAATCCTCCAAACCTTGTGTTTGGGCAAATCAAGACCTTGGTCTTGCTATACTAAGATCACGACATGAAGGACGTCCTCCACTCCTGCTGTGGGTGGTGTAGGGGGCACTGGGTGCTGATTTGCCATCAGTGTGGCAATGGTCTTCTGTTGTTCTGAAATCTGAGCTTGCATTTGAGCAATGACTGCCATCAGGTTTGGCTGTTCTGTGCCAGGCTCATTGTTATCTTGAACTGGAGTTCTGTTATTAGCATTAGGAGCTCGGCCTCTTCTTGCCATCTAATAATGCATAAGGGAACAAGAAATCACTACTACATCTCTAGGTATAAACTTGTCTTCTTACTTATAAATCTGATATCCATTCTAGGGATTAAACATGATTCCGTGATACTAAGGGATTAAACATGCTTCCTTGTTCTATGCACATATGAGTAGTACTTAAGCATTTCTCTATACTGCAATTAAATAAAGGAGCAATAGAAAAAAAACTGAAACTTAAAGCTTTCTTACTTGAAGACGGCAAGGTTGATGCTGATGTGTGTGTGATGCTGGAGAATGGGAACTGCTCTGATACCAACTGTAGCGACCCGCCTTCTCCTGCCTTAGACGGATCGTTACTTTTGTCTACTTCTCGACTCTAATGCACGACTAAAAGTAAAATGCAGAAATCTTTTTCTTTCTTTTAAATTCATCTAAGGATGGTATTCTAACTTATGTAGTCATGCATGATACCATGTCACACTTTCTTTCTCAAAAACTCGTAATTGATACTTATTGAAACAAGCCTCACTCAACTCAAACTGCCCGTACCAGTCGACTGGTGACGTAGCAGTCGACTGATACGCCTGTAATCAGAATTACAGGTTTCGGCATTT
>JAGFNQ010003292.1:0-46499 GCA_024364735.1 Boesenbergia rotunda
TTAAATGTCATCCCCTTGACTAGAAGAACATTCTTAATCCTAAGACATTCGGATATTTGAATGTCTCCTATTCCTATGACCTTAAGACTACCATTGTTACCAAACGAAACATTACCTCTACTTTTTCTTTGAAGTGTGGTAAACAATGATCTATCCCCGGTCATGTGTTTGGAGCATCCACTATCAACGAACCAAGTTGATAGATGCTCCCCCTCAATCATAACCTACACAATTCGAAAAATAGAAGTTTTAGGTATCCACACCTTGGGACCTAAAGCACCTACTAAACAAGACTTAGGCACCCATGCCTTGACAACTTTTCTTTGGACTCTAGGTGTCTTAGATTGTCTCATATTAGTCCTAGACATCAAAGACACGAATGATGGTTCTTTGGGTCGGTAAACAATATCGACCCTATTGTAGACCGCCCTTTGGGCATTCAAGATCATGTCTAACGTCTTTGAGCTTGTTGAGAACTTCTCAAGAACACTCTTGAGTCTCTCAACTTCACTCTTCAATGATTTGTTTTCATCTTCTAACAATTCAACATGTAAATCATCAACATCCTCATCCCTAGAGGATTTCAATTGTTCAACCTCAATTTTCAAAGATTTAATCTCATCCTCTAACATTTCAACATGCAAATCATCTATGTTCTCATCCCTAGATGATTTCAATTGTTCAACTTCTAAATGCAATGATTTAACCCTATTTTTTGATTTTTTCAGCATATTGGTTAAGCATGCAATAGCTCTATAACATTTCTTAAGTTCGGGAGTGGTTACCTCTTCATCATCCGAAGATGATGAAGCTGCGTTTGAGGAGTCGGAGGATTCATCACTGCTTTCTTCTCCAAGAGCCATGAGTGCTACATGCCGTGTGCTCTTCTCCTCCTCTTCATCGGATGAACTTGAGGAGGATTCATCCCAAGTAGCCTTCAAGGCCTTTTTCTTTTTCTTGGATCTATCCTCCTTCTTCTTGGATTTCTCCTCCTTCTTCTTTAGCTTTGGGCATTCACTCTTGAAGTGCCCTTTCCTGCCACACTCATAACAAGACACATTAGACTTATCAACTTTAGCTTCACTAGGGTTACCTTTACCCTTGAAGCGTTGACCCTTCCTCATCATCCTTCTAACGAAATTGGCCATCTCAAAAGAGGAAGAGCTGTTGCCATCCTCCTCGGATTCAGACTCGGATTCGGATGAGGAAGAAGATGATGAGACTTCCTTCTCCTTCTTCTTCTTGTTCTTTTCTCCTGCAACTAAGGCAATCCCCTTCTCCTTGGGGCCTTTATTAGCCATTTCATGAAGTTCCATCTCACAAAATAAATCATCTAACTTGACAATTGATAAGTCCTTGGAAACTTTGTAGGCATCCACCATGGATGACCACAAAGCATTCCTTGGAAATGCTTTCAACACATACCTCACAAGGTCGTGGTTCTCGACCATTTCATCAATAGAATGAAGCCCGTTGAGGACTTCCTTGAACCGACTGTGGAGTTCACTTACAGTTTTATTCTCCTTCATGGAGAGGTTTTGGAGTTGGTTGAGGAACAAATCTCTCTTGGCGATTCTTGAATCTCGGGTGCCCTCATGGAGTTATATGAGCTTGTTCCACAAATCTTTTGCACTTGAAAATGGACCAACCTTGATGAGTTGGTCTTTGTTCATGCCACATTGTAGGGTCACCACCGCCTTCGCGTCGGCTTCACTCTTTCGGGTTTGTTCAGCTGACCAACGCCACGATTCTAGTTCTTTGCCTTCATCATCCTTTGGAGGGGTAAAACCCTCCTTCACAGTGAACCAAGTGTTGATATCCATCTTTAGGTAATACTCCATCTTCGATCTCCAATATTGGAAATCTGCTCCATCGAAGAAAGAGGTCGAGTGGTGGAGAAACCTTCTCTCAAAGCCATTGTCGTTGACTCTCGATTGTTAATCCGCTTGTACAGAGCCCCAAGCTCTGATACCACTTGTTGGATCTTGGATGGCTAGAGGGGGGGGGTGAATGTAGCCAGACAATTAAACTTTGGCTCTTTTCAATTTTTCTGCGACTCAAAGATTAGTAGCACAGCGGAAGCTAAAGAAAACAGAGTATGCAGAAACAAAACCTACCTAAGCACAAATGCAAAATGCTAACAAGAGAATTTACAAGGTTCGGGGATAACTTGCCCCTACTCCTTGGCGTGCCCTTAAGGTGAGTGATCCCTTGATCGTCAGCAGATCAAGCCCCGGTGAACACCAGATAAAATGTAACCTCCTTCTTAGTGGAGTAACCTCTCCACAGAGTTTCAACAAGGATAAATGTTTAAGCACAATGAAACACAAGAAAGATCTTACTTAGCACTTAGGACAGCAAGAACTCAGACAAACTTCTCCCGAGCTCCACTCAGCGTAGATCTCATGCAAGAATCCCCTTCTTCGTGTCTTCTCGCTGATGGACTCACCAAGCTTTCTGACTCTTCTTCCCAATGCTCAAGTAACAGATGGTTGCTTCAAAGGATTGCAGTTGCTTGCTCAAGATGATGGAACAACGAAACGCACAAGCACAAGCACAAGTTGTAGCAAGAACACAAGTTGTAGTGTTTTTGATCAGAGTTGTGGAGACTTGTTCGCCACCGAGCGCTTAAGTCTCTTCCACTTAGCTCTAGGTCACCACCTCACTGCAGCCTCCAGCTGCTCACCTGCCAACGCCAGCTACCACTGAGCTCTCCCTAGACTCCCTGAGCTTCCCTCAGCCAAGCTCCAGTCAGCAGCTCCAGCCATTGCAACCTGAGATGGCAAATGGACAAACCTGCTCCAAGGAAAGACTTCCATTGACTCTCCTTGAGTGTTTGAATCCATCCCTGCCACCTGCACACTTAATCAGAGCATTAGCACAACATATCAAGTATAGAATCAAGTATTAGAGGTTAAGTGCAGAGAATCAGATGTGTTCAAACGCGATCAGAGCGTCTGACAACGCGTTTGAATTAAAGTGATCGGTCACCGGACCGATCAGGACTATCCCAGACCGATCAAGCTCCAACCTGATCGGTCCCCAGTGAGAAACATGGGATCGCAAGCTCGTATGATCGGTCACCCTGACCGGTCACCAGATTGGTCACCAAACCGATCCGGAAGTCAGCTTGCCACAATCCCGCCAGGAATTCACTGGCTGATCGGTCACCAGACCGATTAGGCTCACCCCAGACCGATCAGGCTCCAGCCTGATCGGTCAGGGTGAGAAACCTCACGACAGTTGATCGTTCAGCTTGATCGGTCACGGTTTCTGCCTAATCGATCACCAGACCAATCAGGATCCGATCAGTAGGTTTGCCAAAAACCTACTAGATGCTCCCTGATCGGTCACCGGACCGATCAGGAGCAGATCAGCAGGGGAACTCAACCCACTTGTGAGCTCCCTGATCGGTCACCAGATCGATCAGGAGCTGTGCAGTGAGTGAAACACATACTCCCTGATCGGTCACCAGACCGATCAGTCATCGCTGGATCGGTCACCAGACCGATCCACGAAGGAGCACCATGTCAATCTCCCTGATCGGTCACCAGACCGATCCAGGGGCTCTAACCTAGCCCTCCAAGCTAGGGTTTCATCCAACCTAGCCCTCCAAGCTAGGACCTGACCCTCCAAGCCAGGATTTTTACCTAACCCTCCAAGTTGGGACTTTTCACCTAACCCTCCAAGTTTGGACTTTTCACCAAGCCCTCCAAGCTAGGACCTTTCACCCAACATTCCAAGTTAGGACTTTTTCACACCTAGCTCTCCAAGCTAGGATTTTTCACACCTAACCCTCCAAGTTGGGACTTTTCACCTAACCCTCCAAGTTAGGACTTTTCACCTAGCCCTCCAAGTTAGGACCTTTCACCCAACCTTCCAAGTTAGGACTTTTCCACACCTAGCCCTCCAAGCTAGGATTTTTCACACCTAACCCTCCAAGTTGGGACTTTTCAGCTAACCCTTCAAGTTAGGACTTTTCACCTAGCCCTCCAAGCTAGGACTTTTCACCCAACCTTCCAAGTTAGGACTTTTCCACACCTAGCCCTCTAAACTAGGATTTTTCACACCTAACCCTCCAAGTTGGGAGTTTTCACCTAACCCTCCAAGTTAGGACTTTTCACCTAGCCCTCCAAGCTAGGACTTTTCACCCAACCTTCCAAGTTAGGACTTTTCCACACCTACCCCTCCAAGCTAGGATTTTCCACACCTAACCCTCCAGGTTAGGACTTAATCAAACCTAGTCCCACTAGGTATGCCTAGTCCACGACCAGGACTTAAACCCAATCATAATCATAATCATCAATCTAAACTAAAATCGATGTCAACACCAAAACAATAATCAGGGTCAGACTGCATCAACATCGCCCACCTTACGGGCACGCCAAGGAGTAGGGGCAAGTTATCCTCGAACCTTGTACATCTTTGTGTTAGCTGGTTTATTCTGACCATTTCTGTTTCTTTCTTTCTTTCTGCTTGTGTTCTTTTGCTGCTAACATAATCGCAGAAAGATCTAAAAGAAGGCGAAAGTTTTGTGTGTCTGGCTATTCACACCCCCTCTCTAGCCATCCAAGATCCAACAAACTCAATGTGTCACGACATACTTGTACAGATACGCCATTTATTATTACTAGCCAAATAGAATCAACAACAAAACCTGCAGCTGCATATAAGATTGTCTCCTGGAGCTGTCCCATCGCCGCCATGTCCCAATCACGTCCAACGAGAAAAAGACTCTGACACAAAATCCGAAAACACCCACAAGACCACAAGTATCTTGAGAACCTAGCTCTGATACCAAATAAATTGTCACGCCCCAAGAAGCTGCCCGTCCGATACTGACCGGACTGCCACTCCCTCGACCGGCGGACAATTTGAAAACCTAGCCTCTACGACTACCTTATCCGATTTTACCGCAGCCTATAGGGCTGGAACAACTATCTGAAATACACGAAAACAAAACAACGTCAAAAGCTGCGTATCGGTACGACTTACGATAAAACACAATGCACAAAAGGCCTCCATGGCTCACAAAAGTACAACTATACTACCGTATAAAATGACAAAACCGATCACGAAGACAGCAGTGGAAATGTAAGTTATCAAAATACAGATAACGGGTACTAACATGTACCACCATCAAATAGATGAAAAATCTTGAAATCATCTCGAAGAAAATACGAACTTGGAGAGGTTGCTGGGCTATCCAGACAATCATCCTGAAATAAAAACAAGGAGCTAACGGGATGAGTCACAGTACTCAGTGGATATCTCATCATATACGCAGGATAGTCTAAGTTAGCAATAGTGTAACAGACTAACGAAATAACATATATACATGCAGTTATAAGTACAACTGAAAGAGGGAATAAGAAATACCATACCAATGTGGCGGAGTCGCCAAAACCAGACATAAAGGTCTCCTGTATGTGCATGTCAATCATATGCAGCAACCAAGTATAGCAAGCACAGGCAAGTGCAAAATATGCGTATGCACATGGTGCAATGACATGGTCACCCCTGCCGTCGATCAGACATCGTCACCTATGTACGGGAGGAAGCTGAGTGGAGGCCACCCTCCAACGTAGGGCTGTGACTGCCGTTCGTACCCTACTATCACCGCTCCTGAGCGATCGGGTAGACGGAATGCTGTCGGTGTAACACCCCTACTCCATGACCTATCCTGGTGATATCTCTATCAGCCCCAGGCCATCTCTGGAGGATATCTATATTTGAGTATTACCCCTACCCCATGTATATAAATGGGGGAGAGACCTCTCTCTCTCATCTCCTGGTATATGGACTAATCAAGGAGGGACCTCTGCCTGCTACCACGCTCCGATGCACTAACCCATGAGTGCACGAGCGGAGCAGCGCAGAGCACACTACCATACTCCGTTAACCACTACCCCATGAGTGGCCGTATGGGTAGGTCAGTATGACTGTTGACCTGACTCACCCACAAAGGGGGCCCCTGATAGACAGTGATGCACACTGCACGATGATGCATGACACTGGTCAAACAACATCCAATATCTAGTCCACCTATATCAACAAGATATGCAAGGATCGTAGGTAATATACCATAACCTATGTCCTAAAGGTATAGGTATCACATGTCAGGTCTAGCATAAACAGTATCAGCAAGGCAAATAGAAGAGTTATATCACAATCTATTACTCTATTGCTAAACAAAACATATCAAGCATATATCTATAACTAATCTAAAAGAAAAGTCAGAGATACCCGCCTCCGATGTAGGAATCCAAAAGTGAAGAGAACCCGTCCGAAATAATCTCCGCCACCAATGAGCTAGGTCAATGCCCTACATATAAGGTACTATAATCATTTAGCTATGCTCGCATACGATACTTAGCTAAATGCGTGTTTTGATTTAATTAAGATCAATAATAAACTACACAAATAATTAATCAAAATCCCCAAAGCAATACACCCCACGACAAGGAAGAAGGAAACATTGAACTCATCTCTCCTCTACCTAATGCCCACGACATTAGACTCCAACCCCAAAACAACCAACATCTAACTCAGCATCAGAACCAACACCAGATACAACAAATCATATCAAACCCAAAACATAATGAATTCCACAACTCACATCCGAACTCAAAATTCCAATTCCAAACTTGCAATCACAAGAATTACTCAGAAATCCAATTCCTCATTACTGATCAAAACAAAAGGCTCAACTGAAACATAATCTAATTAATAACCAATTCCTACAATCCAAAGCTCACGGTATGGAAGGGAAAAACAAGCCCAAAACTGAACCTCAGCACCAAGAAAACATAATAGCGAATTCCACCTATGAATCAAACGATTCAACACACATTGATCCAATCCCTTCACAGATCGAAAGCCAACAGAGACAAACATCCGAAACCATCCAAAACTCTCGGAAACCAATAAAGCTCACAGAACACAGCAAAACTATGGTCTGATTCACCAACACGAATATTTACCATCCCAGGTTGATCACCAACAAAAACTAGGGTTTACCTCAGATGATCCGCACAACTCCTCTGCTCAGCTTGCTCGGGAAGAGAACTGGCCCAAATCCCCGTGCCCTAGATCCCAAGAAACGACCTTAGATCGAACCCCAAATTGTGATCCGTTGTATGACTGGAACTCTGAGATCAAAAACCAGATTAAGGGCACTCGACTTACCTCCTCGTGTCTCCGGCGGTGGCGCGATCATCGCCGCTTGAGAGAAAGGCGAGCTTTGGCCTGCTTCCCATGAAGTACTCAGCCTAGACCGGTGCTCTCCGTCCGTTCAGCACTCGGAGACAGAGTCGTGACCTACGGTGGCGACGAACGGAAGAGGAGGGAAGAAGATGTAACGCCCGCCCTTATATCTACTCTCGGGGCGGTGTTATGTACTAGTCATTCATTCATATAATAAAATTTTAACATACAATGAAAGCAAGAGAGCAAGGACTAAGTGCTAAGCATGCTTGTCAGTGCATGTAAATCAAATATCATGCTTGAATCATTAGAACATCATTGGAAATATTTTAATCAATAGTTATTCTATAACATGATAGGTTCACATATTGTTTCAAGCTCACAACATAACCAACCAAAATCAAGTATAAGAGAATTCTAAGTGTAATCATTATCATGCAATATCAAATCTAATCACTAGCATTCATTGTTGAAGAAAACATCATCATAAACATAGTAATGTAGATATAAAGATCTTTCTTTCCCGAGCCACCACCCCACACATCTTCAGCCTCCTGCCTCTTCCTTTAGTTTAAGTGTTCCTTACCCTTATCTGCAGCATAAGACAACACATAAACTAGTAAGCACAAATGCTTAGTAAGGATTCTGTCCTACTCGCAAAATCCATACGCAAGCATACAATATGTACACATAATAAATCATAAGCATGAGTTCATCAAAGCATACTAAACATCCAAGTTTCTAAGCATGCAGTATAAAGTACCTTAAGCATACTCTTCACATATAATAAATATTTTCAATGAATGTTTTCAAAACAATTCCATAAAGGTATTACTTAAAAATACATCCATATCATATTGGGCCCGGTTGTGTACCACATATCGCGCGTTACCTATTGTGCGTTCCCTAATGAATTGGGGTAGCGAGCCACCAACCAATTAGAGCAGGACCCTTCCGTCCTACCGGAGCCATGACCTTACGTTAACATGCACCCCGGATTTGTTTAACGACCCCCTTCCGAGTCGGGTACACAACTCTCAAAATAAAATACTTATCATGCTTTTACATATATGCTAAGGAGTACTCCAAATCCACTCTTAAGGGACACACCACTCTTCAAGGGTGCTCATGATCCCATAGGGACACACCACACAACATAAGGGGTGCTCTTGATCCCATACTTAGTAGAGTATCCTTTCAAGCATTTTAACATACATATCACATGCAATTTCATAAGGGTGCCCCATGGGCTATAAGGCATGCTCATACATACATCATATTTCAACCACTTAAACATACTTATATATTACAAAATTGGTCACATCAATCATATTCATATCATAACATGCTTCATGGTTTAATTTAACCCTTCCTAACCCTAAACCTAGGGTTTGGACGAAAATCAAAGCTAGGGTAGCTTAGATTTTTGACATCAAACATCTCATACAAGCATCACATATATATACATCATGTATCATACTAAGCATAGCATACATCATGGAGTAATCAACCTTCACAACCCTAATGCTCATGCCTTGGCCGAATATCACCTGCTAGGGACATTGAGATTTCCAATCAAGCATTCCATTTAAACATCACATGCATATACTTATCATCTTACTAAACATAATCATGTCTCGTAGGGTAATTTAACCTTCACAATCCCTAATGTTCATGCCTTGGCCGAATATCACATGCTAGGGAACCTTAAGATTTCCAATCAAGCATTTCATTTAGACATCACATGCATATGCATATCATCTTACTAAACATAATCATGTCTCGTAGGGTAGTTTAACCTTCACATACATATCATGCAACATATTAAGCCTAGAATACATCCTAGGATAATCATGTACCCTAAACCCTAATTTTTCTAGGGTTGGCCGAAAGTCAAGGGTAGGGGAACTAGGGTTCTTGAACTTAGGTTTCACACAAATATTTACACAAACACTTTGTCTACACTACTAAACATGGATACATCATAGGAAATCATACAACCCTAAACCCTCTTTGCTTCATGATTTGGCCGAAACCTTATAGGGGGTTCAACCCTAATTTTTGTCATCACAACATGTAGGGAAAACAACATATAAGTATACCCTAAATTCCAAGGGGTCTTCCTATGCAACAAGAAGTAACTAAGGCCTCCTCTTTGAGGTTGGCCGAAACCTATACAAGGGCAAAACCCTAAAATTTTGTTCATAACCTCATGAAGGAAACAACATATACATATACCCTAAATTCCAAGGGTCTACTCATGTAACAAGAAGTAACCAAGGCCTCCTCTAAGGGGGTGGCCAAAACTCACTAAAGGGAAACAATCCCCATTTTTCGAAAACTACAAGGAGAAGAACTCATACAATAACCATTACACTGCAGGCGAGGGGATACTTACATCCTTTCGCTTGACTTTCACTTTCTCTAAACCTTTAGAGTACCCTTGGTTGAAGGAGAGGTGAGAATTTCCCTTGTTAGACTTCTCTAGCACTCTTGGCCCTAGTAGAGGGCAAGATCCTTGAATGATTCTCCTTCCTTCCAATTCCCTAGGGTTAGAACCCTAGGGTGCACTTTTCGAAAATGACAAAGGAAAGGGGGAGAGTGAATTTTCGGTGGGGAGAGTGAGGAAGAAGAAGAGAGGAAGTTATTCCAACCTCTCCTTCTCTTATTTATACTTTTCTCATGAAGAGACATGTCTCTTCACTTCCCTAGCTTTAACAAGCATGTTTCTTATTCTCTCTACATGAAACATGGCTTGGTGCATTGGTTAAGACATGATTAGTGCAACTAGGAGGTTCAAGGTTCAATCCCTGCTTCCTCCTTTCTACATCTTCTTTTTATTACATTTTGCACTAATCCACATCCAAGCCCATTAAGCCAAGCCCATCATGAAATTTCATAATAATAATAATGTTTCATGAATTCATAATATTTCATATGGGAAAATTTTGGGGTGTTACAATCCTCCATACCTTATAAAAAGTTCGTCCCGATCTTTAAAATAATTCCGGATACTTTAATCGTATTGCCTCCTCTCGTTCCCACGTGATTTCTTCGAATTGTTCGTTCCGCCACAGAACCTTTACTAAGGGTACTTCCTTGTTCCTTAGCTTTTTGACTTCCCGATCTAGGATTTGGATAGGTCGGCGTTCGGAACATAGGTTCTCCTGTACTGGTTGGGGCTCTATCATTTGATTCACATCAGAGGTGCATTTCCTGAGCATTGATACATGGAAGACATTGTGGATAGCTGACATTTCTGGCGGTAACTCCAGTTCGTAGGCCACTTTGCCTACCCGTCTCAGGATCTGATACGGTCCCACATATCTCGGACTCAGTTTCCCTCTCTTCCCGAATCTCGTCACCCCTTTCATAGGGGCCACCTTAAGGAATACTGAATCCCCAACCTCAAACTCTAGTGGTCTGCGTCGATTATCAGCGTAGCTTTTCTGCCGACTCTGAGCAGTCTCTATTCTCTGGCGGATATTCTTTATAGCCTGAGTGGTTTCGTCTATAATATCAGTCTGGAGTCCTATCTCCTTCTTTTCACCACTCTCAAGCCAGCATATAGGAGATCGGCATTTCCTTCCATATAGCGCTTCGTACGGTGCCATCCCAATAGTAGCCTGATAACTGTTGTTATAAGCAAACTCTGCCAGGCTCAGGTATCGACACCAGCTTCCCTTGAAGTCCAAGGCACAAGCTCGTAACATGTCCTCTAATATCTGGTTTACTCTTTCAGTCTGCCCGTCAGTCTGGGGGTGAAAGGCAGTACTAAATTTTAGCTTCGTGCCAAGAGCCTTCTGCACGTGCCCCCAAAAATTTGAAGTAAATCGACCATCCCGATCCGAGATGATGGACTTGGGAACTTCGTGTAGTCGGATAATTTCCTTGACGTACAGTTGAGCCAGCTGCTCCACTGAATAGGTCATCCTGATAGCCAGAAAATGGGCAGACTTGGTGAGTCTGTCCACTATAACCCATATACCATCATATCCATTCATCGTTCTAGGCAGTCCAGAGATGAAATCCATAGAGATGTCTTCCCATTTCCACTCAGGAATAGACAGAGGTTGCAGAACTCCTCCAGGCCTCTGGTGTTCCGCTTTGACCCTCTGGCAGGTCAAACACATACTGATATAGTGGGCTACATCTCGCTTCATACCGGACCACCAAAACTTGCTCTTCAGATCTTGATACATCTTGGTAGACCCAGGATGCATCGCATAAGGTGTTCCGTGAGCTTCCTCAAGGATTCTTGTCCGTAAGTCGGAGTTGTCGCGAACACATAATCGATCCCGAAAATGTAAAACTCCGCTGTCTGAAATCCGAAATCCATCGTCCTTGCCTTCGAGAAACTCTTGCTTGATTCTCTGAAGACTCGGATCATGATTCTGCTTTTCCAGAATATCGTCGAATAATGTCGGCGCAATCATCAGGGTGGAAAACTGTCCTGATATGATTTCAATCCCGTAATTCATAATTTCTTCCCCTAAGGGTTGGGACAAAGCTGATAAAGACATCAAAGCAGCACATGATTTTCTACTGAGAGCATCGGCTATCTTGTTGGCTTTTCCCGGATGGTACAGGATCTCACAATCATAATCCTTGACTAATTCGAGCCATCTGCGCTGTCTCATATTCAGATCTCTCTGGGTGAAGAAATACCGCAGACTCTGGTGATCTGTATAAACTTTACACTGAGTTCCATATAGATAGTGCTTCCATATTTTCAGTGCAAAGACCATCGCTGCTAACTCTAAGTCATGGGTGGGGTAGTTTCTTTCATGTTCCTTCAGTTGCCTTAAGACATAGGCAATTACGTTCCCATTTTGCATAAGCACAGCTCCGAGTCCAAGTTTGGATGCATCGCTGTACATATTGAAACCCATATCGCTCTCTGGAAGAGTCAATATTGGAGCGCTAGTCAGCCTCCTTTTCAGTTCAGTAAAGCTCTTTTCACCTTCCTCGGTCCATACATATTTCTTGTCCTTCTTTGTAAGAGTTGTCATAGGGGCTGCAATCCGAGAGAAGTTCTCTACGAATTTTCTGTAATAGCCTGCTAGCCCGAGGAAACTTCTGATTTCACTGGCATTCTTGGGTCTAGTCCAGTTACTCACAGCTTCGATTTTAATTGGGTCCACCATTACTCCTTCCTTGGAGATAACATGTCCCATAAATGATACTTGATCGAGCCAGAACTCGCATTTGGAAAATTTAGCATACAGTTGTTCCTTCCGAAGAATCTGTAGTACTATACTCAGGTGCTCAGCATGTTCTTCGGGAGTTCTCAAATATATAAGGATATCGTCGATAAAGACGATGACAAATCTGTCGAGGAATGCCAAGAATACCCGATTCATTAAATCCATAAACATAGCTGGAGCATTGGTAACTCCAAATGGCATAACTACGAACTCATAATGTCCGTATCTGGTTCGGAAAGCCGTCTTCGGTATATCCTCCTTTTTCATCCTGACTTGGTGATAACCAGATCTCAGGTCAATCTTAGAGAAAACCATGGCTCCCTTCAGTTGATCGAACAGGTCATCTATTCTGGGTAGAGGGTATCTGTTCTTGATAGTCACGTTGTTCAGCGCCCGATAGTCGATACACATTCACATCGACCCATCCTTCTTTTTCACGAACAGTACGGGAGCTCCCCAGGGGGAATGACTAGGGCGGATGAGTCCCTTGTCAAGAAGCTCTTGTAACTGCCCTTGTAATTCCTTCAATTCCGTCGGCGCCATACGGTACGGTGCCTTAGAAATGGGTTAGTACAAGGAACCAACTCAATTGCAAATTCTATATCTCTTTCAGGTGCTAACCCTGGTAAGTCATCGGGAAATACCTTTGGGTAATTGCATATGACTTTGACGTCTTCTAGCTTCGGGCCCTCTGTAGGACTGGTATCAACCACATGAGCTAGAAATCCAGAGCATCCCTTTTCTAACATCTTCCTTGCTTTCAGAGCCGACAAGAATTTGCTTGTCCTCTTCTTCGGCTCTCCGATAAATTCGAATAGAATTTCCGCCTCAGGTCGGAAGATAACTCTTCGTTTACGGCACTCAATAGAGGCGCCATATTTGTTCAAGAAATCCATGCCCAATATCACATCATAATCTGACATATCAAGCACTATCAGATCGCAGTAGAGTTCCCTATCTGCGATTCTGATTGGTGCGGCACGAAGTATTTGAGTAGAGGGCATCACCTCAGTGTAGTCCTCATGCTCGGGCCAGTCTAATAATTCCACTGTGCTCTCAACTGTCTTGAGCTAGGCCTGGGCGTCCCAGGGCTCGCAGGTGCCAGAGAACTTTTCCGGCTTCAGTCTCTGCCACTGAATCAGATAGGCCTCCTGTCGGACTCCTCGGGCCAGAGTGTCCGGGGGTGCCTGTGCAGTTGGAGGCTCAGTAGGTATCGCATTCTGACTTCCCTGGGGGGTTGCAGTGTTCCCCTGTTGGGTCATCAGAGTGTTTATTATCTGCTGTTGTTCAGTGACCTGACGCTGCAGATCTGTGATCACTTGCATCATATTAGGTGGGGGTGCTGTCTCATTACCCCGATTGCTACGTCCTCTAGTCATATCTATCATACAGGTGATAAATAAACTAATTTGAGAATTAATATTACTTTCATTAGTTATTCTAGTTGTGCAAGCATTAATCGTCTCCATATAATCATTACTGTACATGAAATAAAGTAAAGCGAGGTTAGGATCTCTTACTTGGAAGCAGCAGGATGAAGCTTGATGTGTGTGTGGTGGAGGGGAAACCTGCTCTGATACCAACCTGTAACGCCCGCCCTTATATCTACTCTCGGGGCGGGGTTACGTACAAGTCATTCATTCATATAATAAAATTTTAACATACAATGAAAGCAAGAGAGCAAGGACTAAGTGCTAAGCATGCTTGTCAGTGCATGTAAATCAAATATCATGCTTGAATCATTAGAACATCATTGGAAATATTTTAATCAATAGTTATTCTATAACATGATAGGTTCACATATTATTTCAAGCTCACAACATAACCAACCAAAAACAAGTATAAGAGAATTCTATGTGTAATCATTATCATGCAATATCAAATCTAATCACTAGCATTCATTGTTGAAGAAAACATCATCATAAACATAGTAATGTAGATATAAAGATCTTTCTTTCCCGAGCCACCACCCCACACATCTTCAGCCTCCTGCCTCTTCCTTTAGTTTAAGTGTTCCTTACCCTTATCTGCAGCATAAGACAACACATAAACTAGTAATCACAAATGCTTAATAAGGATCCTGTCCTACTCGCAAAATCATACGCAAGCATACAACATGTACACATAATAAATCATAAGCATGAGTTCATCAAAGCATACTAAACATCCAAGTTTCTAAGCATGCAGTATAAAGTACCTTAAGCATACTCTTCACATATAATAAATATTTTCAATGAATGTTTTCAAAACAATTTCATAAAGGTATTACTTAAAAATACATCCATATCATATTGGGCCCGGTTGTGTACCACATATCGTGCGTTACCTATTGCGCGTTCCCTAATGAATTGGGGTAGCGAGCCACCAACCAATTAGAGCAGGACCCTTCCGTCCTACCGGATCCATGACCTTACGTTAACATGCACCCCGGATTTGTTTAACGACCCCCTTCCGAGTCGGGTACACAACTCTCAATGTAAAATACTTATCATGCTTTTACATATATGCTAAGGAGTACTCCAAATCCACTCTTAAGGGACACACCACTCTTCAAGGGTGCTCATGATCCCATAGGGACACACCACACAACATAAGGGATGCTCTTGATCCCATACTTAGTAGAGTATCCTTTCAAGCATTTTAACATACATATCACATGTAATTTCATAAGGGTGCCCCATGGGCTATAAGGCATGCTCATACATACATCATATTTCAACCACTTAAACATACTTATATATGACAAAATTGGTCACATCAATCATATTCATATCATAACATGCTTCATGGTTTAATTTAACCCTTCCTAACCCTAAACCTAGGGTTTGGCCGAAAATCAAAGGTAGGGTAGCTTAGATTTTTGACATCAAACATCCCATACAAGCATCACATATATATACATCATGTATCATACTAAGCATAGCATACATCATGGAGTAATCAACCTTCACAACCCTAATGCTCATGCCTTGGCCGAATATCACCTGCTAGGGACATTGAGATTTCCAATCAAGCATTCCATTTAAACATCACATGCATATACTTATCATCTTACTAAACATAATCATGTCTCGTAGGGTAATTTAACCTTCACAATCCCTAATGTTCATGCCTTGGCAGAATATCACATGCTAGGGAACCTTAAGATTTCCAATCAAGCATTTCATTTAGACATCACATGCATATGCATTGTTGGGACCGGGTGCATGTTGACAAGGATACGAGTTCGTAAAACTTTAAATTTTTACGTGCAGCGGAAGAATTTGCATAAAATAATTTCCTAAATTATTTTAACTTCGTATCTAGCATGCAACCTTACATTGTGTTGACATAATCATAAAATAAAACTTTGTGGAAAAGTAAACAAATTTACCAAGTACCTCTCGTAACTCGAAGTAAGGGACGAGATCCAACCGTAGCGTCCCTTGGAAGCTCCGCCTCTATTCGCGTCCACGCCGAGTTCTATTCGGGATGACATCGCAAAGTCACGAGTTTTGTGCCGACGAGAACTACTAGATTCTCTATAGGCACAACAAGAAAGATCAAGAGAGGAAAGGGAAACTAACCACCAAGAAAACGGAATCGAATTCCGGGAAGAGAGGAGTCGCTATCCGCTTCTTCTTCTTCTTGTTAAATTTCTCCTTCTTCTTGAAGCTCACGCCAACTCCTTGCTTGGGTGTAGGTTGGGCGCCGGCCCTAGAACTCCAAGAGTGGGCGCCGGCCCTCAGGGAGGGAGAGGGAGAAGAGAATAATAAAAGGGAGAGAATAATTAATCTCTATCAATTATTCATTAAGAATCAAAGGCTTCCCTTTGGTTCCTTATATAGTTGTTTCTCCCTTGCCAAGTCTCCTCTTAACGGAATTAGTTATCATAAGAATTTTATCTTATAAAATTTTTTATGACTTATTCCGTAATGCCTAGATTTATTATAACTAATTTATAATAAAACAAATTCTTCTTCTCTTTAAATTATGGAATAAATTTTATAAGAAATTTATAAACTTTCTTATTATGGAAAAATCAATTCATAATTGATTTTATAAAATTAAAATAAACCAATCCATGGATTATTTTAACTTCCATAAAAACAATAAATTTCTATAAATTTATTTTATATAAATTTCTTTATACAAATTTATTTATCCATAATTTATAAAACAAATCGTACTTGATTTATTTTATTAATTAAACCAAAATTAATTAGTTTTCTCCCTTTAATGTGGCCGGCCATCCAAGGAGGGTTAGCACCCTCTTTGGCCGGCCAAACCAACCCGAACCGGTCGCGAATTAAACTCATTTAATTCGCCCAATAAGCCTTCAAAAGACTTGGCCATTTTTAGCTTCCATTACGCCTCTGACTAACTCAGATTCGACTTGTTTCTCTTGATCGGAAAATTCAATTTTCAACTCGTTTTAAATCCCTCGGATTACTCGTAGTGCGTGTGACTAAATAGGCTTTCGATTTATGTTGGCCGTCTATAATTAACCCATTAATTATAGAACGATCATGAGTGGCACCTAGTAGTACATCATGATCCCCAATTAATCGAAAGATCAACGGTTTGACCTCAGAAGAAATTATTCTGAAACCCTTCAGCAGCTCTAATGAATTGTGCCACATTCCCTTCACCACCTTATACCCACTTGGTTCAGGACACGGTCTATGGTGTCAGTCCCCACTAGGCTGACTACGTCACACCTAGCCCAAGTAGTGTCTTTCTCGTCCTTTGGATTTCTAATTACTCTCATGTATTTAAGAGACTCGCACTCTAAACAAGATATACTCTGACCAGAGGTTTTGAGTAACAATCCGACGATAGGCCTGGGTATACAACTCCTCGCAAGGAGTGGTGAATCCTTTGTAGGCTGTTCAAACATCTTCGGGCACCTCGGCTTATACCCAATCATCCTGGGTCCACACCTCCTTGGAGATGCTTGCTTAAGATGTTAAAGTATAAGTCTCCATGACCAAGATGACTTGAACACCGCAAGTCAAAGGAACATCGCACTTAAGCCGCAGTAAGAACTTCATTGACATATCTACATGTAGATTCCCATATGAAGTCTTACAGCTAGTCACTCCAATGAACTAGTTCCCTTAACTAGCATCCATGTTTATCTCCGGACATCCCAATGTCACCAGCCAGTGAAAATCAGCTGATTAGAGAATAACCCATGCTAGTCTCAACAGAATTGATAGTGTCCGTTTTTATCAATTCATCGACTAGGGATAATTTCAATACTTCACAATTGCACATTAGAGATAAGCACTAGTTGTGATCCCATCACAAATTCTCTTATGCTGTGAGTTGTATTGCGGACATTCAGTAGATGAGTTTAAGATCCCAATCAAATACACAAAACATGTATACTCAAATAGTGAATTATCATTTATTAATATAAATGTTTACACCATAAGGCGATTGCCTTAGGACACTTCTCTCATATCACTAACAAACTCCCACTTGGCCTAATGCCAATCGCTACAGTATCCAATACCACAGGCTCTAACATGACCCTCAAAATTGTTTTGAGGCAAGGCCTTAGTTAAATGATCCGCTATGTTCCTTTCAGTGGGAACTCTCTCAATTTGTATGTCATTCCTACTTATAATCTCTCTGATCAGATGATAGCGTCGAAGCACGTGTTTGGATCGCTGATGAGACCTTGGTTCCTTCGCTTGTGCAATAGCTCCATTGTTGTCGCAGTAAACCGGCACTGCTTCATCAATGGTTGGAACCTCATCAAGTTTCGAGACAAACTTCTTGATCCAAACTGCTTCCGTGGTAAAATCCGGTACGGTGTCTTGTTTGGAACTTTTCCAACTTATTTTGCCTCCATTCAAAGTAAATACGTATCCAGACTGAGATTTGGAGTCATCCTTATCTGTCTGGAAACTGGCATCTGTATACCCACGTATTACCATATCTCCTTCTCCATATATTAGGAACACATCCTTAGTTCTTCTTAAGTACTTAAGGATTGTCTTGACAGCCACCCAATGATCCATCCCTGGATCAGACTGGTATCTGCTCGTGACACTCAGAGCATATGATATATCGGGCCTAGTGCATAACATAGCATACATGATAGATCCTATTGCGGATGCATAGGGAATCTTATTCATGCAAATCCTCTCGTCTTTTGTGCGCAGACACATAGACTTTGAAAGGTTGATCCCATGCCTGATGGGAAGGTAACCTTTCTTGGATTCCGACATGCTAAACCTTTTTAGCACTCGGTCTATATATGTAGACTGCGAAAGACCAAGCAACCGTTTTGATCTATCTCTATAGATTCTAATCCCAAGGATATAGGTTGCTTCTCCCAGGTCTTTCATGGAGAATGTTTTGGACAACCAAATTTTAACTGTCTGTAAGACTGATACATCGTTTCCTATAAGTAATATGTCATCGACATATAATACTAGGAATACGACTGCACTCCCACTAACCTTCTTGTACTCACAAGGTTCGTCAGGATTTTGTGAGAAATCAAACTCTTTGATTGTCTCATCAAAACGGATGTTCCATCTCCTAGATGCCTGCTTCAATCCATATATGGATCGTCGAATCTTGCATACTTTGTTTTATCAACCGATGTGAAACCTTCAGGTTGTATCATGTATACATCCTCAAGCATGTTTCCATTAAGGAAAGCTGTTTTCACATCCATTTGCCATATCTCATAATCATAATGAGCTGCTATGGCTAGGAGCATCCGAATGGATTTAAGCATAGCTACTGGCGAATAGGTTTCGTCATAATCAATTCCTTGCTTTTGACGATATCCTTTTGCCACTAATCTAGCTTTAAAGGTAACAACATTACCTTCCGTGTCGGTTTTCTTCTTGAAAACCCACTTGCACCCTATGGGTTTAATCCCTTCAGGTGGGTTAACCAAGTCCCATACTTGATTTTCGTACATGGAATCCATTTCCGACTTCATGGCTTCAAGTCATTTGTCCCTTTCTGAACTTTTCAGAATATCTTCATAACTGATAGGTTCGTCATCGCTTATGAGTAACACATCGTTCGATTCACTTATGAGAAATCCATATCTCTCTGGAATATTGCGTGTCCTATCAGACCAACGAAGAGGTGGTGTTGTGTTAGGTTCAACTGATAGCTCATCACTATGAGTTATCGGTTGTGGGTCTAGACTAGGTGTCTCTTTAATGTCTATTGGAGTTTCTTGAACTTCATCAAGTACAATGCCACTCCCACTGTTTTCTTGTAAAAGAAATTCTCTTTCCAGAAACACAGCATGCCTTGAAACAAACACCTTTTGTTCCAAGGGATGATAGAATTGGTAACCCTTCGTTTCCTTAGGGTATCCAATAAATAGACATTTATCAGACTTAGCATCCAGTTTGTCTGATACAGTCCGCTTCACATAAGCAGGACAACCCCATATCTTAAGGTGAGTTAAGTGAGGTTTCTTACTATTCCATATCTCATACGGAGTAGTAGAGACTACCTTGGTCGGGACTCTGTTTAGCAAGTAAACAGCTGTCTTAAGTGCATAGCCCCAAAAGGATTTTGGAAGAGTTGCATGATTCATCATCGACCTAACCATGTCCATCAAGGTTCGGTTGCGCCTCTCAGATACACCATTATGCTGTGGTGTATACGGCGGAGTCCATTGGGACAATATCCCATTGTCCCTAAGATAATCTTGAAACCCTTGACTTAAGTATTCACCATCCCGATCGGATCGAAGGATCATAATACTTTTTCCAAGTTGTTTCTCTACTTCATTTCTGAACTCTTTGAATTTCTCAAAGGCTTCAGATTTGTGTTTCATCAAGAACACATACCCGAATCGTGAGTGATCATCGATAAAGGTGATGAAGTAGCTATAGCCTCCTTGTGCAAGAGTTGACATTGGTCCACATACATCGGTATGTATTAGACCAAGCAATTCTCCCACTGGATTACCTTTTCCGGAAAAGGATAATTTGGTCATCTTGCCTTTTAAGCATGATTCGCATGTATCAAATGAACCGGGTTCAAATGATTCCAAAATTCTACATCGGTGTAATTCGGTCATGCGTTTCTTACTTACATGGCCAAGACGACAGTGCCACGTGTAGGAGTCTATTCGATTATCTATTCGAGCACGTTTGTTGCTAACTTCGATATTGAAAATGTCACTGGATAAATCTAACGTGTAGATGCCATTGCACAAAGTTCCATTCCCATAAAGAACGTCATTTAAAGTTATGTAACAACAATTGTTACTAAAAGTTAAATGATAACCCTTTTTCATTCAAGCATGAAATGGATACAATGTTCTTTATTAACGAAGGAACGAAATAATAATTATCCAATTCTAAGACACGCCCAGTGGGGAGCTTTAGCAAATATGTTCCGATGGCAACAGCAGCAATCTTTGCTCCGTTTCCAACTCGCAAATTCGCTTCTCCTTTGACGAGTCTTCTTCTATTCCTTAGCCCCAGTATGTCATTACATATATGTGAGCTACACCCAGTATCAAGTACCCAAGTGTTTGAGGAAATAGAGTGACATTCAATAACAAAGATACTTGAAGAGGATGGGGCATTGGATGCCTTCTCTTTCAAGGACTCAAGATAAATCTTGCAGTTTCTTCGCAAGTGACCCTCCTTGCCACAGTGATGGCAAGTGCCTTTTAGGGTATTTTCAGTCTTTTTGGCCTTTTTCTCCTTTCCCTTATTCTGTTCTTTGGCCTTCCTCTTAGAACCTTTCTTCGAGGAACCAACTAACAGTACCATCTTTAGATCCTGCTTCACAGAAGGCTTTAAAGTCTTCAGCAGGTTGAGCAACTCAGGAAACTGGTCTGGAGTTGCACTTTCGGGAGGACGGTTGGGAAGTTGATCTTGAAGGACATTAGCAAGCTTCTTTGCCTTGAGGACTATCCTCAGGTTTCGAAGCCAATCCATGAAGTTTGGCCCAGTCAGTTTGTTGGTGTCCAAAATGGAACGCAAATTCAGAGAAGACATGATCGAGTGATTAACCTAGAAATACAAATTGAGATTATGTGAGAAGAATGTATCAATATACATAAATTAAATCCTATTTATTTTACGAATTGAATCACCCTTATTATCAATTCGGGAGATCGTAGGAACATCTCCAAATAGTTTGATATCCAACCATAGATAAGAACCACCATGGCTGTGGCCATCAAGTTTTTCTTAGCTATGAAGGTAGGTAATTATACCGATTACACATCACATATATGTAACTATCACTTTATGCTATCAACTAATTGAATGTTTGCATAAATCATTGGGTTGTTAACTCATTAACAAGTATGTATCAATATACATAGCACCCAACTGCACCTCTCTTTACATCGACCTTGGCTGTGGCACAACAAATCGATGCTCCAAGCTTAAGGCTGACCCATTAATCAAGAAATAGTTTTAATATGGTTGGAGCACATTCAACCGTTTAGTTAGGCTTGGATGTGTCCAACAACCAAAACTAAGGATTGACCTCTGACTCCAACTATATTATTCATAAACTAATTCCATGGTTTGAACATGTTGAGGTTCAAGCTGGGCCTGGATGTGTCCATCAACCCAAACGAGAAACAAAACTCCGATTCTAACCATATTAATGGAAGGTGTTAGCCTTAATATTTTGTAAGGGGTTTTGGGTCTCATCTTTTCTAAGCACATTCATGACATATGTCATGACTAACGTTTTCCTCAATAAAGTATGTATGTGACTTAAGTTATCAAGTCTCATTAATTGAATTAGGAACCGGATTTCCTAATTCCAATTTCATACTTTATTAAAGGAATTGTTTTGGGAAATAATTTCCTAAATTGTCATAATCAATTTCGGAAATAATATGTTCAAGACTTTGATTTCTCTAAATCAGAACTTATTAAATTAAGAGATAATTCCCTTAATTCAACCACATATTATTTTCATGAAAATCTCATTTAAGAAACTCTATAGGAAACCATTTTCCTAATTCATTTTGGAGACAACAATATGTAAGAGCATCACCTCTTAAAACATATTTTATTCATGGATTTAATTAATTACAACAAATCGTTTTCTAAGGGTGGCTCCCCGAGGCTCAGATACCCAAAGAAAAATAATTTGTTGTAAATCCCATTGGACGGCTCCCCGAGGCTCAATCCAAATCAAACATGACAATTTCAATTTAAAATTGGGAAATTAAATTACAACAACTAGCTTTAAATTGGACGGCTCCCCGAGGCTCAATCCAAAATAAAGAATTTTGTTGTCAATTTAAAGACCAATTCAAATTTAATTTTCAATTAACTGTCCATGAATTTGTCTAGACTTTCTTAAAAGAAAGTGCCCAAAATTGCGAGATTTCATAAATTGGTTTTCAGAATAATTGTAAGTTTCTGGTATAAAGAAAACTTACATATTTCCAAAATTGGAAAAGTTCTAAAATTAGAAAAATTTCCAAAATTGGAAAGTTTTCAAAGATGGGAAGTTTTCACAATTATCATAAAATTTTAGAAACTAGGAAATTTCAAACGTTTGCGAAATTTTATGAGGATTTCCAAACTTCAAAATTCCTAAATCAAAAATTTATTATAATTGGAAAGTTTCCATAATCGAAAAATTTTCCGAAATTCAGATCATGACAAAGTGTTCCGCAAAACAATTATATGATGATGTCGAACACTAACCGGCTCTGATACCACTGTTGGGATCGGGTGCATGTTGACAAGGATACGAGTTCGTAAAACTTTAAATTTTTACGTGCAGCGGAAGAATTAGCATAAAATAATTTTCTAAATTATTTTAACTTCGTATCTAGCATACAACCTTACATTGTGTTGACATAATCATAAAATAAAACTTTGCGGAAAAGTAAACAAATTTACCAAGTACCTCTCGTAACTCGAAG
Source organism: Boesenbergia rotunda (assembly GCA_024364735.1). Lineage (NCBI taxonomy): Eukaryota > Viridiplantae > Streptophyta > Magnoliopsida > Zingiberales > Zingiberaceae > Boesenbergia > Boesenbergia rotunda. Next base: position 23,302 of record JAGFNQ010003292.1, read on the forward strand.
TAAGGGACGAGATCCAACCGTAGCGTCCCTTGGAAGCTCCGCCTCTATTCGCGTCCACGCCGAGTTCTCTTCGGGATGACTTCGCAAAGTCACAAGTTTTGTGCCGACGAGAACTACTAGATTCTCTATAGGCACAACAAGAAAGATCAAGAGAGGAAAGGGAAACTAACCACCAAGAAAACGGAATCGAATTCCGGGAAGAGAGGAGTCGCTATCCGCTTCTTCTTCTTCTTGTTTCGTTTCTCCTTCTTCTTGAAGCTCACGCCAACTCCTTGCTTGGGTGTAGGTTGGGCGCCGGCCCTAGAACTCCAAGAGTGGGCGCCGGCCCTAAGGGAGGGAGAGGGAGAAGAGAATAATAAAAGGGAGAGAATAATTAATCTCTATCAATTATTCATTAAGAATCAAAGGCTTCCCTTTGGTTCCTTATATAGTTGTTTCTCCCTTGCCAAGTCTCCTCTTAACGGAATTAGTTATCATAAGAATTTTATCTTATAAAATTTCTTATGACTTATTCCGTAATGCCTAGTTTTATTATAACTAATTTATAATAAAACAAATTCTTCTTCTCTTTAAATTATGGAATAAATTTTATAAGAAATTTATAAACTTTCTTATTATGGAAAAATCAATTCATAATTGATTTTATAAAATTAAAATAAACCAATCCATGGATTATTTTAACTTCCATAAAAATAATAAATTTCTATAAATTTATTTTATATAAATTTCTTTATACAAATTTATTTATCCATAATTTATAAAACAAATCGTACTTGATTTATTTTATTAATTAAACCAAAATTAATTAGTTTTCTCCCATTAATGTGGCCGGCCATCCAAGGAGGGTTAGCACCCTCATTGGCCAGCCAAACCAACCCGAACCGGTCGTGAATTAAACTCATTTAATTCGCCCAATAAGCCTTCAAAAGACTTGGCCATTTTTAGCTTCCATTGCGCCTCTGACTAACTCATATTCGACTTGTTTCTCTTGATCGGAAAATCCAATTTTCAACTCGTTTTAAATCCCTCGGATTACTCGTAGTGCGTGTGACTAAATAGGCTTTCGATTTATGTTGGCCGTCTATAATTAACCCATTAATTATAGAACGATCATGAGTGGCACCTAGTAGTACATCATGATCCCCAATTAATCGAAAGATCAACGGTTTGACCTCAGAAGAAATTATTCTGAAACCCTTCAGCAGCTCTAATGAATCGTGCCCCATTCCCTTCAGCACCTTATACCCACTTGGTTCAGGACACGGTCTATGGTGTCAGTCCCCACTAGGCTGACTACGTCACACCTAGCCCAAGTAGTGTCTTTCTCGTCCTTTGGATTTCTAATTACTCTCATGTATTTAAGAGAATCACACTCTAAACATGATATACTCTGGCTAGAGGTTTTGAGTAACAATCCAACGATAGGCCTGGGTATACAACTCCTCGCAAGGAGTGGTGAATCCTTTGTAGGCTGTTCAAACATCTTCGGGCACCTCGGCTTATACCCAATCATCCTGGGTCCACACCTCCTTGGAGATGCTTGCTTAAGATGTTAAAGTATAAGTCTCCATGACCAAGATGACTTGAACACCGCAAGTCAAAGGAACATCGCACTTAAGCTGCAGTAAAAACTTCATTGACATATCTACATGTAGATTCCCATATGAAGTCTTACAGCTAGTCACTCCAATGAACTAGTTCCCTTAACTAGCATCCATGTTTATCTCCGGACATCCCAATGTCACTAGCCAGTGAAAATCAGCTGATTAGAGAATAACCCATGCTAGTCTCAACAGAATTGATAGTGTCCATTTTTATCAATTCATCGACTAGGGATAATTTCAATACTTCACAATTGCACATTAGAGATAATCACTAGTTGTGATCCCATCACAAATTCTCTTATGCTGTGAGTTGTATTGCGGACATTCAGTAGATGAGTTTAAGATCCCAATCAAATACACAAAACATGTATACTCAAATAGTGAATTATCATTTATTAATATAAATGTTTACACCATAAGGCGATTGCCTTAGGACACTTCTCTCATATCACTAACATGCATATCATCTTACTAAACATAATCATGTCTCGTAGGGTAGTTTAACCTTCACATACATATCATGCAACATATTAAGCCTAGAATACATCCTAGGATAATCATGTACCCTAAACCCTAATTTTTCTAGGGTTGGCCGAAAGTCAAGGGTAGGGGAACTAGGGTTCCTGAACTTAGGTTTCACACAAACATTTACACAAACACTTTGTCTACACTACTAAACATGGATACATCATAGGAAATCATACAACCCTAAACCCTCTTTGCTTCATGATTTGGCCGAAACCTTATAGGGGGTTCAACCCTAATTTTTGTCATCACAACATGTAGGGAAAACAACATATAAGTATACCCTAAATTCCAAGGGGTCTTCCTATGCAACAAGAAGTAACTAAGGCCTCCTCTTTGAGGTTGGCCGAAACCTATACAAGGGCAAAACCCTAAAATTTTGTTCATAACCTCATGAAGGAAACAACATATACATATACCCTAAATTCCAAGGGTCTACTCATGTAACAAGAAGTAACCAAGGCCTCCTCTGAGGGGGTGGCCGAAACTCACTAAAGGGAAACAATCCCCATTTTTCGAAAAATACAAGGAGAAGAACTCATACAATAACTATTACACTGCAGGTGAGGGGATACTTACATCCTTTCGCTTGACTTTCACTTTCTCTAAACCTTTAGAGTACCCTTGGTTGAAGGAGAGGTGAGAATTTCCCTTGTTAGACTTCTCTAGCACTCTTGGCCCTAGTAGAGGGCAAGATCCTTGAATGATTCTCCTTCCTTCCAATTCCCTAGGGTTAGAACCCTAGGGTGCACTTTTCGAAAATGACAAAGGAAAGGGGGAGAGTGAATTTTCGGTGGGGAGAGTGAGGAAGAAGAAGAGAGGAAGTTATTCCAACCTCTCCTTCTCTTATTTGTACTTTTCTCATGAAGAGACATGTCTCTTCACTTCCCTAGCTTTAACAAGCATGTTTCTTATTCTCTCTACATGAAACATGGCTTGGTGCGTTGGTTAAGACATGATTAGTGCAACTAGGAGGTTCAAGGTTCAATCCCTGCTTCCTCCTTTCTACATCTTCTTTTTATTACATTTTGCACTAATCCACATCCAAGCCCATTAATCCAAGCCCATCATGAAATTTCATAATAATAATAATATTTCATGAATTCATAATATTTCATATGGGAAAATTTTGGGGTGTTATAGAAGAACCGAAAAGGGGAGAGGAAGGGGAGAGGAAAGGGAAAAGGCTCGTGAGATCTGTGCTCACGAACAGCCACAACGGAGACTTTATAAGCCTGACCGTTTTACACTAAGCCTCCTTTGTTTTAGTTATTCACCGAAAAGCCCCTAACTTCAAAAATTTTGAATTTTAACCCCCGAATTTCCTGTTTTCTTACATTGGCATTTGGAAAAATAGTTGATGATAATTCAGAACTACCATTCAATTGGAAAAAGCTGACTATTTTCTTTGATTTACCATATTGGAAAGATAATGTGATACGTCACAATCTTGATTTTATGTATATTGAAAAGAATGTGTGTGAATCAATTTGTGGGACATTGTTGAATATGGAAGGGAAAACTAAAGTTAATACTAAATCACGTTGTGATTTGTAAGAAATTGGGATAAGATCGACACTTCATACTATTAAGAAGGGACCAAGTAAAGTAAACTTGCCTCCAGCATGTTAGTTAATGGGGGAAAAAAGAAAAGGGTATATTTTGCAAGGTTTTGAAAAATGATAAAGTTCCAGATGGCTATGCATCCAACATTTCATGGTGTGTTCAAATGAAACCAGCAAAATTAATTGGTTTAAAAAGCCATGACAACCATATTTTGATGCAGCAGTGGTTGCCCATAGCACTACGTAAAACTTTGTCTAAATCAGTTAGGAATCCTTTGATTAAATTGTGTAGGTATTTTAGAGAGTTATGTTGTAAAGTAATTTCACCTAGTGATGTGGTTCGTCTAAAGAAAGATATTGGGGTGATACTCTGTCAACTTGAGAAGATTTTTCCTCCCTTATTTTTTGACATAATGATTCATTTGACTGTACATTTGGCTACTGAAGTACAACTTGTTGGACAAGTTTACTATCGTTGGATGTATCCAATTGAAAGGTAATAGAAAAATCTTATTGCTATATTGTTTTATTTAAAATATTATTTTCACTAAATAATACAAAACTTATATTTTTGATATAAGGTACTTGGGGATATTGAAGTCTTATGTTCAAAATAGAAGTAGGCTAGAAGGATCCATTGTTGAGGGTTATTTGGCTGAGGAATGTTTGACATTCTGTTCTTTATATTTAGCTGATTATGTAGAGACAAGATTCAATCAATCAACAAGAAATGATGATACAATTATTGGCTTAAAATTTGCATTGGACGTGTTTACAGTCTCTGGTTATGCACTTGGAAAGGCCATTGCAACTAAGTTTGATGATGAGACATTAAAGAAGGCACATCAATATGTGTTATTCAACTGTCATCATGTACAACCTTATATAGAGTATGCTGTTATATATTTCATCGTGTTTAAATATATAATCATCGATGTTTGTCAAATCATCGTTCTTAATTTGTAGTGAGCATCGTTGGATTTTGAATCTTAGTCATTCCAGTCTTCCACCTCACCAAATTGAACGTATGCATAGTGAGTCTTTTGCGTCTTGGTTTGCCAAACATGTAAGTATATGTTATAATTGTCATTAAAGTTATATATTATGATTTTTATTCATAATTTATCAAGTTTTATTGTGATAAATTGAAAATACAAATCCTTCACAAGCTGATTCAAAAACAAATGATCTGAAATCACTTGGCAGAGGCCCGAATTTTATAGGGATACTGTTGAGGTAATCTGTGGTCCGGAGTGACCAAGTGTTTTGATGTTTGGACAAAGCGTTTAAGTTAGGTTTAGCCTTGTGTTCTTATATGTGTATATTGAGTGTGCAGGTTGTACAGGTTACACATATGGACTTGACTGGACAGCCTCGGTATGGTGAAGGATTGCAGGGAGGCAAGCTGGAGGCTTGCGTGCATCCGAGGGACAGGAGCTGAAGATGAACAGGGCGGGAAGGCAACAGTCGAGGCTGCGGAGGAGGAGTCAGTCGAGTCATGAGAGTACGAGTGTTGTGTGATTGTACTCGGGAAAGTCCTAGGGTCGAGTGCTAAGAGAAGTGTACTCGGGAAGGGAAACCCTAGGTGTGTGAGTAGGGCAGTCGATTGCCATTGGGGCAGTCAACTGGTAAAACTCACAGAAAGGGTCTGGCCACTGGACCAATCGACTGCCTGGGAGCAGTCGACTGGTAGCGGCTGGTGAGTTGGCTGAGAATTCGAACATTGGGGTGCAACAGTCGAATTTCAGTGGCACCAGTCGACTGCCCTAGGGGCAGTCGACTGGTAGCGAGGGTTTCAGCCCGAGTCTTATTTAAAGAGGACTTCGTGGTGGCTGAGTTTCTTGACGAATCTTGTCTTGGTTAAAGGCAAGATAGTAGTCTTTGTGCTCAAGTCTTCTCAAAGTATTGTGGTGAGGTTTCTCCACCCACAAGGAGCGACGAGGGCTAGCCGGAGGTTATCCGGGGAGTGATCCACCGACGGATTCTTGGATTAGTCACCCGTCCGGGGTGGATACCAAGTAAAATCTGATTTGTTAGCATTGTTCTCTATTGTTAGTTTATTTCTATTTGTATTTCCGCCGCGCTAACAATCTTGTAGAGAAAACGACGATCAACTGCTATTCACACCCCCCCTCTAGCACGCCACATCGATCCATCAGTTGGTATCAGAGCGAAGGACCGCTCTTGATCGGACTAACCGCCGAGGGAGCACTCGCTAGAGGGAAGAAATGATGGACGATAAATTTGGGGACGACATCTACACTCCGCCGGCCTATAACCATGAAGATTTCGGGTATTGGAAGTCATAGATGGAGATGTGGTTCACGATGGAGTGGGAATGTAGAATTGCACTTGAAGAGCCCTTCAAAGTTCTAAAGGACAAGCACGGAAAGAGGCTTCATCCTAAATATTGGGACAAAGAGCAACAAGAACAATTTCGGGCCAATGAGAAGGTAATTAGTATTTTGAAAAATGTTTTACCTAATAAAATTTTGAGTGATGTAGGAGAATACCAAAATGCATGTGAACTATGGGATAAGTTGGAAAGATATAATGAAAACCCTACATCAATTCAAAGAGTTGAAGAGCCCGAAGAAGCAAGGTCGATAATCCAACTTATAGAAGATCCCGATGAAGTGAACTCCATGACTCAAGAAGAGGAGGTATCGAGTTCAAGAATTGAGGGGGAGGAGAGACCCAATTCAATGCCGGATCAAGAAGATGCGTCCACATCATACAAAGTTGAAGAAGAAGTCAACCTAGCCTCCACCTCCACCTCCACCTCCACCAAAGCTAAATCGAAAGAGCACATTATATGCTTTGGTTGCAACGAAAAGGAGCACTACAAGGACAAGTGCCCGAAAGGTAAAAAGGAGGTAAAATCTACACTCATTTCAAGTTCTTTTAAATCTAATATGAGTTGTAGGAATGGAGGAGTCCAAGAAAAGAAAAAGAAAATCCGATGCTTCACATGTGGAAAGCTAGGGCACTACCACACCAAGTGCCCTAGAAAAGGAGAATTAAAGAAAATGGAGCATCTGAGAAGATGGGAGAAGGAGGAAAAGAAGAAGCAAAGATCACATCAAGGAGGGACTACAAGGGTAAGGGAGGTAATCCCTAACTCTATATTTAAATGCAACTCAAATTCTAGTTCCTCCATGAATGTTAAAAATATGACAAATCATTCATCAATGCATGCTAAAATCAATGAAAATTGTTTACTTGTGCATAATTTTGGATTTAGATACAATGATAAGACTAGGAGTAACAAGCTGGATCAAAAATCTAAGAAAAACATGCATCTTGATAGACCTAGGACCTTTGTATCTAAGGATCATGACACTAATCCCAAAAAGGGAAGGAATGTGCCTAGAAAGGAGGTTAGGCCTAAGAATGTCCAAGGTGGACATATGGGTTCTAGGGTTAGAACTCTAGAAAGGGAAAATCAAGCCTTGAGGGCAAGACTTGATACATTAGAAAAGGCCCTAGAAAGATTCATGGTTAGATCTAAGGGCTTAGACATGGTATTGGATAGCTTAAAACCCAATTACGATAGATCGGGTTTGGGATACCGGTCTAAGATCTGCAAGGTAGAGAGAAAGAAATATGCTGGGGAAGCATACAATCATGGTAAGGAGGGAAAGCCCAAGGATGGCAAGGGAATGTCATCAAAAGGTAAAAAGAGTGACTTAACCAAGGACAAGGTGTCCAAGGTTATGAAGGTCAATTTTGTAGGCCAAGAGTTACCAGGGGAACACCGGTGTGGTCTAGTGTTTCTTGAGTCACCTAGGGAGGTGGCTAGGGCTAAGAGCTCAAGGGGGATCTCTAGGAGCCTTTGGGATATATGATGAATGGACCCTAGGAGAGGTGCTCCTAGAGGTCTAGATGGACCATGGAGTGTGCCAAAGGAATTGGAGACAAACATGAGTCTCAATTCTTATTTTTTGGCATGGTATTTTTGAGTTTCATGCATGGAAATATGACATTGGGGTCATATAGCATGAATGTTGATTTTTGATGTATAAATGTCATGTAAATCAATGCTAGGGATGCATTGTGGGTTGGCATGGGCAGAGACATCAAGAGGATACCAAAACTAGGACTTTAGGTTAAGATTCTATTGAACTCTTTAGCTAGTTTTGAGTTTTGTGTCAAACTTGGGAATGGTGATAGATACATTTTGGAATGTATTTTTTCCAAGTAGATATGGGTAGCACAAACCTCTCCACAAAATTTGGGAATTTTTGGAGATTTGTGTAATTTTTGGTGCATTTCTGAACTTCGTTAGAAAAGGCTGAAATTTTGTGTTTGACTGGTAAAGGCTGAAATAAGTTTCAGCAACTGGGTATGTGTTCAAATGATGGAAAACAAGTGTGTGGGGGGCTAGTACACATTGTTTATGGTCATTAGGGATTAAAAGAACCAATGATTCGGATATTGTTGGGTTCTTTTTGATGTTAGGCAAAGGGAGAGATGTAACACCCGCCCCTTACGTGAGCGGCGCGTTACCTTTTTTTTTCTTTCGTACATTATTGCATATGAAGCGTAAATATAGCAGCAGAAATAATACTAAATCATGAACATATGCAATTGGATAAATTTCTTTCAAACTAAACTACTTTAAGCATGTGAATCATAGCATAGCATATTTAACAAGAGAGTATATAGTTCTACATTAAGCATGTATATCATAAAGAACTTCAACTCCAACAAGTAGTAAACGTAAACATAAGAATTAACACATGCAGTTTATAAGTAGCAACATTAAGTCCATGAGAAATAAGTCCATAAGTAAGAGTAAAGACAATAGTAGGATCGTTCTGCCAAGTCACTACCACACACACACATGCCCTCCTGCTGCTTCCCCTTCTTTAGAAACCTTTAGTTTGATCTATAACATAAGAAGGTAGACTACAAGCATAAAATACTTAGTAAGCTCCTTGCTTACTCACAAAATCCGTACATCACATATAAGTAGAAATCTACATCATTTGACATAAACATATAACATGAATAAATACTTAAAGCATCTAAAGCACATAAGCATAAACACTTAAAACATGAATATATGTATCATTATTAAGGATATGGCATGAGTAAGTACTTAAAGCACATAACATTTGCATAATCTTTAAAACATAATCATGTGCATAATCATTAGACATAGCATATACAATATCATTAAACATAAACATGTGCATAAACATTAAACATTGCATATGTAATATCATTAAACATAAACATGTGCATAAACATTAAACATAGCATATGCAATATCATTAAACATAAGCATGTGCACAAACATTAAGGATGCTCTTTGAAAAATATATATAATATAATACTTGAACATTAACATATCATCATCATTGGGATCCCTGGCTTGTACCCATTCATCATTTGCGCGCATCCCTTCGTAGAGTGCGAGGTAGCTACTCCCGACCTACTAGGGTACTAGGCAACCTTGGGCCTAGGGACATCTACGGTAGTCTAGAATCGGGGCCTTGCTTAGGAGCCCATCCCTTGGACCTTTTTCAAGATCCGGTACAAGCCAATACATAAAGCAAAATAGCATACACGATTCCTTTTCTTTCCATAGCAATTACTCTTTAGCATAGCGTTCATCATTTCTTTTCTTTTCTTTTCTTAGAAATTGCTCTTTAGATATTCTTTTATTCGTAATGTCATACATGTCATGGGCATACATTCAAAGCATAAATATCATCATAACTTTCAAGCATGAACATGGCATGGAGAAAACATAATTTCATGGTAAGAAAATTCATAACATGTCCACTTATCATTCATGATTCATAAAACACATAATGTTCAATTTAAAACTAAGGACAATACACCTAGGGAACTTGTTCCATTTTTTTTCATCTATCATGGCATAATGAAACATGGATACCTTTAATTCAACCATAATTCAACATATACTCTACTGGTCAAAACATTTAGATAGGGTTATCATGGCATAAAAACACAACACAACATTGCACAACTCATACAACATGCATACATTGAATATCCTATTACAAAGAGACATCATTAAGTGAGGTAGTGACCTTAACCCCTATCATGGCATAATGAAACATAGATACCTTTAATTCAACCATAATTCAACATATATTCTACTGGTCAAAACATCTAGATAGGGTTATCATGGCATAAAAACACAACACAATATCACACAACTCATACAACATGCATACATTGAATATCCTATTACAAGGAGACATCATCAAGTGAGGTAGTGACCTTAACCCCTATCACGGCATAATGAAACATGGATACCTTTAATTCAACCCTAATTCAACATATATTCTACTGGTCAAAACATCTAGATAGGGTTATCATGGCATAAAAACACAACACAACATCACACAACTCATACAACATGCATACATTGAATATCCTATTACAAAGAGACATCATTAAGTGAGGTAGTGACCTTAACCCATCCTAAAACCCAATTTAAGGTACTGATCAGAAACTTCTAAGGTTCATATCAACATGAAAATGACAAAAACAAGAGAAATTGATTCATACAACATGGATATAATACATATCCTAACACTAGGAAGCATTAGCAAGTAACATGGCATCTTTAACTCATTTCCTTTAGCCCTTATTTAGGGTATTGGCCGAACATGTTCAGAGGAGAAAACATGGCATAAATAAATATAAAACATTCAACAAAACATTAAGAAGGAATTAAAACCATTAGCTAGTCAAAAAGAACCCAAACATCTTCTTATGGCCAAAAGGTCTATGGCTTCATGGGAGCCTTGGCCGAAACTTTTAAGGGTCTTTTGCTCCATCTTTTTTTTCATCATAACTCATAACTTAACATCAAGAAAACATTGGAGTCATTAGATAGTATCAAACTGTAACGATCCGGAAAATTTTCTCAATATTTTCTTTAAAAATATTGATCATGCCTAGATAGATTCTCGAGGAACGTAGGGACACTAGTGTAAACCTTAGTATGATGCTCCATGATTTTCGATATAGAATAAGAAGCTAGGTCCTAATAGGCCTTACATGGGCTTCTCTAGTACCATGGTTATTAGTGGATTCTAGGTAGAATTTAATATAAATAAAAATGGGTTTTAATTAGGAATATTAGCATGATTATGGGTGGGCCTTAGGGGATTTTTGAAAATAAAAAAAAATAAATAAATAAAGTGCATGCACCAAAGATTGAACCTTAGACCTAGGATAACACCATGCATGTACTAACCAATTCACCTAGCAAGGGAGTGCTATGAAGTGGATTTTTGTTAAGGCTAAAGGAAGTGAAAAGTCACCATGAGAGGAGGCACCATGTCTCTTCACTTGCCCCCTCTTCATTGTGTATAAATGAGAGGGATGATAACTTAACACTTAAGATAGTTATTCCTCTTCTCTTCATCCACCAAGCCTCTCCTCTCCTTCTTCTTCCTCCTTCTAGCCGAACCCCATAGGAGGGTTCTCCCATGGGAAAAGTTCACAAGAAGGCCTCTCCTTCAAGATCCAAGGCTTTTTACAAGGTTACAAAGGCTAGGGGTGGTCAAGGGACAACAAGGTCTTCATCCTCCTCCCTATCTAAGGTCTATAACCAAGATAAACCAAGGTAAGACCCCCTCACCTGTGGTATGATAGCTTCCAAGTTGTTTGTCATGATATAAGTTCTTGTTGGCATACTATGTTGTGAAATCCATAGTTAGGGCTGTTGGGACCGGGTGCATGTTGACATGGATGCGGGTTCGTAATTTTAAATTAAATTAATTACGTGCAGCGGAAGGTTTAGCATAAATAATTTCTCAAATTATTTAACCACACATCTAAGCATGCAACCTTATGTTGTGTAGACATGATCATATATTTTACAGAAAGTAAACTAATTTACTTGTTACCTCGCGTAACTCGAAGAAAGGGATGAGATCCAACCGTAAGCGTCCCTCGGATGCTCCGCCTCTATTCGCATCCACGCCGAGTTTTCTTCGGGATGACTTCGCAAAGCCACGAGTTTCATGCCGACAAGAACTACTAGATTCTCTAAAGGCACGACAAGAATACCAAGAGAGAGATGGGAAGACTAACCACCAAACGAAGAACGGAATCAAGATTCCGGGAGGAAGGAAGGAGTTGCGCCCGCTTCTTCTTCTTCTTCGGCAGCTGCTTGGTGGTGGCTGAAGCTCACGGCAAAAGGGGTTCCCCTTTTTAGGGCCGGTGGCACTAGAGGAGGGAGAGGGAGAAAAGGAGAGAGAGAGAGGGCTTGTTTCCTTGATCACTTAGATTAATTTCCAAGTCATGCCTTGGTTCCTTTATATAGTAGTATCTCAATCGCCAAGTCTCCTTTTTATGGAATAAATTTTCATAAGAAATTTATCATATAAATTTTTCTATGAATTATTCCATCATGCTAAGTTTTTATCATAATTTAATTTATAATAAAAACAACCATGTCTCCCTTTTTATTATGGAATAAATTTTTCACAAGAAATTTATTATATAAATTTTTCTTATCATGGAAAAATCAATTCTTAATTGATTTTATAAAATAAAATAAACTATTCAAAGTTTATTTTAATTTCCATGAAAATAATAAACCAAATTTCAGTTTATAAAAATTTATATATATAATGCATAATTTTATAAAACAAACCACGCTCGGTTTATTTTATAATTTGAACCAAAACAATTTGGTTCTCCCCTTTTAATGTGGCCGGCCAAACAAAGAGGGTGGGGACCCTCTTTGGCCAGCCAAACCCAAGCCTATACCATACGAATTAAACTCATTTAATTCATCCAATAAGTCTTCAAAAGACTTAGCCATTTTATGCTTCCGATGCGTCTCTGAAAAATTCAGATTCGACTTATCTCTCTTGATCGGAAAATCCAATTTTCAACTCATTTTAAATCCCTCGGATTACTCGTAGTGCGTGTGACTAAATAGGCTTTCGATTTATGTTGGCCGTCTATAATTAACCAATTATTGAACGATCATGAGTGACACCTAGTAGTACATCATGATCCCCAATTAATCGAAAAATCAACGGTTGACCTCAGAAATAATTCTAAAACCCTTCAGCAGCTATAATGAATCATGCCCCATTCCCTTCACCATCTTATACCCACTTGGTTCAGGACACGATCTATGTGTGTCAGTCCTCACTAGGCTGACTACGTCACACCTAGCCCAAGTAGTGTCTTTCTCGTCCAACGGATTCTAATTACTCTCATGTTTCTGAGAGATTCATAGTCTGAACATGTGATGCTCTGCCCAGAGGCTTTGAGTAACAATCCGACGATAGGCCTTGGGTATACATCCCCTCGCAAGGATTGGTGAATCCTTTGTAGGCTATTCAAACATCTTCGGGCACTTCGGCTTATACCCAACCATCCTGGGTCCACACCTCCTTAGAGATGCTTGCTTAAGATGTCAAAATATAAGTCTCCATGACCAAGATGACTTGAACACCGCAAGTCAAAGGAACATCGCACTTATGCTGCATTAAGAACTTCATTGACATATCTATATGTAGATTACCATATGAAGTTTTACAGCCAGTCACTCCAATGAACTAGTTCCCTTAACTAGCATTCATGTTTATCTCCGTACATCCCAATGTCACCAGCCAGTGAGAATCAGCTGATTAGAGAATAACCTATGCTAGTCTCAACAGAATTGATAGTGTCCGTATTTATCAATTCATTCACTAGGGACAATTTCAATACTTCACAATTGCACATGTAGAGATAGTCACTAGTTGTGAATTCATCACAAATTCTCTGTGAATTGTATTGCGGACATTCAGTAAATGAGTTTAAGATCTCAATCAAATACACAAACATGTATACTCAAATAGTGAATATTCATTTATTAAAATAAATGATTACATTCATAAGGCGATTGCCTTAGGACACTTCTCTCACAGTACTAACAAACTCCCACTTGGCCTAATGCCAATCGCTACGGTATCCAATACCACAGGCTCTAACATGACCCTCAAACTTGCTTTGAGGCAAGGCCTTAGTTAAAGGATCAGCTAAATTCCTTTCAGTGGAATTTTCTCAATTTGTATATCATTCCTACTTATAATCTCTCTGATCAGATGATAGCGGCGAAGAACATGTTTGGATCGCTTATGAGACCTTGGTTCCTTTGCTTGTGCAATAGCTCCATTGTGTTGGATCGAGAGAACCGATAGAGGGGGGTGAATATCGAAAACGTTCGGATTTAAGATAGAGAATTTGCACAGCGGAAGATAAAAAATAAAACACGCAGACACAGTGATTTTTACATGGTTCGGAGCCTAGGTCAACTCTTACTCCAAGGCCCACGGTCGTTGACCGTTTACTTTGGGCAATTCTATATGAGGCGCAAAACAGTTTACACAGATTGATTACAGGAATAAGTTCAGTAAATTAAAAATCACTCTTCTTTACCTACGTCCGGAGTAGATTGACTTTTTCCGGAGCAGCAGGACGTCGTCGGCTCGAGTTGGGAGGTTTCCGGAGCATGGCGCGAGAGCAGAAGAGCGTTGAAGCGTTGAATCAAGTGATGCTTTGAATCCTGGGTCGAGGCCTTTATATAGGCCTGGGGGCCCGAACGTCGGGGCGCTGGAACGTCGGGCGCCCCCCACGTGTCGTTGATCCGGCAACTTCTCGTCAGCTTCTGATCCTTTACCTTCGGATCAGTTTGACCGGGGCGCCCGGAGCGCTCGGGCGCCCGGATTGACTGGGTCAATGTTCATCTGCTGGCTCGAAGGGAGCTGCTTCGCGTTGGTGCTGGGGCGCCCGCAGCATGCGGGCGCCCGAGCAGTGGGGACACCCGAACACCCCGCCCCGACAGAACTGTCGAAGAGCGTTTTTGCTCCTGCTGATTTGTCTTCACCTTGGGGGCGCCCGGAACATCCGGGGCACCCTGCTCAGCTTCTGCCTCACTCCTTTGAGGCTCTCTGTGTAACGCCCCAAAATTTCCATTTTTAGTTCTTAAAGTCCTTAGAATTATTAAGAAATGGTTTAGAAATATTCTAGATATTTTTAGGAATTTTTAGAGTATTTTTATGGAATTTTCCGAGTCCGTTTGGTATTTTTGGAAAAAGAAAAAAGAAAAAGGAAAAAGCCAAAAATGGAAAAACCAATTAAGTGCAGCGGGTGGCTCGAACCCGCGACCACCACGAGACCAAGGGAGCGCGCGGCCAGCCGGGCTAGGGGTATCAAGCACAACAATGGACGGAGAGAACTGTATTTAAGGTATAGTTAAGTTGATCCGCCCCTTAAGTATAAATAGATAATTAAAGAGAGAAGTTTTATTTTCTCTCAAACCCTCTCCCTCTCCCAAGTTGCGCCGACCCCTCTTCTTCCCCTCTCTTGTGCGCACGCCACACCAAGCTCTAGAGGGCCGGCCAAGACTCTTCTCCAAGAGATAATCCTATATTCGGGATCCCCGCGACGAGAGGAACGCGTAGGCGTGAAGAATTCTCCGAGATCTCAAGTTTCTCCCGAGCTCTAGACGTCAATCTTGGTTGTAAGTCCAAGATATCAATGTAAGTACTGCTCACCTGCAGTAAGAGGCGGTTTTTCCGCGAGAATTTCCTTTAAAAGTTTTTAAAAGTGATATTTCCTTTTGTTTCAGTTTTTGCATGTAATCTTAGTTCCTTATATGCTTGTATATGTTTGATAAGCACCCTATATGAGATTAGGGACCAAGAAAAGCTATGAGAAAAGAAAAGAGAAGATAAAGATAAGAAAAGAAAAGGCCAAGGCCTTAAGAAATCCCGAAAAGTCAAGACTTAGGGATTTTAGCACGCAAGGTGCTCCAGAAAATGCCAAGGCATTTACAGATAAGAAAGAAAAGTAAGAAAAGCTATTTTATTTTCTAAGGCCAGTACCCGGCGTCCAAGGGCGTCGTTAAAGAAATCCAGGTGTCCAATTCCAAGGTCTTGGCCCTGGTAGACCAAGGTCTGCTCTATTAGGATTGGTGGCTCGCTACCCCAACCTTTTAGGGAACGCGCATCAGATGGTACTTACGTCTTCAGTGGATCCAAGTGATTATTATTTTCAAGTATATGCTTTAGCAAAGTTTCGAAAGTTTTCAGAAAGTTTTCAAAAGCAAAAGAATAGCTAAAGTTTCAATTTGAGCCAAGAAAAGTAAATTGAGATTTATTATCGCTTGAGTATGCATGTTTTGAGCTATACATGTTCTTAGTTTCCTTTCAAGCATATTAGTATCTCATATGATTTTCATATTGTTCTAGAAGCATGTTTGCACATTCGAGATTTTGTGAGCTAGATAGTACTTACTAAGCTTTTGCTTATAGATGCATTTTCTCTTATTGCAGATAAAGGTAAAGGCAAACAATTCTGAAGGAAGACGACGAGGCGGTGCTGAGTAGAGTGTGTGTGGTGGCTGATTATGGAGAGATCCTTGAGACGAGACATTTTAGTTATTTGAATTGCAATGTTTAAGTTTATTCAAATTTCAAGTTCTTGCTTTATGGAGATTATGGAGTATTTGAGCTTTGGATAGTTTTATATGCTAAATTTCTTAGAGTAAAGATTCCATGTCATTTCCTTTAGCATATATATTCCCATGATTGCATTGGATGAGTAAAAGTGTGAGTAGTTAGAAATATTGATACTTTGTTAGAGAAAAAGGTGTTTGTGCCAAGATAGTATCAATTTTCCTTTTGAATCGAGTTTTATTGCTTAAAAATGTTTAGAAAAGTTGCAATCACATTTCATAATGCTTTAGCAAGGTCGTAGAACATGTATTTGGTGTTATAAATTCATAGAAGTCAAAATTGGTACAAACTTTATTGTTAACGTTTATATAAACTTGTTTAGTTTATTTTCTTCCATAAAAGTCCTAAATTCAAGTTTATGGATTCGTTTGAGTGGCTAAATTGTTTAGGAAACTGATATAGAGTATAGAAATGATGACGTAGTTTGATATGGCTCGAAATTGAAGGAATGGTGGACTTGGAAAGTAAGGGCCGAAACCTGTAAAACTGATTACAGGCGTACCAGTCGACTGCCACGTCACCAGTCGACTGGTACAGGCAGTTTAAGAAGGGTAAGGCTGTTTTCAACAGGTATTAGCTATGGGATTTGAGAAGAAAGTATGGCATGGTATTATTATACATGATTGCTTAAGTTAGAATATAATTGTTAGCAGAATTTAAAAGAAAAAAAAACAAGATTTCCGCAATTTTCTTTAGTCATGTATTAGAGTTGAGAAGTAGAGAAAAGTAACGATCCGTCTAAAGACAGTAAGAAGGCGGGTCGCTACAGTTGGTATCAGAGCAGTTCCCATTCTCCAGCATCACACACACATCAGCATCAACCTTGCCGTCTTCAAGTAAGAAAGTTTTAAGTTTCAGTTTTTCTATTGCTCCTTTATTTAATTGCAGTATAGAGAAATGCTTAGGTACTACTCATATGTGCATAGAACAAGGAAGCATGTTTAATACCTTAGTATCACGGAATCATGTTTAATCCCTAGAATGGATATTAGGTTACTAAGTAAGAAGACAAGTTTATACCTAGAGAGGTAGTAGTGATTTCTTGTTCCCTTATGCATTATCAAGATGGCAAGAAGAGGCCGAGCTCCTAATGCAAGGAACAGAACTCCAGTTCAAGATAACAATGAGCCTGGCACAGAACAGCCAAACCTGATGGCAGTCATTGCTCACATACAAGCTCAGATTTCAGAGCAACAGAAGACCATCGCCACACTGATGGCAAATCAGCACCTAGTGCCCCTACACCACCCACAGCAGGAGTGGAGGACGTCCTTCATGTTGTGATCTTAGTATAGCAAGACCAAGGTCTTGATTTGCCCAAACACAAGGTTTGGAGGATTTCGGCATGTAAGGTGTCCGATAAAAGTTCTGAGTAAGACCAAGGTCTTACTAAGCCCAAGAACGAGCTATAGGACTAAGAAATGAGATGAAGAACAAGAACCACAAAAGGAAGCAGTGGCCTG
This sequence comes from Boesenbergia rotunda, assembly GCA_024364735.1. Classification (NCBI taxonomy): domain Eukaryota; kingdom Viridiplantae; phylum Streptophyta; class Magnoliopsida; order Zingiberales; family Zingiberaceae; genus Boesenbergia; species Boesenbergia rotunda. The sequence goes on from JAGFNQ010003292.1 coordinate 40,974, forward strand.
GCAGCCAGAAAGGAAAACCAGAGAATAAGCAAGCTAGGTATCCACCTTGTCCTAAGTGTGGGAGGAACCATCCAGGAGCATGCCTTCTGGGTGTAACTGGATGCTATTCATGTGGACAAGAGGGACACAGATCCAAAGACTGCCCAAACAAGTTCAAGGTACTTCCTCAGCAGTCCGTACAGTATGGAGGCCAGCCTCAGTTACATTACATGCCTACTATACTGGAGGGACCTCAGATCAGTCAAGGAGGGTTGGAAGCAGCGCTAGTTCCAATCAATGCCAGAGTCTTTTCCCTCACGAAGGAAGAAGCTGCCAGCGCCTCCACGGTCGTAACAGGTCAAATAGTTATTTTTCAGCATGTAGCTACTACACTGTTTGACACTAGGGCGACCCATTCTTTCGTATCAGTACCTTTTGCTAGTAAGTTACAGGTGCCTACAGAGAGTTGGGAGTCTAGATTCCTGACAACTCTCCCTTCAGGGGAAATCATGGAGTCCACCCAGAGGCTCCGGGCTGTGCCAATCAAGATTTCAGACCGAGAGCTATATGTCGATCTGATAGTCCTTGCGATGCAGGACTTCGACATCATACTGGGCATGGATTTCCTCAGTAAGTACAGCGCTTCAGTGGACTGCCGTAGAAGGAAGGTGGTTTTCAGCACAGAAGGAGAACCACCATTCGAATTTCAAAGAGCCCCAAGGAGGAAGACTCAGAAATTTCTCTCAGCCTTGGCAGCCCACCAGATGCTAGAGCAAGGGTGTGCTGGTTTTCTTGCACACATAGTGGAATCAGAAGCAAAAGAAGAACTCAAGCAGGAGGATGTACGGGTAGTCTGCGAATATCCAGAAGTGTTCCCGAAGAATTACCTGGACTACCTCCCAACCGAGAAGTGGAATTCGAGATCGAGCTAGTGCCCGGTACCGGTCCGGTCTCGAAGGCCCCATATCGTATGTCTCCAGCAGAGTTGAAGGAATTACAAGAGCAACTCCAGGAGCTACTAGACAAGGGCTTCATTCGCCCGAGTCATTCACCCTGGGGAGCTCCTGTACTTTTCGTCAAGAAGAAGGATGGGTCTATGCGTCTGTGCATAGACTACAGAGCTCTGAACAAGGTGACCATCAAGAACAAGTACCCCCTTCCTAGAATAGATGATTTATTTGATCAACTCAAAGGAGCTACAGTGTTCTCAAAATAAACCTGCGTTCTGGGTATCATCAGCTAAAGGTTAAAGAAAGTGACATCCCCAGGACGGCCTTCAGGACAAGATACGGCCACTACGAATTTGTGGTAATGCCTTTTGGAGTAACCAATGCTCCAGCAGTCTTCATGGAGCTGATGAACCACATCTTCAGGGAGTATCTCGATAAATTCGTCATTGTATTTATTGATGATATTCTCATATACTCACAGACTCCAGAGGACCATGCTACACACTTGAGGATAGTGCTGCAGATCCTTCAGCAGGAGAAGCTCTATGCAAAATTCTCAAAGTGTGAGTTTTGGCTAGATCAGGTGACCTTCCTAGGTCACATTGTATCCAAGGAAGGCATTCAAGTCGATCCAGCCAAGATAGAAGCAGTCAGCAACTGGTGTAGACCCAAGAATGCCAGTGAAATCAGAAGCTTCTTAGGCCTGGCAGGATATTACAGAAAATTTGTGGAGGACTTTTCCAGAATAGCCTCTCCACTCACAGCCTTGACCAGAAAGAACAAGAAGTTTGAATGGTCAGATAAATGCGAGCACAGTTTTATAGAGCTGAGGAAGAGACTGACCAGTGCTCCCATCCTGACTGTTCCAGAGAGTGACAAGGCCTTTGACATCTACAGTGATGCATCCAAGATGGGCCTTGGAGCTGTCCTCATGCAAGATGGTAAAGTAATAGCATATGCCTCCAGATAGCTCAAGGACTATGAGAAGAATTACCCTACCCACGACCTTGAGCTAGCAGCTGTGGTTTTTGCACTGAAGCTTTGGAGACACTACCTGTATGGAGTGCAGTGCAGAATCTTCACAGACTATCAGAGTTTGAAGTACTTCTTCACTCAGAAGGACCTGAATATGAGGCAGCGCAAGTGGCTAGAGTTGGTCAAAGATTATGACTGTGAAATCCTCTACCACCCAGGTAAAGCTAATAAAGTGGCAGATGCACTGAGCAGAAAATCCTGTGCAGCACTGATGTCCCTATCATCACTGTCTCTACCACTTCAGAAAGAAATAAAAGATTTTGGAGTCGAAGTAATAGTTGGGCAATTTTCTGCATTGACCCTAGAGTCAACCCTGCTTAAAGATATACAAGAAAAGCAAGATCAAGACCCAGAGATCCAGAAGATCAAGCAGGGGATCCAAGAGGCAGAAAATTCAGAGTTTCGAGTATCAGATAGTGGCATCCTCTATTTTGGAGACCGCCTTTGCGTCCCCAATGATGAGGAACTAAGAAAGAATATTTTAGAAGAAGCCCACAGTACCCCGTACTCTATGCATCCTGGTTCTACCAAGATGTATCAAGATTTAAAGAAAGGATTCTGGTGGTCTGGACTCAAGCGAGACGTGGCCAGATATATCAGTACCTGCTTGACCTGCCAGAGAGTCAAAGCAGAACACCAGAGACCAGGAGGAGTTCTACAGCCACTTCCCATTCCAGAGTGGAAGTGGGAAGAAATATCCATGGATTTTATCACAGGCCTCCCAAGGACCACCCATGGGCACGATGCAATATGGGTGATAGTGGATAGATTGACCAAGTCTGCCCACTTCCTAGCCATCAAGTTATCGCATTCGGTAGAGCAGTTAGCACAGCTGTACGTGAAAGAAGTGATCAGGCTTCACGGAGTTCCGAAGTCGATCGTTTCTGACAGAGATGGGCGGTTCACCTCCCATTTTTGGAGGTGTGTTCAGGACGCCCTAGGCACCAGACTTCAGTTCAGCACAGCTTTCCATCCCCAGACAGATGGACAAACAGAGAGAGTAAATCAGATTTTAGAAGACATGCTCAGGGCTTGTGCATTGGACTTTAAAGGTAGTTGGTGCAAATTTCTGTGTTTAGCTGAGTTTGCCTACAACAATAGCTATTAGGCCACCATCAGGATGGCACCTTATGAGGCATTATATGGCAGGAAATGTAGATCACCCATATGTTGGCAAGAAGCTGGTGAGAAGAAAGAGATGGAGTCAGGACTAGGCAGCCAGACTGAGCTTATAGATGAGACCGCTCGGGCTATCCAGACGATCCGCCAGAGGATTGAGACTGCCCAGAGTAGACAGAAAAGTTATGCTGACACACGCCGTAGGCCACTTGAATTCCAAGTTGGAGATTCAGTATTTCTCAAGGTCGCTCCTATGAAGGGAGTGGTGAGATTTGGCAAGAAGGGCAAGCTAAGTCCTCGCTACATAGGACCCTACAAGATCATAAAGAGGGTTGGTAAGGTAGCATATGAGCTGGACCTACCAGAGGATATGTCAGCTATCCACAGTACATTTCATGTCTCTATGCTAAAGAAGTGTATTCACGACCCTAGCCAAGTGATTCAGCCTCAGTCAGTACAGATCCAAGAAGATCTTAGTTATGAGAGCAGACCGACACAGATAGTGGACAAAGCAGTTAAGAGATTAAGAAACAAAGAAGTGCCACTAGTGAAAGTCATCTGGCAGAATCAAAAGCACGAAGAGGCTACTTGGGAACGTGAGGACAGCATGAGAGAGAGATATCCAGAATTATTCTAAGTTCGAGGACGAACTTTTTATAAGGTATGGGGGATTGTAACGCCCCAAAATTTCCATTTTTAGTTCTTAAAGTCCTTAGAATTATTTAGAAATGGTTTAGAAATATTCTAGATATTTTTAGGAATTTTTAGAGTATTTTTATGGAATTTTCCGAGTCCGTTTGGTATTTTTGGAAAAAGAAAAAAGAAAAAGGAAAAAGCCAAAAATGGAAAAACCAATTAAGTGCAGCGGGTGGCTCGAACCCGCGACCACCACGAGACCAAGGGAGCGCGCGGCCAGCCGGGCTAGGGGTATCAAGCACAACAATGGACGGAGAGAACTGTATTTAAGGTATAGTTAAGTTGATCCGCCCCTTAAGTATAAATAGATAATTAAAGAGAGAAGTTTTATTTTCTCTCAAACCCTCTCCCTCTCCCAAGTTGCGCCGACCCCTCTTCTTCCCCTCTCTTGTGCGCACGCCACACCAAGCTCTAGAGGGCCGGCCAAGACTCTTCTCCAAGAGATAATCCTATATTCGGGATCCCCGCGACGAGAGGAACGCGTAGGCGTGAAGAATTCTCCGAGATCTCAAGTTTCTCCCGAGCTCTAGACGTCAATCTTGGTTGTAAGTCCAAGATATCAATGTAAGTACTGCTCACCTGCAGTAAGAGGCGGTTTTTCCGCGAGAATTTCCTTTAAAAGTTTTTAAAAGTGATATTTCCTTTTGTTTCAGTTTTTGCATGTAATCTTAGTTCCTTATATGCTTGTATATGTTTGATAAGCACCCTATATGAGATTAGGGACCAAGAAAAGCTATGAGAAAAGAAAAGAGAAGATAAAGATAAGAAAAGAAAAGGCAAGGCCTTAAGAAATCCCGAAAAGTCAAGACTTAGGGATTTTAGCACGCAAGGTGCTCCAGAAAATGCCAAGGCATTTACAGATAAGAAAGAAAAGTAAGAAAAGCTATTTTATTTTCTAAGGCCAGTACCCGGCGTCCAAGGGCGTCGTTAAAGAAATCCAGGTGTCCAATTCCAAGGTCTTGGCCCTGGTAGACCAAGGTCTGCTCTATTAGGATTGGTGGCTCGCTACCCCAACCTTTTAGGGAACGCGCATCAGATGGTACTTACGTCTTCAGTGGATCCAAGTGATTATTATTTTCAAGTATATGCTTTAGCAAAGTTTCGAAAGTTTTCAGAAAGTTTTCAAAAGCAAAGAATAGCTAAAGTTTCAATTTGAGCCAAGAAAAGTAAATTGAGATTTATTATCGCTTGAGTATGCATGTTTTGAGCTATACATGTTCTTAGTTTCCTTTCAAGCATATTAGTATCTCATATGATTTCATATTGTTCTAGAAGCATGTTTGCACATTCGAGATTTTGTGAGCTAGATAGTACTTACTAAGCTTTTGCTTATAGATGCATTTCCTCTTATTGCAGATAAAGGTAAAGGCAAACAATTCTGAAGGAAGACGACGAGGCGGTGCTGAGTAGAGTGTGTGTGGTGGCTGATTATGGAGAGATCCTTGAGACGAGACATTTTAGTTATTTGAATTGCAATGTTTAAGTTTATTCAAATTTCAAGTTCTTGCTTTATGGAGATTATGGAGTATTTGAGTTTGGATAGTTTTATATGCTAAATTTCTTAGAGTAAAGATTCCATGTCATTTCCTTTAGCATATATATTCCCATGATTGCATTGGATGAGTAAAAGTGTGAGTAGTTAGAAAATATTGATACTTTGTTAGAGAAAAAGGTGTTTGTGCCAAGATAGTATCAATTTTCCTTTTGAATCGAGTTTTATTGCTTAAAAATGTTAGAAAAGTTGCAA
>JAGFNQ010003292.1:61859-145193 GCA_024364735.1 Boesenbergia rotunda
GCAAAGTTTCGAAAGTTTTCAGAAAGTTTTCAAAAGCAAAAGAATAGCTAAAGTTTCAATTTGAGCCAAGAAAAGTAAATTGAGATTTATTATCGCTTGAGTATGCATGTTTTGAGCTATACATGTTCTTAGTTTCCTTTCAAGCATATTAGTATCTCATATGATTTTCATATTGTTCTAGAAGCATGTTTGCACATTCGAGATTTTGTGAGCTAGATAGTACTTACTAAGCTTTTGCTTATAGATGCATTTCCTCTTATTGCAGATAAAGGTAAAGGCAAACAATTCTGAAGGAAGACGACGAGGCGGTGCTGAGTAGAGTGTGTGTGGTGGCTGATTATGGAGAGATCCTTGAGACGAGACATTTTAGTTATTTGAATTGCAATGTTTAAGTTTATTCAAATTTCAAGTTCTTGCTTTATGGAGATTATGGAGTATTTGAGCTTTAGATAGTTTTATATGCTAAATTTCTTAGAGTAAAGATTCCATGTCATTTCCTTTAGCATATATATTCCCATGATTGCATTGGATGAGTAAAAGTGTGAGTAGTTAGAAATATTGATACTTTGTTAGAGAAAAAGGTGTTTGTGCCAAGATAGTATCAATTTTCCTTTTGAATCGAGTTTTATTGCTTAAAAATGTTTAGAAAAGTTGCAATCACATTTCATAATGCTTTAGCAAGGTCGTAGAACATGTATTTGGTGTTATAAATTCATAGAAGTCAAAATTGGTACAAACTTTATTGTTAACGTTTATATAAACTTGTTTAGTTTATTTTCTTCCATAAAAGTCCTAAATTCAAGTTTATGGATTCGTTTGAGTGGCTAAATTGTTTAGGAAACTGATATAGAGTATAGAAATGATGACGTATTTTGATATGGCTCGAAATTGAAGGAATGGTGGACTTGGAAAGTAAGGGCCGAAACCTGTAAAACTGATTACAGGCGTACCAGTCGACTGCCACGTCACCAGTCGACTGGTACAGGCAGTTTAAGAAGGGTAAGGCTGTTTTCAACAGGTATTAGCTATGGGATTTGAGAAGAAAGTATGGCATGGTATTATTATACATGATTGCTTAAGTTAGAATATAATTGTTAGCAGAATTTAAAAGAAAAAAAAACAAGATTTCCGCAATTTTCTTTAGTCATGTATTAGAGTTGAGAAGTAGAGAAAAGTAACGATCCGTCTAAAGACAGTAAGAAGGCGGGTCGCTACACTCTGAGCTGCAGACACTCAGTCCTTCGGTCCTGCATCCAGGGTTAGTCCAAAAAGCAGAAATATTAATATTTTATACAGCCTTAGCTATCTTGGTTCTAACTTTGGGTCTCCTAAATGGAACCCTATGTCGAACCGACGCCTACTGTTCCCTCTCGACGGGGAACGCGTCCTCACCTACTCCTCTCGGGAGAATTTACCTGATGCCAACCGCACCTTTGGTTGGACTTTTGCCTCGCGGTCCTTCGCCAGGTCTTGGATACCGAGCTGTCCTTGCCTAGCATTCCTTCGCTAGGGCTTCAGTCCTAAGCTGTCATTCGCCTGGCGCCTAGCAGTCCTTCGCTAGGTCTTTGTATCCTAGCAGCCCTTCGCTAGGTGCCCAGCAGCCCTTCGCCAGGTCTTTGATGACTAGCAGCCCTTCGCTAGTTGCCTAGCAGTCTTTCGCTAGGACTTGATGTCTAGCAACCCTTCGCTAGTTGCCTAGCAGTCCTTCGCTAGGACTTGGTGTCCTGGCATTCCTTCGCCAGGTGCCTAGCAGCCCTTCGCTAGGACTATTCCTGCACACTCGAGTAATAACATTAGATCACAAATAATACTTAACTTTGAACCCTTTGCCAATATCAAAACAAGGTTCGATATGGTGCTTCCTGCACCAACACATTGTTGTCGCAGTAAACCGACACTACTTCATCAATGGTTAGAACCACACTAAGTTCTGAGATAAACTTCTTGATCCAGACTGCTTCCTTTGCTGCTTCCGAAGCTGCAATATATTCCGCTTCCGTGGTAGAATCCGCTATGGTGTCTTGTTTGGAACTCTTCCAACTTATTGCGCCTCCATTCAAAATAAATACGTATCCGGACTGAGATTTGGAGTCATCCTTATCTGTCTGGAAACTGACATCTGTATACCCACGTATTACCATATCACCTTCTCCATATATTAGGAACACATCCTTAGTTCTTCTTAAGTACTTAAGGATTGTCTTGACAGCCACCTAATGATCCATTCCTGGATCAGACTGGTATCTGCTTGTGACGCTCAGAGCATACGATACATCGGGCCTAGTACATAACATAGCATACATGATAGATCCTATCGGGATGCATAAGGAATCTTATTCATGCAAATCCTCTCGCCTTCTGTGCGCGGACACATAGACTTTGAAAGGTTGATCCCATGCCTGATGGGAAGGTAACCTTTCTTGGATTCCGACATGCTAAACCTTTTTAGCACTCGGTCTATATATGTAGACAGCGAAAGACCAAGCAATCTTTTTGATCTATCTCTATAGATTCTAATCCCAAGCATATAGGTTGCTTCTCCCAGGTCTTTCATGGAGAATGTTTTGGACAACCAAATTTTAACCGACTGTAAGACTGATATATCGTTTCCTATAAGTAATATGTCATCGACATATAATACTAGGAATATGACTGCACTCCCACTAACCTTCTTGTACACACAAGGTTCGTCAGGATTTTGTGAGAAATCAAACTCTTTGATCGTCTCATCAAAACGGATGTTCCAGCTCTTGGATGCTTGCTTCAGTCCATATATGGATCGTCGAAGCTTGCATATTTTGGTTTTATTAACCGACGTGAAACCTTCAGGTTGTATCATGTATACATCCTCAAGCAGGTTTCCATTAAGGAAAGCTATTTTCACATCCATTTGCCATATCTCATAATCATAATAAGCTGCTATAGTCAGGAGCATCCGAATGGATTTAAGCATAGCTACTGGCGAATAGGTTTCGTCATAATCAATTCCTTGTTTCTGACGATATCCTTTTGCCACTAATCTAGCCTTAAAGGTAACAGCATTACCTTCCATGTCGGTTTTCTTCTTGAAAACCCACTTGCACCCTATGGGCTTAATCCCTTCAGGTGGGTTAACCAAGTCCCATACTTGATTTTCGTACATGGAATCCATTTCCGACTTCATGGCTTCAAGCCATTTGTTCCTTTCTGAACTTTTCAGATCATCATCATAACTGATAGGTTCGTCGTTCGATTCACTTACAAGAAATCCGTATCTCTCTGGAATATTGCGTGTCCTATCAGATCTACGAAGAAGTGGTGTTGTTTTAGGTTCAACCGATAGCTCATCATTATGAGTTATTGGTTGTGGGTCTAGACTAGGTGTCTCTGTAATGTCTATTGGAGTTTCTTGAACTTCTTCAAGTTCAATACTACTCCCACTGTTTTCTTGTAAAAGAAATTCTTTTTCCAGAAATACAGCATGCCTTGAAACAAACACCTTTTGTTCCAAGGGATGATAGAATTAGTAACCCTTTGTTTCCTTAGGGTATCCAATAAATAGACATTTATCAGACTTAGCATCCAATTTGTCTGATACAGTCCGCTTCACATAAGCAGGACAACCCCATATCTTAAGGTGAGTTAAGTGATGTTTCTTACTATTCCACGTCTCATATAGAGTAGTAGAGACTACCTTGGTCGGGACTCTGTTTAGCAAGTAAACAGCTGTCTTAAGCGCATAGCACCAAAAGGATTTTGGAAGAGTTGCATGATTCATCATAGATCTAACCATGTCCATCAAGGTTCGGTTACGCCTCTCAGATACACCATTATACTGTGGTGTATACGGCGGAGTCCATTGAGACAATATCCCATTGTCCCTAAGATAATCTTGAAACTCTTGACTTAAGTATTCACCACCACGATCGGATCGAAGTATCTTAATACTTTTGCCAAGCTATTTCTCTACTTCATTTCTGAACTCTTTGAATTTCTCAAAAGCTTCAGATTTGTGTTTCATCAAGAACACATACCCGAATCGTGAGTGATCATCGATAAAGGTAATGAAGTAGCTATAGCCTCCTTGTGCAAGAGTTGACATTGGTCCACATACATCAGTATGTATTAGACCAAGCAATTCTCCCACTGGATTACCTTTTCCGGAAAAGGGTAATTTGGTCATCTTGCCTTTTAAGCATGATTCGCATGTATCAAATAAACCGGGTTCAAATGATTCCAGAATTCCACATCGGTGTAATTTGGTCATGCGTTTCTTACTTATATGGCCAAGACGACAATGCCACGTATAGGAGTCTATTTGATTATCTATTCAAGCACGTTTGTTGCTAACTTCGATATTGAAAATGTCACCGGATAAATCTAACGTGTAGATACCATTGCACAAAGTTCCGGTCCCATAAAGAACACCATTTAAAGTTATGTAACAACAATTGTTACTAAAATTTAAATGGTAACCCTTTTTATTCAAGCATGAAATAGATACAATGTTCTTTATTAACGAAGGAACAAAATAACAATTATCAAATTCTAAGACATGTCCAGTAGGGAGCTTTAGCAAATATGTTCCGATGACAACAGCAGCAATCTTTGCTCAATTTCCAACTCGCAAATTTGCTTCTCCCTTGACGAGTCTTCTTCTATTCCTTAGCCCCTGTATGTCATTACATATATGTGAGCTACACCCAGTATCAAGTACCCAGGTGGTTGAGGAAATAGAGTGACATTCAATAACGAAGATACCTGAAGAGGATGGGACATCAGATGCCTTCTTCTTCAAGGACTCAAGATAAACCTTGCAGTTTCTTCGCCAGTGACCCTCCTTGCCACAGTGATGGCAAGTGCCTTTTGGGGTCTTTTCATTCTTTTTGGCCTTTTTCTTCTTTCCCTTATTCTGTTCTTTGGCCTTCCTCTTAGAGCCTTTCTTTGAGGAACCAACTAACAGTACCGTCTTCTGATCCTGCTTCACAGAAGGCTCTATAGTCTTCAGCAGGTTGAGCAACTCAGGAATGGTAATCTCCAGCTTGTTCATCCGATAGTTAATCACAAATTGTGAATAACTTTTGGGCAAACAATGCAGAATTAAGTCAATACTTAGTTCATGATCCATTGCAAATCCGAGTGTGCTTAGTCGCTCAATGTACCCCAACATCTTCAACACAAACTGTGAGACAGAAGTGCCTTCCTGCATCTTAGAGGTGAAGAGGAGTCTGGAGACCTCGAACCTTTCGGATCTCTCCTGCTCGTCAAACAGCTCATGAAGATGGAAGATGATGGTATAAGCATCCATATGCTCATGCTGCTTTTGTAGCTCAGGTACCATAGCGGCTAGCATGATGTAACTCGCAAGTTCAGAATCGGTCACATGTTTCTGATAGGCCACTAACTGGTCTGGAGTTGCATTTTCGGGAGGACGGTTGGGAAGTTGATCTTCAAGGACATAAGCAAGCTTTTCTGCCTTGAGGACTATCCTCAGGTTTCGAAGTCAGTCCATGAAGTTTGGCCCAGTCAGCTTATTGGTGTCAAAAATGGAACGCAAATTCAGAGAAGACATGATTAAGTGATTATCCTAGAAATACAAATTGAGCTTAGGTGAGAAGAATGATAAAGAATGCATCAACATACATTAATTAAATCCTATTTATTTTTTGAATTGAATAACCCTTTTTATCAATTCAGGAGATCGTAGGAACATCTCCAAATAGGTTGATATCCAACCATAGATAAGAACAACCATGGCTGTGGCCATCAAGTTATTCTTAGCTATGAAGGTAGGTAATTATACCGATTACATATCACATATATATATCTATCACTTTATGCTATCAACTAATTGAATGTTTGCATAAATCATTGGGTTGTTAACTCATTAACAAGTATGCAACAATATACATGCACCCAACTGCACCTCTCTTTACATCGACCTTGGCTGTGGCACAACAAATCGATGCTCCAAGCTTAAGGCTGACCCATTAATCAAGAAATAGTTTTAATATGTTTGGAGCTCATTCAACCGTTTAGTCAGGCTTGGATGTGTCCAACAACCAAAACTAAGGATTGACTTCTGACTCCAACTATATTAATCATAAACTAATTCCATGGTTTGAACATGTTGAGGTTCAAGCAGGGCATAGATGTGTCCATCAACCCAAACGAGAAACAAAACTCCAGTTCTGACCATATTAATGGAAGGTGTTGGCCTTAATATTTTGTAAGAGGTTTTGGGTCTCATCCTTTTCTTTCTAAGCACATTCATGACATATAATTATGTCATGTACTAATAATTTCCTTAATAAAGTATGTATGTGACTTAATTTATCAAGTCTCATTAATTGAATTAGGAACCGGATTTCCTAATTCTAATTTCATACTTTATTTAAGGAATTGTTTTGGGAAACAATTTCCTATATTGTCATAATCAATTTCGGAAATAATATGTTTAAGACTTTGATTTCTCTAAATCAAATCTTATTAAATTAAGAGACAGATTCCCTTAATTCAACCACATATTATTTTCATGAAAATCTTATTTAAGGAAATAAACTCTATAGGTAACAATTTTCCTAATTAATTTTGGAGACAATAATATGTAAGAAATCAAATAAGGAAATTATCGTTTGAGAATCACCACAAAAATTTCCAAGATTTGATCACATATTTTATTTATGGACTAATTAATTGCAACAAATTATTTTCTTTGGGTGGCTCCCCGAGGCTCAGATACCCAAAGAAAAGAAATTTGTCATAAATCTAATTTGGCCCGCTCCCCGAGGCATAGCCAAATTAAACTTGACAATTCTTATTCAAAATAGGAAATTAAATTACAACAACTAACTTTAATTTAGGTGGCTCCCCGAGGCACTCCCCAAAGTAAAGAATTTTGTTAATAATTTAAAACTAATTCGAATTTAATTGTCAATTAATGATCCATAAATTTGTCTAGACTTTCTTGAAAGAAAGTGCCCAAAATTGCGAGCTTTCCATAATAGGTTTTCAGAATAATTGTAAGTTTCTGGTACAAAGAAAACTTACATATTTCCAAAATTGGAAAATTTCCAAAATAGGAAATTTCCAAAATTGAAAAGTTTCCAAAAATGGGAAGTTTTCACAATTATCATAAAATTTCAAAAACTAGGATATTTCAAAAGTTTGCGAAATTTCATGAGGATTTCCAAACTTTGAAATTTCTAAATCTAAAATTTATCATAATTGGAAAATTTTCATAATTGGAAAATTTTCCAAAATTGAGATCATGAGAAAGTTTTCCGTAAAATAATTATATGATTATGTCGAACACTAACTGGCTCTGATACCACTGATGGGACCGGGTGCATGTTGACATAGATGCGGGTTCGTAATTTTAAAATTAATTACGTGCAGCGGAAGGTTTAGCATAAATAATTTCTCAAATTATTTAACCACACATCTAAACATGCAACCTTATGTTATGTAGACATGATCATATATTTAAAATTTTGCAGAAAGTAAATTAATTTACTTGTTACCTCGCGTAATTCGAAGAAAGGGACGAGATCCAACCGTAAGTGTCCATCGGAAGCTCCGCCTCTATTCGCGTCCACACTGAGTTTTCTTACGGATGACTTCGCAAAGCCACGAGTTTCGTGCCGACAAGAACTACTAGATTCTCCAATGGCACGACAAGAATACCAAGAGAGAGATGGGAAGACTAACCACTAAACGAAGAACGGAATCAAGATTCCGGGAGGAAGGAAGGAGTTGCGCCCGCTTCTTCTTCTTCTTCGGCAGCTGCTTGGTGGTGGCTGAAGCTCACGGCAAAAGGGGTTCCCCTTTTTAGGGCCGGCGGCACTAGAGGAGGGAGAGGGAGAGAAGGAGAGAGAGAGAGGGCTTGTTTCCTTGATCTCTTAGATTAATTTCCAAGCCTTGCCTTGGTTCCTTTATATAATAGCCTCTCAATCGCCAAGTCTCCTTTTTATGCAATAAATTTTCATAAGAAATTTATCATATAAATTTTTCTATGAATTATTCCATCATACCAAGATTTTATCATAATTTAATTTATAATAAAAATAACCATGTCTCCCTTTTTATTATGGAATAAATTTTTCACAAGAAATTTATTATATAAATTTTTCTTATCATGGAAAAATCAATTCATAATTGATTTTATAAAATAAAATAAACTATTCAAAGTTTATTTTAATTTCCATGAAAATAATAAATCAAACTTCGGTTTATAAAAATTTATATATATTATCCATAATTTTATAAAACAAACCACGCTCGGTTTATTTTATAATTTGAACCAAACAATTTGGTTCTCCCCTTTTAATGTGGTCGGTCAAACAAAGAGGGTGGGGACCCTCTTTGGCCAGCCAAACCCAAGCCTATACCATACGAATTAAACTCATTTAATTCGTCCAATAAGTCTTCAAAAGACTTAGCCATTTTATGCTTCCGATGTGTCTCTGAAAAATTCAGATTCGACTTATCTCTCTTGATCGGAAAATCTAATTTTCAACTCGTTTTAAATCCCTCAGATTACTTGTAGTGCGTGTGACTAAATAGGCTTTCAATTTATGTTGGCCGTCTATAATTAACCAATTATAGAACGATCATGAGTGACACCTAGTAGTACATCATGATCCCCAGTTAATCGAAAGATCAACGGTTGACCTCAGAAATAATTCTGAAACCCTTCAGCAGCTATAATGAACCGTGCCCCATTCCCTTCACCATCTTATACCCACTTGGTTCAGGACACGGTCTATGTGTGTCAGTCCTCACTAGGCTGACTACGTCACACCTAGCCCAAGTAGTGTCTTTCTCGTCCAACGGATTCTAATTACTCTCATGTTTCTGAGAGATTCATACGCTGAACATGTGATGCTCTGGCCAGAGGCTTCGAGTAACAATCCGACGATAGGCCTTGGGTATACATGTCCTCGCAAGGAGTGGTGAATCCTTTGTAGGCTGTTTAAACATCTTCGGACACTTCGGCTTATACCAACCATCCTGGGTCCACACCTCCTTAGAGATGCTTGCTTAAGATGTCAAAGTATAAGTCTCCATGACCAAGATGACTTGAACACCGCATGTCAAAGGAACATCGCACTTATGCTGCAGTAAGAACTTCATTGTCATATCTATATGTAGATTACCATATGAAGTTTTACAGCCAGTCACTCTAATGAACTAGTTCCCTTAACTAGCATTCATGTTTATCTCCGGACATCCCAATGTCACCAGCCAATGAGAATCAGCTGATTAGAGAATAACCCATGCTAGTCTCAACAGAATTGATAGTGTTCTTATTTATCAATTCATCGACTGGGGACAATTTCAATACTTCACAATTGCACATGTAGAGATAATCACTAGTTGTGAATTCATCACAAATTCTCTTATGCTGTGAATTGTATTGCGGGCATTCAGTAAATGAGTTTAAGATCTCAATCAAATACACAAACATGTATACTCAAATAGTGAATATTCATTTATTAAAATAAATGATTACATTCATAAGGCGATTGCCTTAGAACACTTCTCTCACAATATTAACAAGGGCTTGTGAAGG
The DNA here is from genome assembly GCA_024364735.1 of Boesenbergia rotunda. Classification (NCBI taxonomy): domain Eukaryota; kingdom Viridiplantae; phylum Streptophyta; class Magnoliopsida; order Zingiberales; family Zingiberaceae; genus Boesenbergia; species Boesenbergia rotunda. The sequence continues at coordinate 71,413 of JAGFNQ010003292.1, forward strand.
TTTCGGCCAAGCAAGTTTTTGGGGCTCAAATCATATTGAAAACCCCTATTATGTTTCCTAATGTTTACTCATGATAAGTTAAGCATAAAAGTATAATTTTGGAAATTTTGTAGCACCCTAAAACCCCTTTAGGGTTTCGGCCACCATCAAGGTACCATGGCTAGGTTTAAACTCCAACCCTTCAAGCATGATTAGTATGTTTCCTATGATATCATATGGGTAATAATGGTGATTTATATGACCTTTTCCTATGGGCTTATTACCCTTCTAGGGTTTCAGCCAATACATGGTTTAGGTCTAGGACTTAGGGTTAAATCCAATCAAGGGTTCAAATGGTTTTCTATGGCATGATATGTAGTGTATTGGATGTTAATCATGACCTATGTGAATTTTTCATGGACCCATGGTCCTTTAGGGTTTCGGCCAAGTCCCTAATCTAGGGCTTGGATTGGGTTAAGGTCTCAAGGATGTGTGTTTATAGGTTACTATGATGTAAGTGTATGGTTAAGCATGATGTAAGGGTCTTTACGTTACCAAACCCTAGCTTTGTGTGTTATGCAATATGACTTTGTATGTTAGGTTCTATGTTATATTTTACTCATGAATACTTAGGTCATATACCATGAACATGTGTAATTGATGTAGAGGTATGTTATGTTAAATAGAATAATGCATGTAGGAGGTGAAATGCCTATAATAGATATGTGTGTATGAAGGTCTATGCATGTTTTATGATGAATGCCATGAACCTAAGTAGTATGCATCATGTTTATATGTAGCTTACCCATGCATGCTCTATGATGGATACTAGGATTATATATGCTAGATGAAATGTACCATGTATGAAATGCATGTTTATCTTATGTACCATGATCATGCAAGCTTTATGAACCAAGATAATGTTTATGCCTGGAGGCATGATTATGTATGTATATCATGTTTTTATGAATAAAAGAAGATGGATGGAGATGATGGTTATGCCCTAAGTACGAATGATAAGTATGGATGATAAGTATGAATGATGAAGGCATAATAATGTTATGAAATAAATATGAATGATGAAATGCCAAGCATGTTTATGTCATGCTTCATGTAACAAGATTATGTTATGTCCTAAGATATGTCAAGTATGAATGATGAAGCATGCATAGTTATTTTACTTTATGAATGGGCTTGTACCGGACCGAAGTAAGGGTCCAAGGGATGGGCACCTTAAGAACGCCTCGGTTCTGGACTACCGTAGCTGTCCACGGTTCTGGGACTACCGTAGCTGTCCAACATGGATGGGCACCTTAAGAATGCCTCGATTTTTGGAACTATCGTAGCTGTTCCTACCCTAGTAGGTCGATGCTAGCTACCTCGTATTTACTTAGGGATGCGCGCTTATGATTTATGTATGTGGTACAAGTCAGGGACCCAATGATGTTATGATTATGTTTAAGTATTTAAAAGTATGATTTTAAATTAAGCATCCTTATGTATATGCATTTGACTCATGCATCCATTCATGTTATGCATTATGCCATGATAAGTATGTTTCATGCTCATGTATATTAAGAATTATGTCATGATAAGTATGTTTCATGCTCATGTATGTTAAGAATTATGTCATGCTAAGTATGTTTTAGGTTTATGTTTATGTTAAGAATCATGCTATGTTAGTTGTTCATATGCTTATGATTTACGACAATACTATGCTTATATTTTATGTTCAGAATTATGTTATGTCAAACGCTTTATATGTTTATGTTTATGTGACATATGGTTTTAGTGAGTAGGAAAGGGTCTTACTAAGCCTATGTGCTTATAGTCTTATTTTCCTCGTACCGCAAATCAACCAAGAGGTTATTAAGGGAACCAGCAGGAGGGGCAAGAGCATGTGTGTGTGTGGTGGTGACATGGCAAAGGATTCTTTTATTTACACATATCGCATGTCTTAGGTTTTGAAATGCCTCCTTAGATTCTATGCTATGCTTATAATGGTTATGCCTAATGAATGACGTAAGACTCATGATGTTCATGGATAAGTTACTTGCTACTTATGATGATTATGAATAAGTTAAGGGATGGTTATATCATGATGCTATGCCTGTCGTTAATATGCTAAGTCTAATGACACCAGGTTCATGAATGGCAATTTAGGCATGTATAGATGATTCATGTATTAGTTGCATGGTTAAGAGCATGTGTAGAAGAAAAAAAAATTATTCCGCTGCATTAAGATGTTTTATATGTACATGTATGTTTAGTGTAACGCCGCTTCCTCGCCACACCATAAGGTGTGGGGAAAAAGGCAGGCGTTACAGGTTGGTATCAGAGCTGTTGTCATCTCACTACACACACATCAAGCCTTCTTCCTGCCGCTTCCAAGTAAGTACCTCTCGGCATATCTTATGATAGTAAACACTTTTAGGATACTTTATGATTCTAGAATATGCAAGTATGAATTGTTGGTGCAGAAAGCACCCAAGTCGAACTTGAGTTTTGATAATGACAACAGGGCTCAAAAGTTAAGGTATAAATGTTATCTAACATGTTACTCAAGTGTGCAGGAAAAAGTCCTAGAGAAGGACTGCTAGGCACTGGCGAAGGAATGCCAGGGTACAAAGCCCTAGCGAAGGACTTCTAGGCACTGGCGAAGGAATGCCAGGGTACAAAGCCCTAGCGAAGGACAGCTAGGCACCTGGCGAAGGAATGCCAGGGTATTGAAGTCCTAGCGAAGGAATGCTAGGCGCCAGGCGAAGGACAGCTTAGGACTAAAGACCTGGCGAAGGAATGCTAGGCACCGGGCGAAGGACAGCTTGGTATCCAAGACCTGGCGAAGGACCGCTAGGTAAAAGTCCAAACGAAGGAGCCGGTTGGCATCAGGTACATTCTCCCAAGAGGAGTAGGTGAGGATGCGTTCCCCGTCGAGGGAACAGTAGGCGTCGGTTCGACCTAGGGCTCCATTTTGGAGACCAAAGTCAGAACCAAGATAGCTAAGGTTGTATAAAACTTAAATATTATTCTTTATGTTGTTTTGGACTAACCCTGGATGCAGGACCGAAGGAATGAGTGTCTGCAGCTCAGAGAGCCTCAAAGGAGTGAGGCAACAGCTGAGTAGGGCACCCGGAGTGTCCCGGGAGCCCCCAAGGTGAACACAAAACAGTCGAAGTAAAAGAACTGTTTCTGCAGCTATTGGTTAGGGCGCCCCCGTGCTCCCGGGCGCCCCCAGTGCTCCGGGCTCCCCCAGGTGAAGCTGACAGAACAGATCCCCTCGAAGCCAACGGATATGAAGGAGACCCGGTCAACCCGGGCGGCCCCAGCGATCCGGGCGCCCCCGTCAAATCTTGATCCCGAGTTTTAAGGGATCAGAGCTGACCGAGAAGGAAGTGGATTGACTGACACGTGGGGGGGGGGGGCGCCCCCGACGTTCCGGGCGCCCCCAGGTGCTATAAAAGGGCCCTCGACCACAAGGCTTCGAACAACAATTCATTCAACGCAATCACGCTCTTTTGCTCCCGCGCTCTGCTCCGGAAACCTCCCGACTCGAGACTCAAGCCCGACGACGTCCCGTTGCTCCGAAAATTTAATCTACATCGGACGTCGGTAAAAGAAAAGTTTCTTTTAAGTATACTATACTGCCTTTGTAATATCTCTCTATAAACGTTTTGCGCACTTATAGAATTGCCCGCAGAAAATGGTCAACGACCGTGGGCCTTTGAGTAGGAGTCGACCTAGGCTCCGAATCATGTAAAACTACATGTGTTCGTGATTGTTTTTATTCTGCTGCGTACTTGCTCTAATTTCTATCCGAAAAGTGTTTAACGATATTCACCCCCCCTCTATTGTTTCTCTCAATCCAACAAGTGGTATCAGAGCGGGGAAGTTCAAATTTGGTGCAACCACCAGTTTGAAAAATTTTCGGATTTTTTTAATATTTTTTTTCGTTCAAATTTCTTCTAATATTTTTTTCGTTCAAATTTCTTCTCGTTGATCGAGGTTGGTGCAACACCCCTCGACAAATATTTTTTTTCCCGCACTACTAATCCAAGACCAAGTCTTGGGATATCTCTCTCCTTTTCTTAAGTTTCAAATAAATGACCATGCAAGAAGGATTCAGCACAGCCAGACCTCCACTTTTCAGTGGAGAAGACTTTTCTTACTGGAAAAGTCGAATGGAGGTCCACCTGAAAACTCAGGTGGACATGTGGATAATCATCCAGTCCAAACTGGAGATTCCGAGAAATGCTGAAGGAGTATCTCAAAGCTACACAGAGTGGGACACCGCTTTGAAACGAAAAATTGAAGCGGATGTAAAGGCGACCCAAACCCTTCAATGCAGCTTAACAAAAGAGGAGCTGAACCGGGTAGGCCCTTTCAACAGTGCCAAGGAGCTGTGGGGAAAACTGATCGAGCTGCACGAAGTAACATCAGACACTCAGATCACCAAGAGAGATCTGCTCCTGAACAAGCTGTATACCATCAAAATGGCCGACAATGAAACAGTAGCTCAGCTTCACGCCCGAATTCAAGAACTAATGAATGGACTACACACCATTGGTCACAAGGTAGAAAACCGTGACCTAATAAGGTACGCTTTAAATGCTTTCCCAAGAAACACCTTGTGGGCATCTATGGTAGATGCATACAAGGTTTCAAGGGACCTTTCAAAAATAAAATTAGATGAATTATTCTCTGAATTAGAACTGCATGAACAGACTAACTGCAATCTGGCCGAGAAAGGTATTGCCTTTATTGCAGGTAAAACTGGAAGGACAACCAAGAAGAAGCCTCAACCTGAACCCGAGTCTAACTCAGACTCAGACTCAGAAGATGAAGAAGGAGATCGACCTAAGCTGGTCCGACTGGCAAGAAACTACTACAAAGAACTGAAGAATCAAACCAACAGAAGGAAAGCCAGCCAAAGAAAGGATGAACTAGCTGAACCCGCAAATGAAAAGAACAAGCCCAACGTGACCTGCTACGAGTGCAAGAAGAAGGGTCACTACAAGACGGAGTGTCCAAACCTAAAGGAAACCAAGAAGAATAGAAGGAAGAAGGCACTTCAAGCAACGTGGGACGAGTCCTCCTCCTCCGAAGAAGAAGAGGTCCCACAGTCGAACCTACTAGCACTAACCTCCTCAGAAGAAGTCGAGACCGAGTCAGAATCAGAACAGGACGACGGCAGACTGACATTTTCAGAAGACGGCGAAATCAAGGTAAGTGGATTTACTAGATGTCAATTAAATGAACTAATTTCGTATCTTTCTCGAGATTTGGCGAAAGCTAAACTCCGAGTCGAATCCCTCCGACAGGAAGTAAAACTCCTGAAAGAGGGAGCTGACTCTAAAACCTTAACCGAGAAGGTTCAAGAAGGAACTCCTACTCAAGTTGAAAAACTTGAGAAAGAGAACTCTTCCCTGAAAACTCAGGTTAAGGATCTTAGATCAGCTTTAGAACGATTCACTTCTGGTTCCAAGGGTCTTGACATGATTCTTGGAAAACAGAAATCAGTTCTAAATCGATCCGGACTTGTCTATAGAACCAAATCTAGATAAAGATCCTACTTTGCTGTACTGAATCAGTCCAGAAATAAAGTTCAGGCATGGGTACCTAAACTATACCTGAACAAACCAACTGGATCAAATCAGTATTGGATCCCCAAGGACAAGATTCACATCTTGCATAACCATTATCGTGGCTTTAGTCCAGGAGGAGCCAAACTGAAAACAATATTCATTGTTAGATAAAATTCCATACTTGCTTGCAATTTGCTTGTTTGATTGTTTGTTTAATTTCTGCAATTTACCATGCTTAGACTTAGGAATGCTTAGTTTAAGGACTGAACAAACTTAACTAAAATTTGACAACATAGTATTGGATGGAGGTGAGATGATAGTACGTTAGGGAAACCAATTCTAATAAGGTCAAGTATACTTGGTCTCTTTAGACTGGTGAAACTAGCCGAAGCTACCGATCCAAAACTCAAACTAGTTAGACCAGAACTTTTCAAAGATTAATTTTGAAAATGAAATTTCATTAAAAGGCTTTATCAAGGAAAGGGTTGATGATCCAATAAGGCTACGGCCAAAGAAGGCCTAGTGCCTCTCTAAGATCTGGAAGCTAATTTTTGAATTTCAAATTCAAATCTAACATAAATTTTCAGTTAGGTGTAGAATCAAACATTCCTTTTCAAAATAAATTTAATTATTTTCAAAAATTAATTTAAGGTTTTTTTAATAAAAATTAATTTTTTAAAATAATTTTACTTATCAAAACCTGTCTCACAAAACCTATAAGGCTAATGTGGTTGAAAATCCTAAATTGGGTGAGACAGTAAAATTAAAATGAATTATAATTCCTTTAATACCTATATTGTGGTTTAATCCTATAGTTTAGAACATAGTCAAACCATGCAGTCAAACCATGGTCAACCTAGTCAAACTATGGTCAAAGCAGTCAAACCATGGTCAAACCAACTAAACCATGGTCAAACAATGACAAGACATAATAGTTATCACTTCCTATACACTCCGGGCGCCCGTGACTCCTCGGGCGCCCCCCCTTTCCTTTACCTACTTTCAAGGCAAAATGATGCCTTCGCCCTTGACCAGGGCGCCCGGAACCACGCGGGCGCCTCCATCACAGTCAAAGCAGCAAAAACTGCAGATTCAGCCTGAGCAGGGCGCCCGGACCGCTCCGGGCGCCCCCAACAGACCTAGTCACTGCCAATGGCAGTGACCACTGTCCCGGGCGCCCGGGAGCTCCTGGGCGCCCCCAATGACATGCCTATAAAAGGGCATCCGAACCCCCTCTTCTTCCCACACCAAAAACCTTCTTCCTTCCTCACTTCCTTCCTTCCAAGAAGATCAAGTGACACTTGTGCTTCCTCAATCTCACCATGCCTCCCCGGTATGATTTATTTTATGCATTTAGAATTATTTTCCTCATTCTTTAATGCATTTAGAATTATTCCTCTCTTATAAATACATGCCTCTTAACTTAGAAAACGCCGAGCAAACCAAGCGAACCCCAGTGCCGAACCGAGTCCCGACCCTAGGTTCCCTACTCTAGAACTATGTAATAAGTTTGCTCGAACCACTTACAAGTCTATCAAAACTAGCTATCTTAATAGACATTTCTTTATCTAATCTTGTCCCCTAGCTATGAATGTCATAAACTTTTATCAACTAGATAATTTAGTATTCTGCACTCATACCATTAACACGTCCTTATGTGCAGAATTTTATAATAACATAGTTCGACAAAACGATCTCATGTTTGTCACTACTATTCAAGGGATACCCTTGTCGATCACCCCTACCTTGCTAAATCGATTCCTTGGCCTACGACCTTCCCAGTCCACCTTTTGTTGCTATCCACCTAGGAATCCTCCATTTGATCCTCCCTACTCTCACATTACTTTAGACACGCTCCACTCCTATTTTTTTAGGGAAGCTAGACTCCCCGCAGATAGACGATTCTAGTCCGTTGACCTTCAGGCACAGGACTACGCCCTGTACAGAGTCCTGGTTCGCTGTATCTTACCACTCTCCACTAGAGATGTCGCGACCATGCGACCTTTTCATGCCTTCCTTCTGTATGCCCTGATCCATCACCTTGACATTGACATTGGACTACACATGTTTTATACTATTCTGCATGCGTCCAGTGTCACGACCCAGGGACGAGTGCGCACTCCATTCTGCCACATCATCACCTCCCTCCTTCATCACCACGGTCGTGACATTACCGTGGGTGAAATAACCGCGATGACCGATTTTGATGAAATAGGATTTAGGAACTTTTCTTTAGCCGGTCTAGAGGTACCGGCCACCGGGGTTTTGAGTTGGAGACGACAGCAAGCCGGGGCTCCGATCGACTCAGACGAGGAGGTAGACGTTGACGTTGCTGATATCGCAGCAGAGATGCGGGACCATATAGATCAGCCTCCACCATCGACCAGCGCTTCACACAGATGCAGACGGAGATCCACAGTCTCCGAGAGGAGGTCGAGGCCTATCACATCGAGCAGATGGACGCTCGTAGAGCCGATCGAGAGGTGGCCGATGCACGATACATTGAGATGATGGCACTATTTCGATCATGGCAACCTGATTCATCTGACCACCCTGGCCCTTCTTCATAGTTAGACTATTTCAGCGTTGTACTAAGTAACTAAAACTTAACTCATGTTTGACTCTACTGGACCTCTGTTTGACCAATTAACCTATTTTGTTTGACTACTTATTTGACTTGAGTATCTGATCTTTACTATGCTTGGTAGAATAGGTTTATTTTTTTTGGTCTTCTTACTACTTTGTCCATTTCAAAATCAGTTTTAAAATAGTTTTTAAATGCTTTTAAAATCAGCTTTTATTCAGTTTTGAAAAGTTTTAAAATAAAGTTTTTGACTTAGTTTTATCTTCAAAACTACCCCCTTCAAAACTAGGGCTTTTTCGTAAATGAACTTAGCCTAGGCCCTAACCCTAGAACTGCATGCACCTAAAGATTTAGAAGCCAGCATCTCACAAGCACCTTAGGGTACTTTTGATTGATAACCTAGAATGGGTTGAGATGCTTAGGTCTTTGCCTTAATTCAAGATGTAGATCAGTGCATCTGCAGTAATTGACGCACTAAATACAACTTACACAGTAATCAAGTTAAGTGTCAAGTTTAGAAAATCTAACTTGAACAGAACACTTAACTTGACTAACCCTAGCAAAAACTACTGTTTATAACAGTTAGTAAGTAGCTAATTGGGTTAGACAGGTCCCTAAAAGAGGAAATTGAAACTGATTTGGTTTATTCTTATCATGAATTGGTTCAGTACAGCAAAATCATGCAAGTTATTTTCCTTTATGCAATTTAATTATTCTGTTTCTGCTGTATTTACTTGTATTTGATATATGGCAAAGGGGGAGATATAGGAAAGGAGAGAGTTTAAATTTTTTTTTTCTTAGTTTAAAATTTTTTCCCTTTTTATTAGTTTAAAATTTTTTTCTCTAACTCTCAAAATTTCAAACTCTATCCTTTATTCAAAAAGTACTTAAGTTTTTCAAAATTTTCTAAGTACTTAAGTTCTTCAAAAAATTTCTAAGTACTTAAGCTCTTCAAAAATTTTCTAAATACTTAAAGTTTTTCAAAAATTTTCTAAGCACTTAACTTTTCCAAAGTACTTAAGTTTTTCAAAACTTTTCTAAAGACTTAAAGCTTTTTTAAGTACTTAAGCCTTTCAAAACTTTTCTAAGTACTTAAGCTTCTCAAAAACTTTTCCAAATACTTAAACTTTTCTAAGTACTTAAGGTTTTCAGAAGTACTTATGTTTTTCAAACATCACTAAGTACTCTAAAACTTAAAGTTTTCAAAACTGTTGAGTACTTTAAACTTAAGGCGTCAAAATTTTTTCTTCAGTACTCAAAACTTAAGTTTTCAAAATCCTTCTTAAAAATTTTCAAAATTTGTCAAAGTGGTTAAATTTTTCCAAAGTACACAACGAAAATCATTTTGAAAAAATATAGCTTTAAAGCTTAAAATTTTCTAAGTTAAAACCATCTTTAGACTTAGAATCTATTTTAAAAAATCCCACGATTTTTTGAAAAATCAAGGGGGTGATTCCTTCCAGGGGGAGGGAACAAAAGGTAATTTTTATATGCTTTGATTAACATAACTTTTTGAACCAGGGTTGCCATAAATCAAAAAGGGGGAGATTGTTGGTGAAGAAAGCACCCAAGTCGATCCTGAGTTTTGATAATGGTAATAGGGCTCAAAAGTTAAGGTATAAATGTTATCTAACATGTTACTCAAGTGTGCAGGAAAAAGTCCTAGCGAAGGACTGCTAGGCACTGGCGAAGGAATGTCAGGGTACAAAGCCCTAGCGAAGGACTGCTAGGCACTAGCGAAGGAATGCCAGGGTACAAAGCCCTAGCGAAGGACAACTAGGCACCTGGCGAAGGAATGCCAGGGTACTGAAGTCCTAGCGAAGGAATGCTAAGAACCAGACGAAGGACAGCTTGGGACTAAAGACCTGACGAAGGAATGCTAGGCACCGGGCGAAGGACAGCTTGGTATCCAAGACCTGGCGAAGGACCGCTAGGCAAAAGTCCAACTGGAGGAGCCGGTTGGCATCAGGTACATTATCCCAAGGGGAGTAGGTGAGGATGCGTTCCCCGTCGAGGGAACAGTAGGCGTCGGTTCGACCTAGGGCTCCATTTTGGAGACCAAAGTCAAAACCAAGACAGATAAGACTGTATAAAACTTAAATATTATTACTTTATATTATTTTGGACTAACCCTGGATGCAGGACCGAAGGAACGAGTGCCTGCAGCTCAGAGAGCCTCAAAGGAGTGAGGCAACAGCTGAGTAGGGTGCCCGGAGTGTCCCGGGCGCCCCCAAGGTGAACACAAAACAGTCGAAGTAAAAGAACTATTTCTGCAGCTATTGGTCAGGGCGCCCCCATGCTCCTGGGCGCTCCCACTGCTCTCGGGCGCCCCCAAGTGAAGCTGACAGAACAGATCCCCTCGAAGCCAATGGATAAGAAGGAGACCCAGTCAACCCGGGCGCCCCCAGCGATCCGGGCGCCCCCGTCAAAGCTTGATCCCGAGTTTTAAGGGATCAGAGCTGACCGAGAAGGAAGTGGATCGACTGACACGTGGGGGCGCCCCTGACGTTCCGGGCGCCCCCAGCTGCTATAAAAGGGCCCTCGACCCCAAGGCTTCGAACAACAATTCATTCAACGCAATCACGCTCTTCTGCTCCTGCACTCTGCTCCGGAAATCTCCCGACTCGAGACTCAAGCGCCGACGACGTCCCATTGCTCCGAAAATTCAATCTACATCGGACGTCGGTAAAAGAAGAGTTGCTTTTAAGTTTACTATACTGCCTTTGTAATATCTCTCTATAAACGTTTTGCGCACTTATAGAATTGCCCGCAGAAAATGGTCAACGACCGTGGGCCTTAGAGTAGGAGTCGACCTAGGCTCCGAACCAAGTAAAACTACCTGTGTTCGCGATTGTTTTTATTCCGCTACGCCCTTCCTCTAATTTCTATCTGAAAAGTGTTTAACGATATTCACCCCCCCTCTATCGTTTCTCTTGATCCAACATGAATAACACCTTATGATAGATGATGGAAAGTATTTGCAAGATATGTAAATATGAACGATATTTTATTGTTATTATTTTTTTCCCTTAAATTTAGAATTTAATATGGGGGGTAGGAATAACAATAACTCATATTATCCATACTTGTCCTTCATGAAGGAAAGCATGGCTAGAAGACAGAGTAACAGACTTAATGAGACTACTCCCTCGCCTGACCTGATGCAATTAGTGACCCAACTTCAGTGTCAAGTTACTGAGCAGTAGCAAACCATTAATACCCTGATGAACCAACAAGAAAACTCTACTACTCCACCGGCGAACCAGACTGCTATACCCGTCGCGCCTACGGTTACGCAAACTCCTCCAACATGCTCGACCACTGTAGCACGACAAGAGGCTTATCTGATCCAGTGGTTGAGGCTGAAACCGGAAAATTTCTCGAGTGTTGGTGAACCGTGGGATGCCCAAGCGTGGTTCAAAACCGTAGAGAGTACAATGGAGCTGCTGGACTGGCCTGAACATGAGAAGATCAAGTGTGCATCATTCTGCCTTTCTGGGGATGCCAGAATGTGGTGGGAAAGGGTCAAGGCCAAGAGACAGGTGAAACAGATGACGTGGTCAGATTTCGAATCAGAGTTCTTCGAAGAATTCTTCAATATGCGTGTCACAAACAAACATTACGACGAGTTCATGGAATTCTGAAAGGGCAACCTCTCGATCAATGAAGCTGTGAAGAAATTTAACCGATTGGCTCGTCTATGCCCTGAGCTGGTTCGCACTGAGAAAGAAAGGGTCCGACATATGTTGAAGATGTTGCGGCCCGAAATAGCTCTGAACGTGGCTGGCGGAGTTAACAGACCGCAGACTGCAAAGGAGTTGTTTAGTAGTGCCCTACTCACCGAACATTACCTGAACAATATCAACCAACAAAGGAAGGCATTAAATGAAAGTAAGAATCAAGTTCACTCCGGGATTCTCAATTCGTTATCTTTCATTATCCCTAATGTTCCTTCCTTTTATTAACACTCAGGGGGTCAGAAACCTCAGAGTACCAACGCTAATTGGAAAGGAAACCAGGGTGGTAAACGGTAGCCATGGAACAACCCCCAAGGGGGCCCAGCAAATAAACAATTCGGTTTCCCCTGTGTGCTACATGCGGGAAAATGCACCCCGGGGAATGCCGCAAAGGTACGAACCTGTGCTTCATCTGCGGAGTGGAAGGGTACATGGCCTCTTACTGTCCTACCAAGAACCAGGCACCTCCCCAACATCTTGTACAGTACCAGGGTGCACCCGCGAAACTACATTATATGCAAGCGGAGCCGGAGAGTACCCTGATGAGCCAAGAGAGATTAGAGGCCCCACCAACTATGGCGGATGCCAGGGTTTTCTCTATTACTAAGGAGGATGCTGCGAATGCTTCAACAGTTGTCACAGGTCAGATACTTATTTACAGTCAGTATGCTACCGCATTATTTGATACTGGGGCAACGCACTCGTTCATCTCTACATTCTACACAAAGTCTCCATAAGTTTTAAACTGCAAGTTCTTAACAACCCTACCTTCGGGAGAAATAATGACATCCACTCACGTGCTGCGTGCGGTGCCAGTCGGAATTGCGGGAAGAGAACTCTACTGTGATCTGATAGTACTCGACATGCAGGACTATGATGTTATAATGGGAATGGATTTTCTGAGCAAATACGGTGCTTCTGTTGAGTGCCGTAAACGAAGGGTGGTCTTTCAACCCGAGGCAGATTCTACGTTTGAATTTATTGGAGAGCCAAGGAAAAGAACCGGGAAATTCTTATCGACACTCAAAGCACGGAAGATGTTAGACAAGGGATATACTGGTTTTCTAGCACATGTGGTTGACGCAGGTCAAACAAAGGATCAGAAGTTGGAAGATGTCAGAGTTGTATGCGAGTACCCAGAGGTATTCCCGGATGAATTACCGGGGTTAGCTCCTGATAGAGAGGTGGAATTCGAGATCAAATTAGTTCCTGGTACTAACCCGATCTCCAAGGCACCCTACCGTATGGCGCCGGTTGAATTAAAGGAACTTCAAGAACAGCTACAGGAGTTGCTCGATAAGGGACTTATTCGACCTAGTCATTCCCCATGGGGAGCTCCGGTACTGTTTGTGAAGAAGAAAGACGGATCTATGCGAATGTGCATAGATTATCGAGCACTGAACAATGTAACGATCAAGAACAGGTATCCCCTTTCGAGGATAGATGACCTGTTTGACCAATTAAAGGGAGCCACCATTTTCTCAAAAATCGATCTGAGGTCTGGTTATCATCAAGTCAAATTAAAATAGGATGATATCCCGAAGACGGCCTTCCGAACAAGGTACGGGCATATTGAGTTCGTTGTCATGCCCTTCGGCGTGACAAATGCTCCTGCTATGTTTATGGACCTTATGAATCGGGTATTCTCATCTTTTCTCGACAAATTTGTAATTGTCTTCATCGACGATATCCTTATTTATTCGAGAGACCAAGAAGAGCATGCCAAGCATCTGACGATAGTACTACAGACTCTTCGGGAAAAACAACTGTACGCCAAGTTCTCCAAATGTGAGTTCTGGCTTGACCAAGTGGGCTTTTTGGGCCATATTATTTCCAAAGATGGGGTTATGGTAGACCCAACAAAGATTGAAGCTATGAATAACTGGAGCCGGCCGAGGAACGCCAGCGAAATCAGAAGTTTTCTTGGGCTGGCGGGCTATTATCGGAAATTTGTGGAGGACTTCGCAAGAATTGCAGCCCCTCTAACAGCTCTCACCCGGCAGGATAAGAAATATGAATGGACGGAAAACTGCGAAAGGAGTTTCTTGGAGCTAAAAAGGAGACTTACAAGTGCTCCAATTCTTACCCTTCCGGAAAGTAACCAGGGCTTCGACATGTATAGCGACGCCTCCCGACTGGGACTTGCAGCGGTGCTTATGCAAAATGGTAAAGTCATTGCCTACGCCTCTAGGCAACTTAAAGAACATGAACAGAATTACCCCACCCATGATCTGGAATTGGCCGCTCTGGTCTTCGCTCTTAAGATATGGAGGCATTATCTGTATGGAGCGCAGTGTAGGATTTATACAGATCACCAAAGCCTGCGGTATTTCTTCACTCAGAAAGACCTAAATATGAGACAACGCCGGTGGATGGAGTTGGTAAAGGACTACGACTGCGAGATCTTCTACCATCCAGGGAAGGCAAACAAAGTGGTCGATGCACTCAGCCGGAAGTCAAGTGCCACCTTGATGTCCATATCTAGATTACCCCTACCACTCGAAAGGGAAATTATGAAGTCTGGGGTCGAGGTCATCTCCGGATGGCTTTCTACCATGACATTATCACCGACGCTATTCGAGGATATATTGGACAAACAAGATGGTGATCCGAGTCTTCGAAGAGTCAAGCAGGAGATCCTAGAAGGAAAGGGTGATGATTTTCATATCGCCAACGGGGGAGTACTCTATCTTAGGGATCGTCTTATTCCTAATGATCCGGAGCTGCGGAGAGCGATATTAGTAGAAGCTCACGAAACCCCTTATTCGATGCATCCGGGATCCACCAAGATGTATCAAGATCTGATAGAGAAATTCTGGTGGTCCGGTATAAAGAGAAATGTGGCTCAGCATGTTGGCACTTGCCTGACCTACCAACGAGTGAAGGCAGAGCACCAGCGACCCGGAGGAGTTCTGCAGCCACTTCCAATTCCGGAATGGAAATGGGAAGATATCTCTATGGATTTTATTTCAGGACTTCCCAAGACTACAAATGGATATGATGCGGTATGGGTAATTGTGGACAGGTTGACGAAGTCTGCTCATTTCCTAGCAATCAAGATGACTTATTCGATTGAGCAACTAGCTCAATTATATGCTAAGGAGATAATCAGACTTCATGGAGTTCCCAAGACCATCATCTCAGATAGGGATGGTCGCTTTACTTCACATTTTTGGGAGTACGTCCAAAAGTCCCTCAGCACTAAATTACGATTCAGTACAACTTTTCATCCTCAGACCGACGGGCAAACTGAACGAGTGAATCAAGTGCTGGAAGACATGTTACGGGCTTGTGCCCTAGATTTCAAAGGGAGTTGGTGCCGATATCTATGTTTAGCGGAATTCACCTACAATAATAGCTACCAAGCTACTATCGGCATGGCACCTTATGAAGCTTTGTATGGGAGGAGATGTAGGTCTTCGATTTGTTGGTATGAAGGCGGTGAAAAGAAGGAGATGGGGCTCACGACGGATCTCATCGACGACACCACCCGTGCTATACAGAACATTCGACGACGGATAGAAGCTGCTCAGAGTCGGCAAAAGAGTTATGCAGATGTCCGGCGTAGACCACTGGAATTCAATATTGTGGATCTGGTATTCCTCAAAGTGGCTCCTATGAAAGGGGTAACGAGATTCGGGAAGAAAGGAAAACTGAGTCTGTGTTATGTGGGACCGTATCCGATACTGGAAAGAGTCGGCAAGGTAGCATATGAGCTAGAGCTGCCTCCAGAGATGTCGGCTATCCATAACGTGTTCCATGTGTCAATGCTCAAGAAGTGTGTTCTAAACACAGATCAGGTGATTGAGCCACAGACAATACAAGTTCAGGATGACCTATGTTTTGAAAGCCGACCTATTCAGATCTTGGATCGAGAGATCAAAAAGCTAAGGAACAAGGAGGTACCCTTAGTCAAGGTCCTATGGCAAAGTCAGGTTCGAGGAAGCTACCTGGGAACGCGAGGACGAGATGAGACGCAAGTACTCAGAGCTATTCTAAGTTTGAGGACAAACTTTCACGAGGTATGGGGGATTGTAACGACCCGGAAAAATTTCTCAATATTTTCTTTAAAAATATTGACCATGCCTAGATAGATTCTTGAGGAACGTAGGGACACTAGTGTAAACCATAGTATGATGCTCCATGATTTTCGATATAGAATAAGAAGATAGGTGCTAATAGGCCTTACATGGGCTTTTCTAGTACCATGGTTATTAGTGGATTCTAGGTAGAATTTAATATAAATAAAAATGGGTTTTAATTAGGAATATTAGCATGATTATGGGTGGGCCTTAGGGGAATTTTCGAAAATAAAATAAAATAATAATAATAATAATAATAAAGTGGATGCACCAAGGATTGAACCTTGTACCTAGGATAACACCATGCATGTACTAACCAATTCACCTAGTAAGGGAGTGCTAGGAGAGAATGAAGTGGATTTTTGTTAAGGCTAAAGGAAGTGAAGAGTCACCATGAGAGGAGGCACCATGTCTCTTCACTTGCCCCCTCTTCATTGTGTATAAATGAGAGGGATGATAACTTAACACTTAAGATAGTTATTCCTCTTCTCTTCATCCACCAAGCCTCTCCTCTCCTTCTTCTTCGTCCTTCTAGCCGAACCCCATAGGAGGGTTCTCCCTTGGGAAAAGTTCACAAGAAGGCCTCTCCTTCAAGATCCAAGGTTTTTTACAAGGTTACAAAGGCTAGGGGTGGTCAAGGGGCAACAAGGTCTTCATCCTCCTCCCTATCTAAGGTCTATAACCAAGATAAACCAAGGTAAGACCCCCTCACCTGTGGTATGATAGCTTCTAAGTTGTTTGTCATGATCTAAGTTCTTGTTGGCATACTATGTTGTGAAATCCATAGTTAGGGCTTGTGAAGGTTTCGGCCAAGCAAGTTTTTGGGGCTAATATCATATTGAAACCCCCTATTATGTTTCCTAATATTTACTCATGATAAGTTAAGCATAAAAGTATGATTTTGGAAATTTTGTAGCACCCTAAAACCCCTTTAGGGTTTCGGCCACCATCAAGGTACCATAAAAGTATGTTGTGAAATCCATATTATGAATGATGAAGGCATAATAATGTTATGAAATAAGTATGAATGATGAAATGTCAAGTATGTTTATGTCATGCTTCATGTAACAAGATTATGTTATGTCCTAAGATATGTCATGTATGAATGATGAAGCATGCATAGTTATTTTACTTTATGAATGGGCTTGTACCGGACCGAAGTAAGGGTCTAAGGGATGGGCACCTTAAGAACGCCTCGGTTCTGGGACTACCGTAGCTGTCCAACAGGGATGGGCACCTTAAGAACGCCTCGGTTTTTGGAACTACCGTAGCTGTTCCTACCCTAGTAGGTCAAGGCTAGCTACCTCGTATTTACTTAGGGATGCACGCTTATGATGTATGTATATGGTACAAGCCGGGGACCCCAATGATGTTATGATTATGTTTAAGTATTTAAAAGTATGATTTTAAATTAAGCATCCTTATGTATATGCATTTGACTCATGCATCCATTCATGTTATGCATTATGCCATGATAACTATGTTTCATGCTCATGTATATTAAGAATTATGCCATGATAAGTATGTTTCATGCTCATGTATGTTAAGAATTATGTCATGCTAAGTATGTTTTAGGTTTATGTTTATGTTAAGAATCATGCTATGTTAGTTGTTCATATGCTTATGATTTACGACAATACTATGCTTATGTTTTATGTTCAGAATTATGTTATGTCAAACGCTTTATATGTTTATGATTAAGTGACGTATGGTTTTAGTGAGTAGGAAAGGGTCTTACTAAGCCTATGTGCTTATAGTCTTATTTTTCTCGTACCGCAGATCAAGCAAGAGGTTACTAAGGGAAGCAGCAGGAGGGGCAAGAGCATGTGTGTGTGTGGCGGTGACATGGCAAAGGATTATTTTATTTACACATATCGCATGTCTTAGGTTTTGAAATGCCTCCTTAGATTCTTTGCTATGCTTATAATTGTTATGCCTAATGAATGATGTAAGACTCATGATGTTTATGGATAAGTTACTTGCTACTTATGATCATTATGAATAAGTTAAGGGATGGTTATATCATGATGCTATGCCTGTCGTTAATATGCTAAGTCTAATGACACCAGGTTCATGAATGGCAATTTAGGCATGTATAGATGATTCATGTATTAGTTGCATGGTTAAAAGCATGTGTAGAAGAAAAAAAATTGTTCCGCTGCATTAAGATGTTTTATATGTACATGTATGTTTAGCGTAACACCGCTTCCTCGCCACACCATAAGGTGTGGGGAAAAAGGTGGGCGTTACACAAACACAAACCTAGGCCCTAAACCCATGCTTGGCCGAAATTTTCTCATAGGGAAAAACTTCACAATTTTAGCAACACATTGCAAGAACATACAAGAACATGAACAAAAACATATATAAGCTATTATGTTGCAGGTGAGGGGAGTCTTACCCTTGTGCTAAAGAATCCCAAACAATATATATCACCTAGAAGGAGAAAGAAAGAACTTCTTGCTCCTTGGCTCTTCCTTTGCTTCACAAACACAAAGCCTTCACTAGATCTTCATGGAGAGAATTTTTTTGATGATGGAGAGAGAGCCTTGGTTTCGGCAATGAGAAGGATGAGGAGATGCCTTGTGGCATTTTCCTCATCTTCTTATAGTAAATGAAAAGGTATGCCTCTTCCCCTTCCATGGTGACCCCTTTACCTTCTATGGTGACTCTTCATCCTCCATGGTGGCTCTTCATCTCCCTTACACCTATCTACAATTTCCTCTATCCTCCTAATAACACTCCCTTGCTAGGTGAATTGGTTACATATGCATTCTTAAGGCTTACAACATCTCTAAGGTCCAAGGTTAAATCCTTGGCACCTACATCATTTCATTTTTTTTTATTTTTTTGCAAGCCCATCTAAAGTAAGGCCCATTACATGATGTGTTATTTCTTTTATTCTCATGGGGCCCATTAGGATAACTAACGAAGTGCTATTTAAGACCCGTTAGGAATTTCCACCATTTAGAGCCCATATAAGGCCAATTAACACTTACACTAAAATTCCCACAACTCTAACTATCATTCATGAATCATACTCAATATGGCTATTATTCATGCAATTATACTCAATATTAGGGATAATATTGAAGAGAATTTTAGTGGTGTGTTACAGGAGAAGTGTTGGGTTTAATTTGGGAAACCAAACACACCTTTGCTAGAAACCTTAGGTTTAGGGGGAGCTAAGATAAAGGGGGAGCATGGTTGCTCCATTCTTGGCGTAAGGCGAACCTTGGAGAGGTTCTTAAAAAGCCTTTGTAAGTCCAGTGTAGGGGGAGCTTGGGAAAAGCTTTAAAAAGCCCGTTTTAGTGGAAATTCCTAACTTTGGAAAGTTAGGTGAGAAATGTCCAAGCTTGGAGGGCTAAGTGTGAAAAATTCCTAACCTGGAGGGTTAGGTGTAGGATGCCTTGGGATAGGATTCATCCATGCATTGCATATGCATTATTTTTGTCATTGACTACTATTTTGCTTTCCCTGACTAAACGTATTGCCAAACATCAAAAAGGGGGAGATTGTTGAGGAAATCTGTGGTCCGGAGTGACCAAGTGTTTTGATGTTTGGGCAAAGGGTTTAAGTTAGGTTTACCCTTATGTTCTTATATGTGTATATTGAGTGTGCAGGTTTTACAGGTTACACATATAGACTTGACTGGACGGCCTCGGTACGGTGAAGGATGGCATGGAGGCAAGCTGGAGGCTTGCATGCGCATCCGAGGGACCTTGGAGAGCAGGGACGATGAGCTGATGGGCGCAGACTTCGAGGCATGCGTGAAGGATGGCATGGAGGCAAGCTGGAGGCTTGCGTGCATCCGAGGGACAGGAGCTAAAGATGAAGAGGGCGTGAAGCCAACAGTCGAAGCTGCAAAGAAGGAGTCCGTCGAGTCGTGAGGGGACGAGTGCTGTGTGATTCTACTAGGGAAAGTCCTAGGGTCGAGTGCTGAGAGAAGTGTACTCGGGAAGGGAAACCCTAGGTGTGTGAGTAGGGCAGTTGACTGCCATTGGGGCAGTCGACTAGTAAAACTCACAGAAAGAGTCTGGCCACTGGACCAGTCGACAGCCCTGGGAGTAGTCGACTGGTAGCGGCTGGTGAGTTGGCTGAGAATTCAAACGTTGGGGTGCAACGGTTGAATTTCAGTGGCACCAGTCGACTTCCCTGGGGGCAGTCGACTGGTAGCGAGGGTTTCAGCCCGAGTCCTATTTAAAGAGGACTTCGTGGTGGCTGAGTTTCTTGATGAATCTTGTCTTGGTTAAAGGCAAGATAGTAGTCTTTGTGCTCAAGTCTTCTCAAACTGTTGTGGTGAGGTTTCTCCACCCACAAGGAGCGACGAGGGCTAGCCGGAGGTTATCCGAGGAGTGATCTACCGACGGATTCTTGGATTAGTCACCCGTCCGGGGTGGATACCAAGTAAAATCTGGTTTGTTAGCATTGTTCTCTATTGTTACTTTATTTCTATTTGTATTTCCGCCGCGCTAACAATCTTGTAAAGAAAACGACGATCAAGTGCTATTCACCTCCCCCCCTCTAGCACGCCACATCGATCCATCAGATACGATATGAAAAGTTCCTTTCCAATGGATTTAGGTTTCATACAAAAGAAGTGGAACGCAAGAGAAAAACGTAGGATTGAGGTGTAATTGTTCGGGCTACTACTTCAAGTTATTCAAGTATTAGAGATTAGAATCCAATATCAAGCGAACTTGATTATTATGGGATTTTGCAAAATGTGATTGAGTTAGATTATGGGGGAGGTCAAAGAGTTGTTTTATTTGAATGTGATTGGGTCTCCAAAGGCAACCTACTAAAATTGGACGAGGATGATTTTCTATTAGCCAATTTTACAAATGTGAAGCGTCATAATGAGCCTTATATATTAGCATCCCAGGCCATGCAAGTTTTTTTTATATGGAAGATCCAGTTGATTGTAATTGACATGTAATTATCACCACCAATGCACAAGCACAGTATAAAATGCAACCTATGGCAGCTGTTGATACTTACCTTCAATGTTGTATTTGTAATCCTGAAAACGACAATGAACAAGAAGAAGTT
This sequence comes from Boesenbergia rotunda, assembly GCA_024364735.1. Lineage (NCBI taxonomy): Eukaryota > Viridiplantae > Streptophyta > Magnoliopsida > Zingiberales > Zingiberaceae > Boesenbergia > Boesenbergia rotunda. Next base: position 92,429 of record JAGFNQ010003292.1, read on the forward strand.
ATTTGGGTTCGGGATGATGTTGTAGGAGTTGAAATTGATGTTGATACATGATGAGATTAAGGATATGTAACATTTTGCAACTTCTAGCTTTTTTATGGTTTCACTATGGACATTTTATTTATCATGTCTGGATATGTAACTACTTTCGCTTTTTTCACTATGGACATTTTATTTTTCATGTAGCTTTTTTTTATCATGTATAAGGATATTAAGTATGTTGTCCATGCTTTTTTATGTTTATCAACTATGGACGTTTTCCACTATTGTTAATATGATATTTTATTTTATTTATCTGTAAATTACAACATTCTTCATTAATAGGAATGACTTGTGAGTGTCAAACTATTGAAAAGCCTCAAGATATGGCAAATACACAATCTCAAAATATTATTGCCAATTACATACAAGGTACGTTAAATATCCAAATGCTTATAATTTGGTATAATGCTTATTCATGCTTTAATTATCCTATATAACTTGTTTTTGATAGGAATGACTCTTAAAAGTCAAAAAGTTAGAAAATCTCATTTTCAATTTCAAGATGGGGCAAATACTCCGCCACGGGTTTTGATTGCCAACCACGCAACTGGAAATTCCAATGAAAGAGGTAGAATTTTATTTTATACATAAGCAATTAATAGTTTTCTTTTATATAACTCTTATTTGATCTTTTGCTTTTGTTTGTTATATACTTTATTCAAGTCTATCATGCAAGGGAACTTGAGAACGTGGTAACTAGCGAAAAAGGTCAGAACATTCTTCATTATAATTAAAAATTCAATTTGCTTATATATTGTGTTAAAATAATACTTGTGCAGATTGTCAATGTAACGACCCGGAAAATTCTCTTAATATTTCTTTAAAATATTGAGCATGTCTAGATAATTTTTCGAGGGACCTAGAAATATTAACTCAAATTTTAACCTAGAAATCCATGTTTTCTCATTTAAATTGGGAAAAATAGGCACTAATGGGCCTTATATGGGCTTTCTAGTACCATGATTATTGGTGAATTTTAGGTGAAAATTTATAGAAATATAAAGGGGTTTTAATGAGAAATATTAACATAATTATGGGGGAATTTTTAAGGGATTTTTGAAATAATAGGGAAATAAAATAAAAATAAAATAGAAAAAAATAATGCATGCACCAAGGATTGAACCTTGGACCTCTTGTACAACCATGCATGCTCTAACCAATTCACCTAGCAAGGGAGTGCTATGAGAAAATGAAGTGGATTTTGGTTAAGCTTAGGGGAATATGAAGAGTCATGAAGAGGAAGAGACACCATGACTCTTCACTTACCCTCCTTAATGTGTTATAAAGAGGGGGCTTGGGAGTTACTTTCTTCCTTCCATCAATTCCATTTTTCTTCCTCCTCCTCCCTCATTCTAGCCGAATACTTCAAGAGGGGATCTCCCTTGGAAAAGGTTCACCTAAGGCTCCATCTCCAAGATCCAAGGCTTTTACAAGGGTACAAAGGCTAGGGGTGGTCAAGAGGCAACAAGATTTCCATCCTTCTCTCAAATCTAAGGTCTATAATCAAGATCAACCAATGTAAGACTCCCTCACCTGTGGTATAATAGTTCCTTTTAATTTTTTAGCATAATATAAAGTTTGGTTTTTGGTTTTGATGTTGAGAAAACCATGTTTTGGACCCCTATAGCATTCGGCCACCATGAGTTTTGGGTCTATGATGATGTTAAAAATCTTAATCGTGCTTTCTAATGTGTTCTCATGATGTTTAGAGAATAAATATAATTTTTGGGAATTTTTGGAGTACCCTAAGACCCTTTAGGGTTTGGGACCATCATAAGGATTTCCATGGCTAGGGTTGGATTTAACTCTTCACTCATGTATCTTGTGTACCCTTATGATACAAGGGGAGGTTGAAGGGATTTATGTGAATTTTCACAAGGTCTTGTGACCCTAAGGGTTTCGGCCAAGAAGGAATCTAGGGCAAGGGGTTAAGGTTTTCTTCAAGTATGGGTTCCGAAAGCCCCTATGGTATGTTATGGTTGGTGTTTAATGTTGATTGGGGATTTTATGGAATTTTTTCATGTACCCATGGCCTTGTAGGGTTTCTGCCAGCCCTAAGAAGGAGGGCTAAAGGTTAGGGTTAACCCTAATCATGAGCCCTAATGGTTTCCCATGGTCTTATAGGTAATGTATGGTTGTTTCTTTACCTTATGCTATCTTACATGTTAATTGAATGATGGAACCCTTCCTTATAGGTTTCGGCCAAGCAAGGTAAATAGGGTTTGGGGGGAGTTAGGGTTTGAAGAATGATGGTTTATGATTTGTTATGAAGTATATATATAGGTTCAAGCATGTGGTAGAAATTATGTTACCTATAACCCTAACCTTAAGTACCATGTTTCATGTTTATATGTTTATGATTAGATGCCATGCTTAATAGGGTTTATTCATGAATGTCTTGTGTTCTATGCCATGCACTTGAATGGTAGGTAGTATGTTTATGGAAGTCCTACTTATGTATGCTTGGGATGAATACCATGCTTATGTATGAAATGCAATGTTTACCTTATATATCATGATCATGCAAGCTCTATGGATTAGGATAATTGTCTATGCAAACATGTCATGTTCAATGAATATAATGCAATGCTTACCATATATGCCATGATCATGCAAGCACTAGGGATAAGAAGGATGTTTATGTAAGTAGGTCATGTTCTATGAATGAAGATGCATGTTATGTTTATAAATGAAGATGCATGCTATGTTTATGAATGAAAGTGCATGCTATGTTTTATGAATAAAGATGCATGCCATGTTTATGAATGATGGCACAGTCGATGGTCGACGGTACGATGGTACGACGGTCGTGAGGACCGGTAAATGGGCCGGTAAATGGGCCGGTAGACGGGCCGGGTCGTTACACATGCCATGTTTTATGAATGAAGATGCATGCCATGTTTTATGAATGAAGATGCATGCCATATTTTATGAATGAAGATGTATGCCATGTCTTATGAATGATGAAGCATGTAAAGTATTTCACTTTATGAATGGGCTTATACCAGACCGAAGTATGGGTCCAAGGGATGGGCACCTTAAGAACGCCCCGGTTTTGGACTACCGACTATGCTGTCTACGGTTCTGGCACTACCGAAGCTGTGCAACAGGGATGGGCACCTTAAGAATGCCCCGGTTCTGGGACTACCGACTATGCTATCCTTACCCTAGTAGGTCGGGGCTCGCTACCTCGTATTTACTTAGGGATGCGCGCTTATGATGTATGTATGTGGTACAAGCTGGGGACCCCAATGATGTTATGATTATGTTTAAGTATTTAAAAGTATGATTTTAAAAGTTAAGCATCCTTATGTATATGCATTAGACTTATGCATTCATTCATGTTATGTTGGGACCGGGTGCATGTCGACATGGATACGGGTTCGTAATTTTAAAGTTTAATTACGTGCAGCGGAAGGTTTAGCATAAATCATTTCTCAAATTATTTTAACCACGTATCTAGCATGCGACCTTATGGTGTGTGGACATGATCATAAATTAAAATTTTGCAGAAAAAGTAAACTAATTTACTTTGTACCTCGCGTAACTCGAAGAAAGGGACGAGATCCAACCGTAGCGTCCCTTGGAAGCTTCGCCTCTATTCGCATCCACGCCGAGTTCTCTTCGGGATGACTTCGCAAAGCCACGAGTTTTGTGTCGACAATAACTACTAGATTCTCCAAAGGCACAACTAGAATATCAAGAGAGAAAGATGGAAGACTTACCACCAAGTAACGGAATCAAGATCCGGGAGAGGAAGGAGTTGCGATCCGCTTCTTCTTCTTCTTTGTCACCTTCTTGGTGGAGGAGGCTCTCGGGAACCCTAGGCGGTGCGTCGGCCCTAGAGAGAGAAAGGGGTGCCGGCCCTAGAGAGAGAAAGGGGCGCCGGCCCTAGAGAGAGAGGGAGAGAATAAGGGAGAGAGAGAGCTTCTTAATCTCTTGATTAATTGGAATTCAAGGCTTGCCTTTGGTTCCTTTATATAGTAGCCTCAACATTGACAAGTCTCCCTTTTAATGGAATAAATTTACATAAGAAATTTATCTTATAAATTTTCTTATGAATTATTCTGTTATGCCATGTTTTATTATAACTAAATTTATAATAAAACAAACACATCTCCCAATTTATTATGGAATAAGAAATTTATTATATAAATTTTTCTTATCATGGAAAAATCAATTCACAATTGATTTTATAAAATAAAATAAACCATTTAAAATTTATTTTAATCTCCATGAAAATAAATTTATATATATAAATTTCTTTACATAAATTTCTTTATATAAATTTATTTATCCATAATTTTATAAAACAAATCGCGCTTGATTTATTTTATAATTTAAACCAAATAAATTAGTTTTCTCTCCATGTGGTGGCCGGCCAAACCAAAGAGGGTGGGGACCCACTTTGGCCGGCCAAACTGAGCCGCCTCCTCGCGAATTAAACTCATTTAATTCGCCTAATAAGTCTTCAAAAGACTTAGCCGTTTTAGGCTTCCGATGCGCCTCTGATAAATTCAAATTCGACTTATTTCTCTTGATCGGAAAATCTAATTTCCAACTCGTTTTAAATCCCTCGGATTACTCGTTGTGCGTGTGACTAAATAGGCTTTCGATTTATGTTGGCCGTCTATAATTAACCAATTATAGAACGATCATGAGTGGCACCTAGTAGTACATCATGACCCCCAATTAATCGAAAGATCAACGGTTGACCTCAGAATGAATTCTGAAACCCTTCAGCAGCTATAATGAGTCGTGCCTCATTCCCTTCACCATCTTATACCCACTTGGTTCAGGACACGGTGTATGTGTGTCAGTCCCCACTAGGCTGACTACGTCACACCTAGCCCAAGTAATGTCTTTCTCGTCCAATGGATTCTAATTACTCACATGTGTCTAAGAGATTCATACTCTGAACATGTCATGCTCTGGCTAGAGGCTTCGAGTAACAATCCGACGATAGGCCTCGGGTATACATCTCCTCGCAAGGAGTGGTGAATCCTTTGTAGGCTGTTCAAACATCTTCGGGCACTTCGGCTTATACCCAACCATCCTGGGCCCACACCTCCATGAAGATGCTTGCTTAAGATGTCAAAGTATAAGTCTCCATGACCAAGATGACTTGAACACCGCATATCAAAGGAACATCGCACTTAAGCTGCAGTAAGAACTTCACTGACATGTCTATATATAGACTACCATATGAAGTCTTATAGCCAGTCACTCCAATGAACTAGTTCCCTTAACTAGCATCCATGTTTATCTCCGGACATCCCAATGTCACCAGCCAGTGAGAATCAGCTGATTAGAGAATAACCCATGCTAGTCTCAACAGAATTGATAGTGTCCATATTTATCAATTCATCGACTAGGGACAATTTCAATACTTCACAATTGCACATGTAGAGATAATCACTAGTTGTGAATTCATCACAAATTCTCTCATGCTGTGAATTGTATTGCGGACATTCAGTAAATGAGTTCAAGATCTCAATCAAATACATGAACATGTATACTCAAATAGTGAATTTTCATTTATAAAGTAAATGATTACAATCATAAGGCGATTGCCTTAGGACACTTCTCTCATATTTCTAACAAACTCCCACTTGGCCTAATGTCAATCACTACGGTATCCAATACCACAGGCTCTAACATGACCCTCAAACTTGCTTTGAGGCATGGCCTTAGTTAAAGGATCCGCTAAATTCCTTTCAGTGGGAATTTTCTCAATTTGTATGTCATTCCTACTTATAATCTCTCTGATCAGATGATAGCGGTGAAGCACGTGTTTGGATCGCTGATGAGACCTTGGTTCCATTGCTTGTGCAATAGCTCCATTGTTGTCGCAGTAAACCGGTATTGCTTCATATATGGTTGGAACCACACCAAGTTCTGAGACAAACTTCTTGATCCAGACTGCTTCTTTTGCTGCTTCCGAAGCCGCGATATATTCCTCTTCCGTGGTAGAATCCGCTATAGTGTCTTACTTGGAACTTTTCCAACTTATTGCGCCTCCATTCAAAGTAAATACGTATCCAGACTGAGATTTGGAGTCATCCTTATCTGTCTAGAAACTGGCATCTGTATACCCACATATTACCATATCTCCTTCTCCATATATTAGGAACACATCCTTAGTTCTTCTTAAGTACTTAAGGATTGTCTTGACAGCCGCCCAATGATCCATTCCTGGATCAGACTGGTATCTGCTCGTGACACTCAGAACATATGATACATCGGGCCTAGTACATAACATATCATACATGATTGATCCTATCGCGGATGCATAAGGAATTTTATTCATGCAAATCCTCTCGTCTTCTGTGCGCGAACACATAGACTTTGAAAGGTTGATCCCATGCCTGATGGGAAGGTAACCTTTCTTGGATTCCGACATGCTAAACCTTTTTAGTACTCGGTCTATATATGTAGACTGCGAAAGACCAAGCAACCGTTTTGATCTATCTCTATAGATTCTAATCCCAAGGATATAGGTTGCTTCTCCCAGGTCTTTCATGGAGAAAGTTTTGGATAATCAAATTTTAACTGATTGTAAGACTGATATATCGTTTCCTATAAGCAATATGTCATCGACATATAACACTAGGAATACGACTACACTCCCACTAACCTTCTTGTACACACAGGGTTCGTCAGGATTTTGTGAGAAATCAAACTCTTTGATTGTCTCATCAAAACGGATGTTCCAGCTCCTGGATGCTTGCTTCAGTCTATATATGGATCGTCGAAGCTTGCATATTTTGGTTTTATCAACCGATGTGAAACCTTCAGGTTGTATCATATATACATCCTCAAGCAGGTTTCCATTAAGGAAAGCTGTTTTCACATCCATTTGCCATATCTCATAATCATAATGAGCTGCTATGGCCAGGAGCATCTGAATGGATTTAAGCATAGCTACTGGCGAATAGGTTTCGTCATAATCAATTCCTTATTTCTGACGATATCCTTTTGCCACTAATCTAGCCTTAAAGGTAACAACATTACCTTCCATGTCGGTTTTCTTCTTGAAAACCCACTTGCACCCTATGGGTTTAATCCCTTCAGGTGGGTTAACCTAGTCCCATACTTGATTTTCGTATATGGAATCCATTTCCGACTTCATGGCTTCAAGCCATTTGTCCCTTTCTGAACTTTTCAAGACATCTTCATAACTGATAGGCTCGTCATCGCTTATGAGTAACACGTCGTTCGATTCACTTATGAGAAATCCGTATCTCTCTGGAATATTGCGTGCCCTATCAGACCTACGAAGAGGTGGTGTTGTTTTAGGTTCAGCTGATAGCTCATCACTATGAGTTATCGGTTGTGGGTCTAGACTAGGTGTCTCTGTAATGTCTATTGGAGTTTCTTGAACTTCATCAAGTTCAATGCTACTCACACTGTTTTCTTGTAAAAGAAATTCTTTTTCTAGAAATACAGCATGCCTTGAAACAAACACCTTTTGCTCCAAGGGATGATAGAATTGATAACCCTTCGTTTCCTTAGGGTATCCAATAAATAGACATTTATCAGACTTAGCATCCAATTTGTCTGATACAGTCCACTTCACATAAGCAGGACAACCCCATATCTTAAGGTGAGTTAAGTGAGGTTTCTTACTATTCCATATCTCATATGGAGTAGTAGAGACTATCTTGGTCGGGACTCTGTTTAGCAGGTAAACAACTGTCTTAAGTGCATAGCCCCAAAAGGATTTTGGAAGAGTTGCATGGTTCATCATGGATCTAACCATGTCCATCAAGGTTCGGTTGCGCCTCTCAGATACACCATTATGCTGTGGTGTATACGGCGGAGTCCATTGAGACAATATCCCATTGTCCCTAAGATAATCTTGAAACTCTTGACTCAAGTATTCACCACCCCGATTGGATCGAAGTATCTTAATACTTTTGCCAAGCTATTTTTCTACTTCATTTCTGAACTCTTTGAATTTCTCAAAAGCTTCAGATTTGTGTTTCATCAAGAACACATACCCGAATCGTGAGTGATCATCGATAAAGGTGATGAAGTAGCTATAGCCTCCTTGTGCAAGAGTTGACATTGGTCCACATACATCAGTATGTATTAGACCAAGCAATTCTCCCACTGGATTACCTTTTCCGGAAAAGGGTAATTTGGTCATCTTGCCTTTTAAGCATGATTCGCATGTATCAAATGAACCGGGTTCAAATGATTCCAGAATTCCACATCGGTGTAATTCGGTCATGCGTTTCTTACTTATATGGCCAAGACGACAATGCCATGTGTAGGAGTCTATTCGATTATCTATTCGTGCACGCTTGTTGCTTACTTCGATATTGAAAACGTCACTGGATAAATCTAACGTGTAGATACCATTGCACAAAGTTTCGGTCCCATAAAAAACACCATTTAAAGTTATGTAACAACAATTGTTACTAAAAGTTAAATGATAACCCTTTTCATTCAAGCATGAAATAGATACAATGTTCTTTATTAACGAAGGAACAAAATAACAATTATCCAATTCTAAGATACGTCCAGTAGGGAGCTTTAGCAAATATGTTCCGCAACAGCAGCAATCTTTGCTCCATTTCCAACTCGCAAATTCGCTTCTCCCTTGACGAGTCTTCTTCTATTCCTTATCCCCTGTATGTCATTACATATATGTGATCTACACCCAGTATCAAGTACTCAGGTATCTGAGGAAATAGAGTGACATTCAATAACGATGATACCTGAAGAGGATGGGGCATCGGATGCCTTCTTCTTCAAGGACTCAAGATAAACCTTGCAGTTTCTTCGCTAGTGACCCTCCTTGCCGCAGTGATGGAAAGTGCCTTTTGGTGTCTTTTCAGTCTTTTTGGCCTTTTTCTTCTTTCCTTTATTCTGTTCTTTGGCCTTCCTCTTAGAACCTTTCTTTGAGGAACCAACTAACAGTACCATCTTCTGATCCTGCTTCACAGAAGGCTCTATAGTCTTTAGCAGGTTGAGCAACTCAGGAATGGTAGTCTCCAGCTTGTTCTTCAGATAGTTCATCACAAATTGTGAATAACTTTTGGGTAAACAATGCAGAATTAAGTCAATACTTAGTTCATGATCCATTGCAAAACCGAGTGTGCTCAGTCGCTCTATGTATCCCAACATCTTTAACACAAACTGTGAGGCAGAAGTGCCTTCCTGCATCCTAGAGGTGAAGAGGAGTCTGGAGACCTCGAACCTTTCGGATCTCGCCTGCTCTTCAAATAACTCATGAAGATGGAAGATGATGGTATAAGCATCCATATGCTCATGCTGCTTCTGCAGCTCAGGTACCATAGAGGCTAGCATGATGCAACTCGCAAGTTCAGAATCGGTCACATGTTTCTGATAGGCCAACAATTGGTCTGGAGTTGCATTCTCTGGAGGACGGTCGGGAAGTTGATCTTCAAGGACATAAGCAAGCTTCTCTGCCTTGAGGACTATCCTTAGATTTCGAAGCCAGTCCATGAAGTTTGGCCCAGTCAGTTTATTGGTGTCCAAAATGGAGCGCAAATTCAGAGAAGACATGATCGAGTGATTATCCTAGAAATACAAATTGAGCTTATGTGAGAAGAATGATTAAAGAATGTATCAACATACATTAATAAAATCCTATTTATTTTTCAAATTGAATAACCCTTTTTTTTTCAATTCGGGAGATCGTAGGAACATCTCCAAATAGGTTGATATTCAACCATAGATAAGAACAACCATGGCTGTTGTAGCGACCCGCCTTCTCTACCTTAGACGGTCCGCTACTTTATCTACTATCTTGACTCTAATGCACGACTAAGAATGCGGAACTTCTTTTTTTTTTCTTTTAAATTCATCTAGGGATGATATTCTAACTCTAATAGTCATGCATGATACAATGGCATACTTCCTTTCTCTAGAACTTCACTGCAATGGTACCAGTCGACTGCCATCTAACCAGTCGACTGGGATCGGCCACAGAAAGTTTCTGGGCGCGGCACCAGTCGACTGGCCTCTTGGCAGTCGACTGATGCATCGAACAGAAGCTACTGTTCGATAGGGCAGTCGACTGATACTGAACCAGTCGACTGGCACGCCTGAAAAACCTGAAATTCAGATTCGAATCCATGTTTCAAAAGTCCACCAAACTTATGGTTCCAAGCCATACAATGACACAACACCATTTCTATACTCTATACTAGTTTCCCAAACATTTTAGCCAATCAAAATAACTTCATAAACTCGAAATTAGAACTTTTGCGGAAGTAATTAAGTTATGAAAATCTATATGAACTTTTAACTAAAGTTTTGTACCAAACTTAACTCCTATGCATTCATAATACCAAAACACATGTTCTACACCTCACTAAAGCATGTTGGGATGTAATGCAACTTCTCTAAGCATATTTATAACAATAATAACTTGATTCAAAGGGAAACTCTCAATATCTTGGCATATGCATCAAATAGCTCCATCAAGTATCAATATTCAAAACTACTCATACTTATACTCATCCAATGCAATCATAAGGATATGTATGCTAAATAAAATGACATGGAATCTTTACTCATGGTTCTAGGATATGCAAAATATCAAAAACGCAATTACTTGGATAAATGCTATATGATCTAACTTAAACTAAGACTTTATAATAAATACACTTTGAGTCTTTTATTCATCTTGTCCCAAGGACCTCTCCAAGGTCAGCCACCACACACACGTCACTCAGCACCGCCTTGTCGCCTTCCTTCAGAATTGCTTGCCTTTACCTTTACCTGCAGTAAGAGGAAATGCAACTAATAAGCAAAAAGCTTAGTAAGTACTATCTAGCTCACAAAATCTCGAAAATGTGCAAACATGCTTTTTAAACAATGTGAAATCACATGAGATACTTGTATGCTTAAAAGAAACACTAAAACAACATGTATAACTCAAGACATGCATACTAAAGCACTAATAAGTCTTAACTTACTTGTTCTTGGCTTAACTTGAAACTTTAGCAATTCTTTGACTTTTAAATCTTTCTTTAACTTTTAGAAAACTTTCTTAAACTTTAGAAAAAACTTTGCTAAAGCATATACTTGAAAATAATATCTCACTTGGATCCACTTAAGACGTAAGTACCATCTTATGCGCGTTCCCTAAAAGGTTAGGGTAGCGAGCCACCAATCCTAATAGAGCAGACCTTGGTCTACCAGGGCCAAGACCTTGGAATTGGACACCTGGATTTCTTTAACGACGCCCTTGGACGTCGGGTACTGGCCTTAGAAAGTAAAATACTTACTTCTTCTTATCTTGAATGCCTTGGCATTTTAACGAGCCTTTTGTGTGCCCAAATCGCTAAGTCTTGACTTTTTGGGATTTCTTAAGGCCTTGGCCTTTTCTTTTCTTATCTTTATCTTCTCTTTTCTTTTCTTATAGCTTTCTTAGACCCTAAACTCATATAGGGTAATTAATTAACTCATACAAGCATGATTCAAACTAGGGTTACATGCATAAATCACAATCTAATGGAAAAATCGCATTTTTAACTTTCTAACGGGAAAAGCTTGCGGAAAAACTGCCTCTTACCGCAGGTGAGCAGTACTTACATTGATATCTTGGACTTACGACCGAAATTGGCGTTGGGTGTTCTGGAGAAACTCGGAGTCTCGGAGATTTCTTCGCGCCTACGCGTTCTCCTCGTCGAGACGAACGCAACGCTCCACTCTCCTTGATCCCTCCTTGGCCGGCGCCCCTTGGAAGAGAGGAGGGAAGAGCTTGGGAGTGCGCACAAGAGAGGGAAAGAGGGCGGCGTGCGTGTGTCGCGTGGCTAGGGTGGGGAAAAGAAAAACCAAAAATCTAATTTCCTCTCTTTACTCATCTATTTATACTATCCTTATGGAAAAAAAATGTAACTACTCTATAAATATATTTCTCTCCATCTTTTGTTGTGCTTGATACCCTAGCCCAGCCGGTCACGCGCGCGCCCTTAAGGGCTGGCTCTTCCGGAGGTCGCGAGTTCGAACCCCCTGCTGCCCTTTAAAGTTTTTCCTTTTTTTAAAATACTAAACGGACTCAGAAAAATCCATAAAAATATTCTAAAAATTTCTAAAAATCTCTAGAATATTTCTAAAGTATTTTTAACTAATTTCAAGGATGTTAAGGACTTGAGATGGAAATTTTGGGGCGTTACAATACCCCATACCTTATAAAAAGTTCGTCCTCGAACTTAGAACAATTCTGGATATTTTTCTCTCATGCTGTCTTCACGTTCCCAAGTAGCTTCCTCATGCTTTTGATTCTGCCAGATGACCTTCACTAGTGGCACTTCTTTATTTCTTAATCTTTTAACTGCTTTGTCCACTATCTGTGTCGGTCTGTACTCATAGCTAAGATATTCTTGGATCTGTACTGACTGAGGCTGAATCACTTGGCTAGGATCGTGAATGCACTTCTTTAGCATAGAGACATGAAATGTACTGTGGATAGCTGACATATCCTCTGGTAAGTCCAACTCATATGCTACCTTACCAACCCTCTTTATGATCTTGTAGGGTCCTATGTAGCGAGGACTCAGCTTGCCCTTTTTGCCAAATCTCATCACTCCCTTCATAGGAGCGACCTTGAGGAATACTAAATCTCCAACTTGGAATTCCAGTGGCCTACGGCGTGTGTCAGCATAACTTTTCTGTCTACTCTGGGCAGTCTCAATCCTCTGGCGGATCGTCTGGATAGCCTGATTGGTCTCATCTATAAGCTCAGTCTGGCTGCCTAGTCCTGACTCCATCTCTTTCTTTCTCACCAGCTTCTTGCCAGCATATGGGTGATCTGCATTTCCTGCCATATAATGCTTCATAAGGTGCCATCTTGATAGTGGCCTGATAGCTATTGTTGTAGGCAAACTCAGCTAAGCACAGAAATTTGCACCAACTACCTTTAAAGTCCAACGCACAAGCCCTTAGCATGTCTTCTAAAATCTGATTTACTCTCTCTGTTTGTCCATCTGTCTGGGGATGGAAAGCTGTGCTGAACTGAAGTCTGGTGCCTAGGGCGTCCTGAACACACCTCCAAAAATGGGAGATGAACCACCCATCTCTGTCAGAAATGATCGACTTCGGAACTCCGTGAAGCCTGATTACTTCTTTCACGTACAGCTGTGCTAACTGCTCTACCGAATGCGATAACTTGATGGCTAGGAAGTGGGCAGACTTGGTCAATCTGTCCACTATCACCCAAATTGCATCGTGTCCATGGGTGGTTCTTGGAAGACCTGTGATAAAGTCCATGAATATTTCTTCCCACTTCCACTCTGGAATGGGAAGAGGCTGCAGAACTCCTCCTGGTCTCTGGTGCTCTGCTTTGACTCTCTGGCAGGTCAAGCAGGTACTGATATATCTGGCAACGTCTCGCTTGAGTCCAGACCACCAGAATCTTTTCTTCAAATCTTGGTACATCTTGGTAGAACCAGGATGCATAGAGTACGGGTACTGTGGGCTTCTTCTAAATATTCTTTCTTAGTTCCTCTCATTGGGGACGCAAAGGCGGTCTCCAAGGTAGAGGATGCCACTTCTGATACTCGAAACTCTGAATTTTCTGCCTCTTGGATCCCCTGCTTGATCTTCTGGATCTCTGGGTCTTGATCTTGCTTTTCTTGCATATCTATAAGCAGGGTTGACTCTAGGGTCAATGCAGAAAATTGCCCAACCATAACTTCGACTCCAAAATCTTTTATTTCTTTCTGAAGTGGTGGAGACAGTGATGATAGGGACATCAGTGCTGCACAGGATTTCCTGCTCAGTGCATCTGCCACTTTATTAGCTTTACCTGGGTGGTAGAGGATTTCACAGTCATAATCTTTGACCAACTCTAGCCACCTGCGCTGCCTCATATTCAGATCCTTCTGAGTGAAGAAGTACTTCAAACTCTGATGGTCTGTGAAGATTCTGCACTGCACTCCATACAGGTAGTGTCTCCAGAGCTTCAGTGCAAAAACCACAGCTGCTAGCTCAAGGTCATGGGTAGGGTAATTCTTCTCATAGTCCTTGAGCTGTCTGGAGGCATATGCTATTACTTTACCGTCTTGCATGAGGACAGCTCCAAGGCCCATCTTGGATGCATCACTGTAGATGTCAAAGGCCTTGTCACTCTCTGGAACAGTCAGGATGGGAGCACTAGTCAATCTTTTCTTCAGTTCTAGAAACTGTGCTCGCATTTATCTGACCATTCAAACTTCTTGTTCTTTCTGGTCAGGCTGTGAGTGGAGAGGCTATTCTGGAAAAGTCCTCCACAAATTTTCTGTAATATCCTGCCAGGCCTAAGAAACTTCTGATTTCACTGGCATTCTTGGGTCTACACCAGTTGCTGACTGCTTCTATCTTGGCTGGATCAACTTGAATGCCTTCTTTGGATACAATGTGACCTAGGAAGGTCACATGATCTAGCCAAAACTCACACTTTGAGAATTTTGCATAGAGCTTCTCCTGCTGAAGGATCTGCAGCACTATCCTCAAGTGTGTAGCATGGTCCTCTGGAGTCTGTGAGTATATGAGAATATCATCAATAAATACAATGACGAATTTATCGAGATACTCCCTGAAGATGTGGTTCATCAGCTCCATGAAGACTGCTGGAGCATTGGTTACTCCAAAAGGCATCACTACAAATTCGTAGTGGCCGTATCTTGTCCTGAAGGCCGTCCTGGGGATGTCACTTTCTTTAACCTTTAGCTGATGATACCCAGAACGCAGATCTATCTTCGAGAACACTGTAGCCCCTTTGAGTTGATCAAATAATCATCTATTCTAGGAAGGGGGTACTTGTTCTTGATGGTTACCTTGTTCAAAGCTCTGTAGTCTATGCACAGGCGCATAGACCCATCCTTCTTCTTGACGAAAAGTACAGGAGCTCCCCAGGGTGAATGACTCGGGCGGATGAAGCCCTTGTCTAGTAGCTCCTGGAGTTGCTCTTGTAATTCTTTCAGCTCTGCAGGAGACATACGATATGGGGCTTTTGAGACCGGACCGGTACCTGGCACCAGCTCAATCTCAAATTCCACCTCCCTGTTGGGCGGTAGTCCAGGTAGTTCTTCTGGGAACACTTCTGGATATTCGCAGACTACCCGTACATCCTCCTGCTTGAGTTCTTTCTTTGCTTCTGAGTCCACTACGTGTGCAAGAAAACCAGCACACCCTTGCTCTAGCATCTGGTGGGCTGCCAAGGCTGAGAGGAATTTCTGAGTCTTCCTCTTTGGGGCTCCTTGAAACTCGAATGGTGGTTCTCCTTCTGGGCTGAAAACCACCTTCCTTCTACGGCAGTCCACTGAAGCGCTGTACTTACTGAGGAAATCCATGCCCAGTATGATGTCGAAGTCTTGCATCGCAAGGACTATCAGATCGACATATAGCTCTCGGTCTGAAATCTTGATTGGCACAGCCCGGAGCCGCTGGGTGGATTCCATGATTTCCCCTGAAGGGAGAGTTGTCAGGAATCTGGACTCCCAACTCTCTGCAGGCACCTGTAACTTACTAGCAAAAGGTACTGATACGAAAGAATGGGTCGCCCCAGTGTCAAACAGTGTAGTAGCTAAATGCTGAAAAATAACTATTTGACCTGTTACGACCGTGGAGGCGCTGGCAGCTTCTTCCTTCGTGAGGGAAAAGACTCTGGCATTGGTTGGAACTGGTGCTGCTTCCAACCCTCCCTGACTGATCTGAGGTCCCTCCAGTATAGTAGGCATGTAATGTAACTGAGGCTTGCCTCCATACTGTACGGACTGCTGAGGAAGTACCTTAAACTTGTTTGGGCAGTCTCTGGATCTGTGTCCCTCTTGTCCACATGAGTAGCATCCAGTTACACCCAAAAGGCATGCTCCTGGATGGGTCCTCCCACACTTAGGACAAGGTGGATACCTAGCTTGCTTGTTCTCTTGGTTTCCTTTTTGGCTGCCAGGCCATTGCTTCCTTTTGTGGTTCTTGTTCTTCCAGTTCTGGTTATTTGGCTGAGGCTTCTGGCCTCCTGTTGTCTTGTTCTCAATCAGGACTGGCTTCTGCTGTGTTTGCTGTGCCTTGATGCTATTCAGATAGTGCTCTGAGATTAGAGCACTACTGACCAACTCCTCGCTGGTCTGGGGTCGGTGCGTCCCGCTGTTCACGTTGAGTGCTATTTCAGGGTTCAGCATGCGGAGCATCAGTCTGACTCGCTCCTTCTCTGTGCTGACTAGCTCTGGGCAGAGGCGAGCTAGTCTGTTGAACTTCGCGACTGCTTCTCCCACTGGTAGGTTACCTTGTCTGAACTCCATGAAGTCCTCGTAGTGCTTGTTGGTAACCCGCATGTGGAAGAACTCCTCATAGAACTCTTGCTCGAAATCTGCCCAGCTCATCTGGTTGACTATCCTCTTACTCTTGACTCGCTCCCACCACATACGAGCATCTCCAGTTAGGCAGAAGGAGGCACATTTGACCTTCTCGACTTCTGGCCAGTCAAGAAGCTCCATTGTGCTCTCTAAAGTCTTGAACCAAGCCTGGGCATCCCAGGGCTCAGTCGTGCCTGAGAAGCTTTCAGGTTTCAGCCTCTGCCACTGGACGAGGTATGCTTCTTGTCTTCGGTTCACGGCAGGGGTCTCCTGTGTGACTGGTGGAACTTCAGCCACCACTGGAGTTTCCACTCCTGCTGTGGGTGGTGTAGGGGGCACTGGGTGCTGATTTGCCATCAGTGTGGCGATGGTCTTCTGTTGCTCTGAAATCTGAGCTTGCATTTGAGCAATGACTGCCATCAGGTTTGGCTGTTCTGTGCCAGGCTCATTGTTATCTTGAACTGGGGTTCCGTTCCTTGCATTAGGAGCTCGGCCTCTTCTGCCATCTAATAATGCATAAGGGAACAAGAAATCACTACTACCTCTCTAGGTATAAACTTGTCTTCTTACTTAGTAACCTAATATCCATTCTAGGGATTAAACATGATTCCGTGATACTAAGGTATTAAACATGCTTCCTTGTTCTATGCACATATGAGTAAGTACTTAAGCATTTCTCTATACTGCAATTAAGTAAAGGAGCAATAGAAAAACTGAAACTTAAAGCTTTCTTACTTGAAGACGGCAAGGTTGATGCTGATGTGTGTGTGATGCTGGAGAATGGGAACTGCTCTGATACCACCTGTAGCGACCCGCCTTCTCTACCTTAGACGGTCCGCTACTTTATCTACTTCTTGACTCTAATGCACGACTAAGAATGCGGAACTTCTTTTTTTTTCTTTTAAATTCATCTAGGGATGATATTCTAACTCTAATAGTCATGCATGATACAATGGCATACTTCCTTTCTCTAGAACTTCACTGCAATGGTACCAGTCGACTGCCATCTAACCAGTCGACTGGGATCGGCCACAGAAAGTTTCTGGGCGCGGCACCAGTCGACTGGCCTCTTGGCAGTCGACTGATGCATCGAACAGAAGCTACTGTTCGATAGGGCAGTCGACTGATACTGAACCAGTCGACTGGCACGCCTGAAAAACCTGAAATTCAGATTCGAATCCATGTTTCAAAAGTCCACCAAACTTATGGTTCCAAGCCATACAATGACACAACACCATTTCTATACTCTATACTAGTTTCCCAAACATTTTAGCCAATCAAAACAACTTCATAAACTCGAAATTAGAACTTTTGCGGAAGTAATTAAGTTATGAAAATCTATATGAACTTTTAACTAAAGTTTTGTACCAAACTTTACTCCTATGCATTCATAATACCAAAACACATGTTCTACACCTCACTAAAGCATGTTGGGATGTAATGCAACTTCTCTAAGCATATTTATAACAATAATAACTTGATTCAAAGGGAAACTCTCAATATCTTGGCATATGCATCAAATAGCTCCATCAAGTATCAATATTCAAAACTACTCATACTTATACTCATCCAATGCAATCATAAGGATATGTATGCTAAATAAAATGACATGGAATCTTTACTCATGGTTCTAGGATATGCAAAATATCAAAAACGCAATTACTTGGATAAATGCTATATGATCTAACTTAAACTAAGACTTTATAATAAATACACTTTGAGTCTTTTATTCATCTTGTCCCAAGGATCTCTCCAAGGTCAGCCACCACACACACGTCACTCAGCACAGCCTTGTCGCCTTCCTTCAGAATTGCTTGCCTTTACCTTTACCTGCAGTAAGAGGAAATGCAACTAATAAGCAAAAAGCTTAGTAAGTACTATCTAGCTCACAAAATCTCGAAAATGTGCAAACATGCTTTTTAAACAATGTGAAATCACATGAGATACTTGTATGCTTAAAAGAAACACTAAAACAACATGTATAACTCAAGACATGCATACTAAAGCACTAATAAGTCTTAACTTACTTGTTCTTGGCTTAACTTGAAACTTTAGCAATTCTTTGACTTTTAAATTTTTCTTTAACTTTTAGAAAACTTTCTTAAACTTTAGAAAAAACTTTGATAAAGCATATACTTGAAAATAATATCTCACTTGGATCCACTTAAGACGTAAGTACCATCTTATGCGCGTTCCCTAAAAGGTTGGGGTAGCGAGCCACCAATCCTAATAGAGCAGACCTTGGTCTACCAGGGCCATGACCTTGGAATTGGACACCTGGATTTCTTTAACGACGCCCTTGGACGCCGGGTACTGGCCTTAGAAAGTAAAATACTTACTTCTTCTTATCTTGAATGCCTTGGCATTTTAACGAGCCTCTTGTGTGCCCAAATCCCTAAGTCTTGACTTTTGGGGATTTCTTAAGGCCTTGGCCTTTTCTTTTCTTATCTTTATCTTCTCTATTCTTTTCTTATAGCTTTCTTAGACCCTAAACTCATATAGGGTAATTAATTAACTCATTCAAGCATGATTCAAACTAGGGTTACATGCATAAATCACAATCTAATGGAAAAATCGCATTTTTAACTTTCTAACGGGAAAAGCTTGCGGAAAAACCGCCTCTTACCGCAGGTGAGCAGTACTTACATTGATATCTTGGACTTACGACCGAAATTGGCGTTGGGTGTTCTGGAGAAACTCGGAGTCTCGGAGATTTCTTCGCGCCTACGCGTTCTCCTCGTCGAGACGAACGCAACGCTCCGCTCTCCTTGATCCCTCCTTGGCCAGCGCCCCTTGGAAGAGAGGAGGGAAGAGCTTGGGCGTGCACACAAGAGAGGGAAAGAGGGCGGCGTGCGTGTGTCGCGCGGCTAGGGTGGGGAAAAGAAAAACCAAAAATCTAATTTCCTCTCTTTACTCATCTATTTATACTATCTTTATGGAAAAAAAAATGTAACTACTCTATAAATATATTTCTCTCCATCTTTTGTTGTGCTTGATACCCTAGCCCAGCCGCTCACGCGCGCGCCCTTAAGGGCTGGCTCTTCCGAAGGTCGCGAGTTCGAACCCCCTGCTGCCCTTTAAAGTTTTTTCTTTTTTTTTAAAATACTAAACGGACTCAGAAAAATCCATAAAAATATTCTAAAAATTTCTAAAAATCTCTAGAATATTTCTAAAGTATTTTTAACTAATTTCAAGGACGTTAAGGACTTGAGATGGAAATTTTGGGGTGTTATAGCTGTGGCCATCAAGTTATTCTTAGCTATGAAGGTAGGTAATTATACCGATTACATATCACATATATGTAACTATCACTTTATGCTATCAACTAATTGAATGTTTGCATAAATCATTGGGTTGTTAACTCATTAACAAGTATGCAACATTATACATAGCACCCAACTGCACCTCTCTTTACATCGACCTTGGCTGTGACACAACAAATTGATGCTCCAAGCTTAAGGCTGACCCATTAATCAAGAAATAGTTTTAATATGGTTGGAGCTCATTCAACCATTTAGTCAGGCTTGGATGTGTCCAACAACCAAAACTAAGGATTGACCTCTGACTCCAACTATATTATTCATAAACTAATTCCATGGTTTGAACATGTTGAGGTTCAAGCCGGGCATGGATGTGTCCATCAACCCAAACGAGAAACAAAACTCCGATTCTAACCATATTAATGGAAGGTGTTGGCCTTAATATTTTGTAAGGGGTTTTGGGTCTCATCCTTTCTTTTCAAAGCACATTATGTCATGACTAACGATTTCCTTAATAAAGTATGTATGTGACTTAATTTATCAAGTCTCATTAATTGAATTAGGAACCGGATTTCCTAATTCTAATTTCATACTTTATTCAAGGAATTGTTTTGGGAAACAATTTCCTAAATTGTCATAATCAATTTCGGAAATAATATGTTTAAGACTTTGATTTCTCTAAATCAAATCTTATTAAATTAAGAGACAGATTCCCTTAATTCAACCACATATTATTTTCATGAAAATCTCATTTAAGAAAACTCTATAGGAAACCATTTTCCTAATTAATTTTGGAGACAATAATATGTAAGAGCATCACCTCTTAAATCAAATTTCCAAGATTTGATCACATATTTTATTCATGGATTAATTAATTACAACAAATTATTTTCTAAGGGTGGCTCCCCGAGGCTCAGATACCCAAAGAAAAGAAATTTGTCATAAATCCAATTTAGTCCGCTCCCCGAGGCGTAACCAAATTAAACATGACAATTTTATTCAAAATGGGAAATTAAATTACAACAACTAACTTTAAATTGGACGGCTCCCCGAGGCTCAATCCTAAATAAAGAATTTTGTTAATAATTTAAAATCAATTCGAATTTAATTGTCAATTATGTTAGTGATATGAGAGAAGTGTCCTAAGGCAATCGCCTTATGATGTAAACATTTATATTAATAAATGATAATTCACTATTTGAGTATACATGTTTTGTGTATTTGATTGGGATCTTAAACTCATCTACTGAATGTCCGCAATACAACTCACAGCATAAGAGAATTTGTGATGGGATCACAACTAGTGATTATCTCTAAATGTGCAATTGTGAAGTATTGAAAATATCCCTAGTCGATGAATTGATAAATACGGACACTATCAATTCTGTTGAGACTAGCATGGGTTATTCTCTAATCAGCTGATTCTCACTGGCTGGTGATATTGGGATGTCCGGAGATAAACATGGATGCTAGTTAAGGGAACTAGTTCATTGGAGTGACTAGCTGTAAGACTTCATATGGGAATCTACATGTAGATATGTCAATGAAGTTCTTACTGTAGCTTAAGTGCGATGTTCCTTTGACTTGCGGTGTTCAAGTCATCTTGGTCATGGAGACTTATACTTTAACATCTTAAGCAAGCATCTCCAAGGAGGTGTGGACCCAGGATGATTGGGTATAAGCCAAAGTGCCCGAAGATGTTTGAACAGCCTACAATGGATTCACCACTCCTTGCGAGGAGATGTATACCCAGGCCTATCGTCGGATTGTTACTCAGAAATCTCTAGCCAGAGTATATCATATTTAGAGTACGAGTCTCTAAAATACATGAGAGTAATTAGAAATCCAATGGACGAGAAAGACACTACTTGGGCTATGTGTGACGTAGTCAGCCTAGTGGGGACTGACACCATAGACGGTGTCTTGAACCAAGTGGGTATAAGGTGGTGAAGGGAATGGGGCACGATTCATTAGAGCTGCTGAAGGGTTTCAGAATAATTTCTTCTGAGGTCAAACCGTTGATCTTTCGATTAATTGGGGATCATGATGTACTACTAGGTGCCACTCATGATCGTTCTATAATTGGTTGATTATAGACGGCCAACATAAATCGAAAGCCTATTTAGTCACACGCACTACGAGTAATCCGAGGGATTTAAAACGAGTTGAAAATTAGATTTTCCGATCAAGAGATATAAGTCGAATCTGAGTTAATCAGAGGTGCAATGGAAGCTAAAAATGGCTAAGTCTTTTGAAGGCTTATTGGGCGAATTAAATGAGTTTAATTCGCGACCGGTTCGGGTTGGTTTGGCCGGCCAAAGAGGGTGCTAACCCTCCTTGGATGGTCGGACACATTAAAGGGAGAAACCATTTAATTTTGGTTTAATTAATAAAATAGATCTAGCGCGATTTATTTTATAAATTATGGATAAATAAATTTGTATAAAGAAATTTATATAAATAAATTTATAGAAATTTATTCTTTTTATGGAAGTTAAAATAATCCATGAATTGGTTTATTTTAATTTTATAAAATCAATTATGAATTGATTTTTCCATAATAAGAAAGTTTATAAAATTCTTATAAAATTTATTCCATAATAAAAGGAGAAATTAATTAGTTTTATTATAAAGTTAGTTATAATAAAATTCATAAGAGAATTTATAGGATAAATTTCTTATGATAACTAATTAGTTTTATTATAAAGTTAGTTATAATAAAATTTGGTTTAAACGGAATAATTCATAAGAGAATTTATAGGATAAATTTCTTATGATAACTAATTAGTTTTATTATAAAGTTAGTTATAATAAAACTTGGTTTAAACGGAATAATTCATAAGAGAATTTATAGGATAAATTTCTTATGATAACTAATTTCGTTAATTCCGTTAATTCCGTTAAGAGGGAGACTTGTCAAGGGAGATGCTACTATATAAAGGAACCAAAGGCAAGCCCTTAATTCCAATTGAGTTGTCAAGAGAAGTAGCTCCCTCTCTCCCTCTTATTCTCTTCTCCTTCTTCTCTCCCTCCCTTTTGGCCGGTGCCCACCCTAGCTCTATTAGGTCTGGCGCCCAACCTACACCCAAGCAAGGTTGTTGCCGTGAGCTTCAAGAAGAAGAAGAAACGAAGCAAGAAGAAGAAGAAGCGGATAGCGACTCCTCTCTTCCCGGAATTCGATTCCGTTTTCTTGGTGGTTAGTTTCCTTTTCTTCTCTTGATATTCTTTGTTGTGCCTATAGAGAATCTAGTAGTTCTCGTCGGCACAAAACTCGTGACTTTGCGAAGTCATCCCGAAGAGAACTCGGCGTGGACGCGAATAGAGGCGGAGCTTCCAAGGGACGCTACGGTTGGATCTCGTCCCTTACTTCGAGTTACGCGAGGTACTTGGTAAATTAGTTTACTTTTTCGCAAAGTTTTATTTTATGATTATGTCAACACACTATAAGGTTGCATGCTAGATACGAAGTTAAAATAATTTAGGAAATTATTTTATGCAAATTCTTCCGCTGCACGTAAAAATTTAAAATTTTACGAACTTGTATCCTTGTCGACATGCACCCGGTCCCAACAGTGGTATCAGAGCCGGTTAGTGTTCAACATAATCATAAATTGATTTGTGGAAAACTTTGTCATGATCTAAATTTCAGAAAATTTTTCCAATTATGGAAGCTTTCAAATTATAATAAATTTTAGATTTAGGAATTTCAAAGTTTGGAAATCCTCATGAAATTTCGCAAACGTTTGAAATTTTCTAGTTTCTGAAATTTTATAATAATTGTGAAAACTTCCCATCTCTGGAAACTTTCCAATTTTGGAAATTTTTCTATTTTAGAAATTTTCCAATCTTGGAAATATGTAAGTTTTCTTTGTACCAGAAACTTACAATTATTCTGAAAACCTATTTTTGAAATCTCGCAATTTTGGGCACTTTCTTTTAAGAAAGTCTAGACAAATTCATGGACAGTTAATTGACAATTAAATTTGAATTAGTTTTTAAATTGACAACAAAATTCTTTACTTTGGATTGAGCGTCGGGGAGCTGTCCAATTTAAAGTTAGTTGTTGTAATTTAATTTCCCAATTTTTAATTGAAATTGTCATGTTTGATTTGGATTGAGCCTCGGGGAGCCGTCCAATTGGATTTACAACACATTACTTTTCTTTGGGTATCTGAGCCTCGGGGAGCCACCCTTAGAAAACGATTTGTTGTAATTAATTAAATCCATGAATAAAATATGTTTTAAGAGGTGATGCTCTTACATATTGTTGTCTCCAAAATTAATTAGGAAAATGGTTTCCTATAGAGTTTTCTTAAATGAGATTTTCATGAAAATAATATGTAGTTGAATTAAGGGATTTGTCTCTTAATTTAATAAGATTTGATTTAGAGAAATCAAAGTCTTGAACATATTATTTCCGAAATTAATTATGACAATTTAGGAAATTGTTTCCCAAAACAATTCCTTCAATATAGTATGAAATAGAATTAGGAAATCCGGTTCCTAATTCAATTAATGAGACTTGATAACTTGAGTCACATACATACTTTATTAAGGAAATCGTTAGTCATGACACATGTCATGAATGTGCTTAGAAAAGATGAGCCAAAAAACCCCTTACAAAATATTAAGGCCAACACCTTCCATTAATATGGTTAGAATCGGAGTTTTGTTTCTCGATTGGGTTGATGGACACATCCATGCCTGACTTGAACCTCAACATGTTCAAACCATGGAATTAGTTTATGAATAATATAGTTGGAGTCAGAGGTCAATCCTTAGTTTTGGTTGTTGGACACATCTAAGCCTGACTAAACAGTTGAATGAGCTCCAACCATATTAAAACTATTTCTTGATTAATGGGTCAGCCTTAAGCTTGGAGCATCGATTTGTTGTGCCACAGCCAAGGTCGATGTAAAGAGAGGTGCAGTTGGGTGCTATGTATATGATGCATACTTGTTAATGAGTTAACAACCCAATGATTTATGCAAACATTCAATTAGTTGATAGCATAATGTGATAGTTACATATATGTGATATGTAATCGGTATAATTACCTACCTTCATAGCTAAGAAAAACTTGATGGCCACAGCCATGGTGGTTCTTATCTATGGTTGGATATCAACCTATTTGGAGATGTTCCTACGATCTCCCGAATTGATAATAAGGGTTATTCAATTTGAAAAATGAATAGGATTTCAATTTATGTATATTGATACATTCTTTAATCATTCTTCTCACATAATCTCAATTTGAATTTCTAGGATAATCACTCGATCATGTCTTCTTTAAACTTGCGTTTCATTTTGGACACCAATAAACTGACTGGGCCAAACTTCATGGACTGGCTTCGAAACCTGAAGATAGTCCTCAAGGCAGAGAAGCTTGCTTATGTCCTTGAAGATCAACTTCCCAACCGTCCTCCTGAAAACACAACTCCAGACCAGTTTCCTGAGTTGCTCAACCTGCTGAAGACTGTAGAGCCTTCTGTGAAGCAGGATCAAAAGACGGTACTGTTAGTTGGTTCCTCGAAGAAAGGTTCTAAGAGGAAGGCCAATGAACAGAATAAGGGAAAGAAGAAAAAGGCCAAAAAGACTGAAAATACCCTAAAAGGCACTTGCCATCACTGTGACAAGGAGGGTCACTGGCGAAGAAACTGCAAGGTTTATCTAGAGTCCTTGAAAGAGAAGGCATCCGATGCCCCATCCTCTTCAAGTATCTTCGTTATTGAATGTCATTTTATTTCCTCAAACACTTAGGTACTTGATACTGGGTGTAGCTCACATATATGTAATGACATACAAGGGCTAAGGAATAGAAGAAGACTCGTCAAAGGAGAAGCGAATTTGCGAGTTGGAAACGGAGCAAAGATTGCTGCTGTTGCCATCGGAACATATTTGTTAAAGCTCCCCACTGGACGTGTCTTAGAATTGGATAATTGTTATTTTGTTCCTTCGTTAATAAAGAACATTGTATCTATTTCATGTTTGAATGAAAAAGGTTATCATTTAACTTTCAGTAACAATTGTTGTTACATAACTTTAAATGACGTTCTTTATGTGAATGGAACTTTGTGCAATGACATCTACACGTTAGATTTATCCAGTGACGTTTTCAATATCGAAGTTAGCAACAAACGTGCTCGAATAGATAATCGAATAGACTCCTACACGTGGCACTGTCGTCTTGGCCATATAAGTAAGAAACGCATGACCGAATTACACCGATGTGGAATTTTGGAATCATTTAAACCTGGTTCATTTGATACATGCGAATCATGCTTAAAAGGCAAGATGACCAAATTACCCTTTTCTGGAAAAGGTAATCCAGTGGGAGAATTGCTTGGTCTAATACATACCGATGTATGTGGACCAATGTCAACTCTTGCACAAGGAGGCTATAGCTACTTCATTACCTTCATCGATGATCACTCACGATTCGGGTATGTGTTCTTGATGAAACACAAATCTGAAGCCTTTGAGAAATTCAAAGAGTTCAGAAATGAAGTAGAGAAACAGCTTGGCAAAAGTATTAAGATACTTCGATCCGATCGAGGTGGTGAATACTTAAGTCAAGAGTTTCAAGATTATCTAAGGGACAATGGGATATTGTCCCAATGGACTCCGCCGTATACACCACAGCATAATGGTGTATCTGAGAGGCGCAACCGAACCTTGATGGACATGGTTAGGTCTATGATGAATCATGCAACTCTTCCAAAATCCTTTTGGGGCTATGCACTTAAGACAGCTGTTTACTTGCTAAACAGAGTCCCGACCAAGGTAGTATCTACTACTCCATATGAGATCTGGAATAGTAAGAAACCTCACTTAACTCACCTTAAGATATAAGGTTGTCCTGCTTATGTGAAGCGGGTTGTATCAGACAAATTGGATGCTAAGTCTGATAAATGTCTATTTATTGGATACCCTAAGGAAACGAAGGGTTACCAATTCTATCATCCCTTGGAACAAAAGGTGTTTGTTTCAAGGCATGCTGTATTTCTAGAGAAAGAGTTTCTTTTACAAGAAAACAGTGGGAGTGGGATTGAACTTGATGAAGTTCAAGAAACTCCAATAGACATCACAGAGACACCTAGTCTAGGCCCACAACCGATAATTCATAGTGATGAGCTATCAGTTGAACCTAAAACTACACCACCTCTTCGTAGGTCTGATAGGACACGCAACATTCCAGAGAGATACGGATTTCTCGTAAGTGAATCGAACGACGTGTTACTCATTGGCGATGACGAACCTATCAGTTATGAAGATGTTCTGAAAAGTTCAGAAAGGGACAAATGGCTTGAAGCCATGAAGTCGGAAATGGATTCCATGTACGAAAATCAAGTATGGGACTTGGTTAACCCACCTGAAGGGATTAAACCCATAGGGTGCAAGTGGGTTTTCAAGAAGAAAACCGACATGGAAGGTAATGTAGTTACCTTTAAGGCTAGATTAGTGGCAAAAGGATATCGTCAAAAACAAGGAATTGATTATGACGAAACCTATTCGCCAGTAGCTATGCTTAAATCCATTCGGATGCTCCTAGCCATAGCAGCTCATTATGATTATGAGATATGGCAAATGGATGTGAAAACAGCTTTCCTTAATGGAAACCTACTTGAGGATGTATACATGATACAACCTGAAGGTTTCACATCGGTTGATAAAACCAAGGTATGCAAGCTTCGACGATCCATATATGGACTAAAGCAAGCATCTAGGAGCTGGAATATCCGTTTTGATGAGACAATCAAAGAGTTTGATTTCTCACAAAATCCTGACGAACCTTGTGTGTACAAGAAGGTTAGTGGGAGTGCAGTCGTATTCCTAGTATTATATGTCGATGACATCTTACTTATAGGAAACGATATATCAGTTTTACAGACAGTTAAGATTTGGTTGTCCAAAACTTTCTCCATGAAAGACCTGGGAGAAGCAACCTATATCCTTGGGATTAGAATCTATAGAGATAGATCAAAACGGTTGCTTGGTCTTTCGCAGTCTACATATATAGACCGAGTGCTAAAAAGGTTTAGCATGTCGAAATCCAAGAAAGGTTACCTTCCCATCAGGCATGGGATCAACCTTTCGAAGTCTATGTGTCCGCGCACAGAAGATGAGAGGATTATCATGAATAAGATTCCCTATGCATCCGCAATAGGATCTATCATGAATGCTATGTTATGTACTAGGCCCGATGTATCGTATGCTTTGAGCGTCACGAGCAGATACCAGTCTGATCCAGGAATGGATCATTGGGCGGCTGTTAAGACAATCCTTAAGTACTTAAGAAGAACTAAGGATGTATTTCTAATATATGGAGAAGGAGATTTGATAATACGTGGGTATACAGATGCCCGTTTCCAGACAGATAAGGATGACTCCAAATCGCAGTCTGGATACGTATTTACTTTGAATGGAGGCGCAGTAAGTTAGAAGAGTTCCAAACAAGACACCGTAGCGGATTCTACCACGGAAGCGGAATATATCGCAGCTTCGGAAGCAGCAAAGGAAGCAGTCTGGATCAAGAAGTTTGTCTCCGAACTTGGCGTGGTTCCAACCATTGATAAAGCAGTGCCGGTATACTGCGACAACAATGGAGCTATTGCACAAGCGAAGGAACCAAGGTCTCATTAGCGATCCAAACACGTGCTTCGACGCTATCATCTGATCAGAGAGATTATAAG
This sequence comes from Boesenbergia rotunda, assembly GCA_024364735.1. Taxonomy (NCBI): domain Eukaryota; kingdom Viridiplantae; phylum Streptophyta; class Magnoliopsida; order Zingiberales; family Zingiberaceae; genus Boesenbergia; species Boesenbergia rotunda. Next base: position 120,737 of record JAGFNQ010003292.1, read on the forward strand.
TAGGAATGACATACAAATTGAGAGAGTTCCCACTGAAAGGAATATAGCGGATCTTTTAACTAAGGCCTTGCCTCAAAACAAGTTTGAGGGTCATGTTAGAGCCTGTGGTATTGGATACCGTAGCGATTGGCATTAGGCCAAGTGGGAGTTTGTTAGTGATATGAGAGAAGTGTCCTAAGGCAATCGCCTTATGATGTAAACATTTATATTAATAAATGATAATCACTAGTGGAAAAAAGGCTTTTAACACCGGTTATTTTCGACTTTTAACACCGGTTCCGGAACCGGTGTTGATCCAGCTGGCATTGTAAGTATAGACTTTTAACACCGGTTAAAAAACCGGTGTAATATATAGATTTAACACCGATTAATAACCGTTGTTAAAAGTTCATTTATGAGGCGGGAAAGCCATTTTAGACACAGGTTATTTTAAATAACCGGCGTTCAAACATCATTTTTAACACCAGTTCTGGAAACAACCGGTGTTAAAACATCATTTTTAACACCGGTTCTAGAAACAACCGGTGTTAAAACATCATTTTTAACACCGGTTCTGGAAAACAACCGGTGTTAAAAATGATGTTTTAACACCGGTTCTAGAAACAACCGGTGTCAAAAGTCTTAATTTTTTATATAAATTTCATATTTATTTTTATTTATAATTTTTCTAGACATATAAAAGAACACAATAATATAATAGTTTATCCATAATCAACAACACACCATGAATTAAGTAAATGCAACATCCAATTAGTTTCAAAAACAAAACAATCCATGTATTTTACAACTATCCATTTTTCTTTCAACAAAAGCAAAATGTAAATCAAATAACACATTATACTCCTACTCGCTATGTGATTTTCCAAGCAAAGACAATGTAGAAGCTTGCCACACGAGTTTGCAAGTAAACGGTCTAGTCCAAGATCAAATAGTGAGGAGTACGTTGCAGAACTTCGACCAGCTTAGCATTCCATCTCTTATAAGCATCTTCGGAGAATGGATCCTTATTTGTGAATCTCTGCAAGGTACATTTATATAAAAAAATAGCTTATCAACTCAACCAGACATAATTAAATCTATAAAATTAAAAAAACTTCAATTACCTTGTCCCATGAATCAACTATGATCGCCGAGACAATGTTGAGCATATGTCTCATTACATAATATCCACACTCTGTATTGCCAGTTTGTTTTTGGCACTACAAATAAATATCAAAATGACACATTAGCAGAAAAAGATAAATCAGTTACAAAGTCATGCTAATTTTTCATTATAGTAACCAATATCTCAAGCATGCACATAGAGGAGCTTGCATATCAAAAGACATCAAATAATAAAGAACGCATAGCACTATGATAAAAAAATATAATAAATGGCAACAAATAAACCAAATTTATCTATGAAAAAAATGCTTATAGATCATAGTTGTATAAACACCAGCTCCAAAACATCGAACACGACCAGAATGCTCTGACCCAAATACCTCCCTGAATAAAAATATATAATTAATATTGTATAATATTTAGTAATCTTAAAAATGAAACTCTAAATGGATACCGAAATGCATCTTCGTGTACTTCTGTTATTTGCGTTCCCTCAGGCTTGTCTCGGAGATGACGTTGCACAACTTTATTTAATTCATCCTAACACAAAAATTGTGTCAATAAAATAAATAGCATAGAAAAGTTATTTCGAAAAGTTAAAACAATTATTACCTCAACTCTTATTGCTTCATCATCAACAAGAGCACCTCCTTTTTTTTTACTTTGTCGACCGAGATAAAATAGTTCAATGCAAGTTGACTTTCTACCATTTTCCTGAATCTAAGTAAAAAAAATCATTTTAGATTGAATATGCAAATAATAATAGCTCAAATGCATACAAATTGCTATTAACATAACAAATTGATCAAATAAATACATACAAATTTGTCTTCCAAAAAGAGAATATTTGTTCGTCCTTGTGCATGAATCCCTCATTTTTTACTCCCATTTTCTCGATTTATTTTTGATATCCTCTAAAACAAAAAAAAATTGCAACAAATATATGCACATCAATAAAAATTAATCAATACAAGAACTACATTACAATAATTATAGTCCGTTGCAATAGGATTAGTCTTACTATTGATTATGATATATTTTGTAATAGAACAAATAATGAACACAGATGCCACAAAAAAAATCAATGAATTAAAGAGAGATGAATGGAGAAAAAATGTGGAAAGGGAAAAATAATGAATGGAGAAAAAAAGTGACAAGGGAAAAAAATAATGAATTAAAGAGAGCAAACATGCATGGTAAGCCTTATGAACAATTCACAAATACAAACCAAATACAAATTCCAAACCGGACCATCAAAAACAACATACCCCTTATAGCTAAGATCCCACACAAAGCAACCACGCTCGACAACCTATCCAATTCCTTCAAACTTCCTCCACCTATCACAGCCACAAATCATGTAGAAGTAAACAAAACCCAAACAATATGACATATACACCACCCTGAACTTACGACATCAAAAACCAATCCAACCTAATAACAAACACCCTTGTAACACCTCAAAGATTAAGAACGGATCCAAACTCTGCCCATTCCAATCTATCAACCCACGACAGAAGAACACACCACAACCAAAACCAAAAATCGATCCACACATAAAACCACCCAAGAATTGATACCAAACAGAGCAACCGTTACCTGGATCGCGTCGGTGTTGCTCCCCTCATCGAGAATCCAGAGCAACCAGCACTAGGGCACGACTACGAGAAGGATACAGTGATGCCCCGTGTACACGACCAACGCAAGTGCGAGAGGAGCCGCTGTGAGGGAAGAAGAACAGAGGCTCCGGACAAAAACTAACTTCGACTCAAGCAGGCTGGATCAAAACCACATGATCATGGGCGCTCCAACCTAGCCGGCGGTTGCAGCATCGCTGTCTCAGGGAGGTGGGCGATCGGCGAGAGTGTCGGCATCAGGCGTCGGTGATCCGAAAGGGAGGGGGCTCCGGCGAGGATGTAGAGGGAGAAAAATGGCCGGCGGCAAGGGCAAGCAGGCGGCGCTCCGGCTTCCATTGCGTGCGCGAAGAGGGGAGGAGGGTGGCGCTCGGCGACGGCGCACGGGGAGAGGGTGAGCGACGGTGGCTAGGGCACGCGGCGTCGGCACTTAGGGGAGGGTATTAGGGCACGGTGAAAAAGGCAAAGCACGGGGATATATAAATAAAGGAGAAGTTTATATATTTTTAACACCGGTTGTTAAAAGAACCGGTGTTAAAAATATTTTAAAGTTCAAATAATTATAACATATGACCCCGGTTATTTATAAAACCATAGTTAAATATATTTTTAACACCGGTTGTTAAAAGAACCGGTGTTAAAAGTATTTTAAAGTTCAAATAATTACAAAAATGCCACCGCCTTTTTTTTTAACACTGGTTTTAATACAACCGGTGTTAAAAGCCGTTGTTAAAGGTCTTTTTTGTACTAGTGAATTCACTATTTGAGTATACATGTTTTGTGTATTTGATTGGGATCTTAAACTCATCTACTGAATGTCCGCAATACAACTCACAGCATAAGAGAATTTGTGATGGGATCACAACTAGTGATTATCTCTAAATGTGCAAATGTGAAGTATTGAAATATCCCTAGTCGATGAATTGATAAAAACGGACACTATCAATTCTGTTGAGACTAGCATGGGTTATTCTCTAATCAGCTGATTCTCACTGGCTGGTGACATTGGGATGTCCGGAGATAAACATGGATGCTAGTTAAGGGAACTAGTTCATTGGAGTGACTAGCTGTAAGACTTCATATGGGAATCTACATGTAGATATGTCAATGAAGTTCTTACTGTAGCTTAAGTGCGATGTTCCTTTGACTTGCGGTGTTCAAGTCATCTTGGTCATGGAGACTTATACTTTAACATCTTAAGCAAGCATCTCCAAGAAGGTGTGGACCCAGGATGATTGGGTATAAGCCGAAGTGCCCGAAGATGTTTGAACAGCCTACAAAGGATTCACCACTCCTTGCGAGGAGATGTATACCCAGGCCTATCGTCGGATTGTTACTCAGAAATCTCTGGCCAGAGTATATCATGTTTAGAGTGCGAGTCTCTAAAATACATGAGAGTAATTAGAAATCCAATGGACGAGAAAGACACTACTTGGGCTAGGTGTGACGTAATCAGCCTAGTGGGGACTGACACCATAGACCGTGTCCTGAACCAAGTGGGTATAAGGTGGTGAAAGGAATGGGGCACGATTCATTAGAGCTGCTAAAGGGTTTCAGAATAATTTCTTCTGAGGTCAAACCATTGATCTTTCGATTAATTGGGGATCATGATGTACTACTAGGTGCCACTCATGATCTTTCTATAATTGGTTGATTATAGACGGCCAACATAAATCGAAAGCCTATTTAGTCACACGCACTACGAGTAATCCGAGGGATTAAAACGAGTTGAAAATTGGATTTTCCGATCAAGAGATATAAGTCGAATCTGAGTTAATCAGAGGCGCAATGGAAGCTAAAAATGGCTAAGTCTTTTGAAGGCTTATTGGGCAAATTAAATGAGTTTAATTCGCGACCGGTTCGGGTTGGTTTGGCCGGCCAAAGAGGGTGCTAACCCTCCTTGGATGGCCGGCCACATTAAAGGGAGAAACCATTTAATTTTGGTTTAATTATTAAAATAGATCTAGCACGATTTATTTTATAAATTATGGATAAATAAATTTATATAAAGAAATTTATATAAATAAATTTATAGAAATTTATTCTTTTTATGGAAGTTAAAATAATCCATGAATTGGTTTATTTTAATTTTATAAAATCAATTATGAATTGATTTTTCCATAATAAGAAAGTTTATAAATTTCTTATAAAATTTATTCCATAATAAAAGGAGAGATTAATTAGTTTTATTATAAAGTTAGTTATAATAAAATTCATAAGAGAATTTATAGGATAAATTTCTTATGATAACTAATTAGTTTTATTATAAAGTTAGTTATAATAAAATTTGGTTTAAACGGAATAATTCATAAGAGAATTTATAGGATAAATTTCTTATGATAACTAATTAGTTTTATTATAAAGTTAGTTATAATAAAACTTGGTTTAAACGGAATAATTCATAAGAGAATTTATAGGATAAATTTCTTATAATAACTAATTCCGTTAATTCCGTTAAGAGGGAGACTTGGCAAGGGAGATGCTACTATATAAAGGAACCAAAGGCAAGCCCTTAATTCCAATTGAGTTGTCAAGAGAAGTAGCTCCCTCTCTCCCTCTTATTCTCTTCTCCTTCTTCTCTCCCTCCCTTAGGGCCGGCGCCCACCCTAGCTCTATTAGGGCCGGCGCCCAACCTACACCCAAGCAAGGTTGTTGCCGTGAGCTTCAAGAAGAAGAAGAAACGAAGCAAGAAGAAGAAGAAGCGGATAGCGACTCCTCTCTTCCCGGAATTCGATTCCGTTTTCTTGGTGGTTAGTTTCCTTTTCTTCTCTTGATCTTCTTTGTTGTGCCTATAGAGAATCTAGTAGTTCTCGTCGGCACAAAACTCGTGACTTTGCGAAGTCATCCCGAAGAGAACTCGGCGTGGACGCGAATAGAGGCGGAGCTTCCAAGGGACGCTACGGTTGGATCTCGTCCCTTACTTCAAGTTACGCGAGGTACTTGGTAAATTAGTTTACTTTTCCGCAAAGTTTTATTTTATGATTATGTCAACACACTATAAGGTTGCATGCTAGATACGAAGTTAAAATAATTTAGGAAATTATTTTATGCAAATTCTTCCGCTGCACGTAAAAATTTAAAATTTTACGAACTCGTATCCTTGTCGACATGCACCCGGTCCCAACAAATTAATGATCCATAAATTTGTCTAGACTTTCTTGAAAGAAAGTACCCAAAATTGCGAGATTTCATAATAGGTTTTCAGAATAATTGTAAGTTTCTTGTACAAAGAAAAGTTACATATTTCCAAAATTGGAAAATTTCCAAAATAGGAAATTTCCAAAATTGGAAAGTTTTCAAAGATGGGAAGTTTTCACAATTATCATAAAATTTTAGAAACTAGGATATTTCAAAAGTTTGCGAAATTTCATGAGGATTTCCAAACTTTGAAATTCCTAAATCTAAAATTTATCATAATTGGAAAGTTTCCATAATTGGAAAATTTTCCAAAATAGAGATCATGACAAAGTTTTCCGCAAAACAATTATATGATTATGTAGAACACTAACCGGCTCTGATACCACTGTTGGGACCGGTGCATGTCGACATGCATACGGGTTCGTAATTTTAAAGTTTAATTACGTGCAGCGGAAGGTTTAGCATAAATAATTTCTCAAATTATTTTAACCACGTATCTAGCATGCGACCTTATGGTGTGTGGACATGATCATAAATTAAAATTTTGCAGAAAAGGTAAACTAATTTACTTTATACCTCGCGTAACTCGAAGAAAGGGACGAGATCCAACCGTAGCGTCCCTTGGAAGCTTCGCCTCTATTCGCGTCCACGCCGAGTTCTCTTTGGGATGACTTCGCAAAGCCACGAGTTTTATGCCGACAAGAACTACTAGATTCTCCAAAGCCACAACTAGAATATCAAGAGAGAAAGATGGAAGACTAACTACCAAGTAACGGAATCAAGATCCGGGAGAGGAAGGAGTTGCGATCAGCTTCTTCTTCTTCTTTGTCACCTTCTTGGTGGAGGTGGCTCTCGGGAACCCTAGGCGGTGTGCCGGCCCTAGAGAGAGAAAGGGGCGTCGGCCCTAGAGAGAGAGGGAGAGAATAAGGGAGAGAGAGAGAGCTTCTTAATCTCTTAATTAATTGGAATTCAAGGCTTGCCTTTGGTTCCTTTATATAGTAACCTCTCCATTGCCAAGTCTCCCTTTTAACGGAATAAATTTACATAAGAAATTTATCTTATAAATTTTCTTATGAATTATTCTATTATGCCAAGTTTTATTATAACTAAATTTATAATAAAACAAACACATCTCCCAATTTATTATGGAATAAGAAATTTATTATATAAATTTTTCTTATCATGGAAAAATCAATTCACAATTGATTTTATAAAATAAAATAAACCATTTAAAATTTATTTTAATCTCCATGAAAATAAATTTATATATATAAATTTCTTTACATAAATTTCTTTATATAAATTTATTTATCCATAATTTTATAAAACAAATCGCGCTTGATTTATTTTATAATTTAAACCAAATAAATTGGTTTTCTCTCCATGTAGTGGCCGACCAAACCAAAGAGGGTGGGGACCCTCTTTGGCCGGCCAAACCGAGCCGCCTCCTCGCGAATTAAACTCATTTAATTCGCCTAATAAGCCTTCAAAAGACTTAGCCATTTTAAGCTTCCAATGCGCCTCTGATAAATTCAGATTCGACTTATTTCTCTTGATCAGAAAATCCAATTTCCAACTCGTTTTAAATCCCTCGGATTACTCGTTGTGCGTGTGACTAAATAGGCTTTCGATTTATGTTGGCCGTATATAATTAACCAATTATAGAACGATCATGAGTGACACCTAGTAGTACATCATGACTCCCAATTAATCGAAAGATCAACGGTTGACGTCAGAAAGAATTCTGAAATCCTTCAGCAGCTATAATGAGTCGTGCCTCATTCCCTTCACCATCTTATACCCACTTGGTTCAGGACACGGTCTATGTGTGTCAGTCCCCACTAGGCTGACTACGTCACACCTAGCCCAAGTAATGTCTTTCTCGTCCAATGGATTCTAATTACTCACATGTGTCTAAGAGATTCATACTCTGAACATGTCATGCTCTGGCCAGAGGCTTCGAGTAACAATCCGACGATAGGCCTCGGGTATACATCTCCTCGCAAGGAGTGGTGAATCCTTTGTAGGCTGTTCAAACATCTTCGGGCACTTCGGCTTATACCCAACCATCCTGGGTCCACACCTCCATGGAGATGCTTGCTTAAGATGTCAAAGTATATGTCTCCATGACCAAGATGACTTGAACACCGCAAGTCAAAGGAACATCGCACTTAAGCTGCAGTAAGAACTTCACTGACATGTCTATATGTAGACTACCATATGAAGTCTTACAGCCAGTCACTCCAATGAACTAGTTCCCTTAACTAGCATCCATGTTTATCTCCGGACATCCCAATGTCACCAGCCAGTGAGAATCAGCTGATTAGAGAATAACCCATGCTAGTCTCAACAGAATTGATAGTGTCCGTATTTATCAATTTATCGACTAAGGACAATTTCAATACTTCACAATTGCACATGTAGAGATAATCACTAGTTGTGAATTCATCACAAATTCTCTCATGCTGTGAATTGTATTGCGGACATTCAGTAAATGAGTTCAAGATCTCAATCAAATACATGAACATGTATACTCAAATAGTAAATTTTCATTTATTAAAGTAAATGATTACAATCATAAGGCGATTGCCTTAGGACACTTCTCTCATATTACTAACATGTTATGCATTATGTCATGATAGTAATGTCTTATACTTATGTTTCACGTCAAGAAATATGCATGATAGTAAACGATTTATGCTTATGGTTATGTTAAGAAGATGCCCATATGATATGATAGAAAGCATGCCTATGATTATGCCATACAGGTTAGTTCATGCTTTATGTTTATGTTTATGCCATGTATCATGTTATGTTAAGAATGTTTACTTATGTTTATGTATTATGCCATGTTAAGAATGTTTATTTATGTTTATATTTATGTCATGTATTAGGCCATGTTAAGTTGAATTATATTCATGTTTATGCCATGTATCATGCCATGTAAATTTTAATTATGTTCATGTTATGTCATGTATCATGCCATGTATGTTTATTTATAGTTATGTTCAAGCATAAAGTTATGTTTATGTTTCATGTGCTTATGATTAAGTGATGAATGGTTTTAGTGAGTAGGAAAGAGTCTTACTAAGCCAATGTGCTTATAGTCTTATTTTCCTTATACCGTAGATCACGCAAGGGGACAATAAGGAAGCAGCAGGAGGACAAGAATGTGTGTGTGTGGTAGTGACTTGACCACGAAAATAATATGTTAACCGGTCTTATGCTAGAACTTTATGTTTGCTACTTATGTGTTTGAATAATGGCTTATGTGACCCTATGACATGATGTTAAGCATGACATGATATGATGCAAAGTATGAAGTTAATATGCCAAGTACCCATGTCATTATGTTAGGAATGGTAGTAGGGCATATATGTGTAAGTCTTAAAGTTATTCCGCTGCCTTATGATGTCTACATGCCCTAAGTATGTTAACGTAACGCCGCTTTATGGAAGAAAAAAAAAAGCGGGCGTTACAGTCAAAACATACAAGGTGCATCAAAAAACCACATGGGTAGAGCTTCAAACCATAAAGGCATTGATACACAAGGTATTAGATATGAAAATATATGAAGCTTTGGAAAATTTTATTTCAAAATATTAAGTTTCAATATTAATTTGGTATAATGCTTATTTCATGCTTTAATTATCCTATATAACTTGTTTTTGATAGGAATGACTCTTAAAAGTAAAAAATTTAGAAAATCTCATTTTCAACTTCAAGATAGGGCAAATACTCCACCACGGGTTTTGATTGTCAACCACGCAACTGGAAATTCCAAAGAAAGAGGTAGAATTTTATTTTATACATAAGCAATTAATAGTTTTCTTTTATATAACTCTTATTTGATATTTTGCTTTTGTATGTTATATACTATATTCAAGTCTATCATGCAAGAGAATTTGAGAACGTGGTAACTAATGAAAAAGGTCAGAACATTCTTCATTATAATTAAAAATTTAATTTGCTTATATATTGTGTTAAAATAATACTTGTGCAGATTGTCAAAACATACAAGGTGCATCAAATAACCACATGGGTAAAGTTTCAAACCATAAAGGCATTGATACACAAGGTATTAGATATGAAAATATATGATACTTTGGGAAATTTTATTTCAAAATATTAAGTTTCAATATGAATTTGGTATAATGCTTATTTCATGCTTTAATTATCCTATATAACTTGTTTTTGATAGGAGTGACTCTTAAAAGTAATAAAGTTAGAAAATCTCATTTTCGACTTCAAGATACGACAAATACTCCACCACGGGTTTTGATTGCCAACCACGCAACTTGAAATTCCAAAGAAAGAGATAGAATTTTATTTTATACATAAGCAATTAATAGTTTTCTTTTGTATAACTCTTATTTGATCTTTTGCTTTTGTTTGTTATATACTTTATTCAAGTCTATCATGCAAGGGAACTTGAGAACATGGTAACTAGCAAAAAAGGTCACAACATTCTTCATTATAATTAAAAATTCAATTTGCTTATATATAGTGTTCAAATAATACTTGTGCAGATTGTCAAAACATACTAAGTGCATCAAATAACCACATGGATAAAGCTTTAAACCATAAAGGCATTGATACATAAGGTATTAGATATGAAAATATATGAAGCTTTGGAAAATTTTATGCTTTAATATTAAGTTTCAAAATATGAAGTTTCTATAATGCTTGTTAAGTTTCAAGCTTCAATACTTCTCAGTTTCTATAATTCTTATTAAGTTTCATTCTTCAATACTTCTCAAAATATTAAGCATCAAAATATTAAGCTTCAAAATCTGTCGATTGCCTCCTGCTGCTGACCATCTACTTTAGTTTCATGCTTCAATGCTTCGTGTTTCATGCTTCAATGTTGATTATTAAGTTCAATGATTCAATGCTTCAAAATATTATGTTTCATGCTTCTTCAATGCTTATTAAGTTTCTATTAAGTACTAAGCCATTTAAGGAGAAGTTGGTTGGGATGTGGAAGCTCTGTTTTTGCTCCAATGAATAAGAATCAGTAGCTGTTGATTTGAATTGGTTTTCATCTGCCTCTACATCAGGTAGGATGCTCCGAACGTTTTTCATCTGCAAGAATCAGTAGCTACCAACGATTTTCATTTGCTGTTGATTTGATTTGCATCTGCAAATCAGTGAAGTTGGTGAGATCAAAACGGTTGCTTGGTCTTTCGCAGTCTACGTATATAGACCGAGTGCTAAAAAGGTTTAGCATGTCGGAATCCAAGAAAGGTTACCTTCCCATCAGGCATGGGATCAACCTTTCAAAGTCTATGTGTCCGCACTCAGAAGACGAGAGGATTTGCATGAATAAGATTCACTATGCATCCGCGATAGGATCTATCATGTATGCTATGTTATGTACAAGGCCCGATGTATCGTATACTTTGAGTGTCACAAGCAGATACCAGTCAAATCCAGGAATAGATCATTGGGCGGCTGTCAAGACAATCCTTAAGTACTTAAGAAGAACTAAGGATGTGTTCCTAATATATGGAGAAGGAGATATGGTAATACGTGGGTATACAGATGCCAGTTTCCAGACAGATAAGGATGACTCCAAATTGCAGTCTGGATACGTATTTACTTTGAATGGAGGCGCAATAAGTTGGAAAAGTTCCAAACAAGACACCGTAGCGGATTCTACCACGGAAGCGGAATATATCGCAGCTTCGGAAGCAGCAAAGGAAGCAGTCTGGATCAAGAAGTTTGTCTCCGAACTTGGCGTGGTTCCATCCATTGATGAAGCAGTGCCGGTTTACTGCGACAACAATGGAGCTATTGCACAAGCAAAAGAACCAAGGTCTCATCAACGATCCAAACACGTGATTCGCCGCTATCATCTGATCAGAGAGATTATAAGTAGGAATGATATACAAATTGAGAAAATTCCCACTGAAAGGAATTTAGCGGATCCTTTAACTATGGCCTTGCCTCAAAGCAAGTTTGAGGGTCATGTTAGAGCCTGTGGTATTGGATACCGTAGCGATTGGCATTAGGCCAAGTGGGAGTTTGTTAGTATTATGAGAGAAGTGTCCTAAGGCAATCGCCTTATGATTGTAAACATTTATTTTAATAAATGAAAATTCACTATTTGAGTATACATATTTGTGTATTTGATTGGGATCTTAAACTCATCTACTGAATGTCCGCAATACAATTCACAGCATAAGAGAATTTGTGATGGGATCACAACTAGTGATTATCTCTACATGTGCAATTGTGAAGTATTGAAAATATCCCTAGTCGACGAATTGATAAATACGGACACTATCAATTCTGTTGAGACTAGCATGGGTTATTCTCTAATCAGCTGATTCTCACTAGCTGGTGACATTGGGATGTCCGGAGATAAACATGGATGCTAGTTAAGGGAACTAGTTCATTGGAGTGACTAGCTGTAAAACTTCATATGGTAATCTATATAGATATGTCAGTGAAGTTCTTACTGCAGCTTAAGTGCGATGTTCCTTTGACTTGCGGTGTTCAAGTCATCTTGGTCATGGAGACTTATACTTTAACATCTTAAGCAAGCATCTCCAAGGAGGTGTGGACCCAGGATGATTGGGTATAAGCCGAAGTGCCCGAAGATGTTTGAACAGCCTACAAAGGATTCACCACTCCTTGCGAGGAGATGTATACCCAGGCCTATCGTCAGATTGTTACTCAAAGCCTCTGGCCAGAGCATGTCATGTTTAGAGTATGAGTCTCTTAAATACATGAGAGTAATTAGAAATCCAAAGGACGAGAAAGACACTACTTGGGCTAGGTATGACGTAGTCAGCCTACTGACACACACAGACCATGTCCTGAACCAAGTGGGTATAAGATGGTGAAGGGAATGGGGCACGATTCATTTGAGCTGCTGATAGGATTCAGAATTACTTCTGAGGTCAACCGTTGATCTTTCGATTAATTGGGGGTCATGATGTACTACTAGATGTCACTCATGATCGTTCTATAATTAGTTGGGCTACATGGGCTAGGTGTGACGAGAAAGACACTACTTGGGCTAGGTGTGACGTAGTCAGCCTAGTGGGGACAGACACACACAGACCATGTCCTGAACCAAGTGGGTATAAGATGGTGAAGGGAATGGGGCACGATTCATTAGAGCTGCTGAAGGACGAGACCGTTGATCTTTTTGAGGACGAGAAAGACACTACTTGGGCTAGGTGTGACGTAGTCAGCCTAGTGGGGACTGACACACACAGACCATGTCCTGAACCAAGTGGGTATAAGATGGTGAAGGGAATGGGGCACGATTCATTAGAGCTGCTGAAGGGTTTCAGAATTACTTCTGAGGTCAACCGTTGATCTTTCGATTAATTGGGGGTCATGATGTACTACTAGGTGCCACTCATGATCGTTCTATAATTAGTTGATTATAGACGGCCAACATAAATCTAAAGCCTATTTAGTCACACGCACTACGAGTAATCCGAGGGATTTAAAACGAGTTAAAAATTAGATTTTCCGATCAAGAGAAATAAGTCGAATCTGAGTTAATCAGAGGTGCAACGGAAGCTAAAAATGGCTAAGTCATTTGAAGGCTTATTGGGCGAATTAAAAGAGTTTAATTCGCGATGGGTTCAGCTCTGTTTGGCTGGCCAAAGAGGGTGCCAACCCCCTTTGGTTTGGCCGACGACATCATTAGGGAGAAACCAATTTAATTGGTTTAATTAATAAAATAAATCTAGCGCGATTTGTTTTATAAATTATGGATAAATAAATTTGTATAAAGAAATTTATATAAAGAAATTTATTCTTTTTTTTTTGGAAATTAAAATGATCCATGGAATGGTTTATTTTAATTTTATAAAATCAATTATGAATTGATTTTTCCATAATAAGAAAATTTATAAATTTCTTGTAAAATTTATTCCATAATAAAAAAGAGATGTATTTGTTTTATTATAAAATTAGTTATAATAAAACTTGGTTTAAACGGAATAATTCATAAAAAAATTTATAGGATAAATTTCTTATGAAAAATTCCATTAAAGGGGAGACTTGGCAAGGGAGAGGCTACTATATAAAGGAACCAAGGCTAGGCTTGATTTCCTTAATAGATTGATCAAGAGATTAACTCTCTCCCTCTCTCTCTAACTCTCTCTCTCTCTCTAGGGCCGGTGCCCTTTCTCTCTCTAGGGTCGGTTCTCTCTCCTCCCCTAGGGCCGGCGCAAGCACCTAGGGTGCCCGTGAGTTTCCTCCCCCAAGTTCGTGCCGAAGAAGAAGAAGAAGCGGATCGCGACTCCTTCCTTCCTTTCCCGGAATTTTGATTCCGTTACTTGGTGGTTAGTTTCCTTTCTTCTCTCTTGATATTCTAGTTGTGTCTTTGGAGAATCTAGTAGTTCTCGTCGACACAAAACTCGTGGCTTTGCGAAGTCATCCCGAAGAGAACTCGGCGTGGACGCGAATAGAGGCGGAGCTTCCAAGGGACGCTACGGTTGGATCTCGTCCCTTTCTTCGAGTTACGCGAGGTACAAAGTAAATTAGTTTACTTTTCCGCAAAGTTTTAATTTATGATCATGTCCACACATCATAAGGTTGCATGCTAGATACGTGGTTAAAATAATTTGAGAAATTATTTTATGCTAATTCTTCCGCTGCACGTAAAAATTTAAAATTTTACGAACCCGTATCCTTGTCAACATGCACCCGGTCCCAACAGTGGTATCAGAGCCGGTTAGTATTCGACATAATCATATAATTGTTTTGCGGAAAACTTTGTCATAATCTCAATTTTGGAAAAATTTTCAATTATGGAAATTTTCCAATTATTATAAGTTATAGATTTAGGAATTTCAAAGTTTGGAAATCCTCATGAAATTTCACAAACGTTTGAAATATCCTAGTTTCTGAAATTTTATGATAATTGTGAAAACTTCCCATCTTTGGAAACTTTCCAATTTTGGAAATTTTCTATTTTAGAAATTTTTCAATTTTGGAAATATGTAAGCTTTCTTTGTACCAGAAACTTACAATTATTCTGAAAACCTATTATGAAATCTCGTAATTTTGGGCACTTTCTTTCAAGAAAGTCTAGACAAATTTATGGACAATTAATTGACAATTAAATTTGAATTGGTTTTTTAAATTGACAACAAAATTCTTTATTTTGGATTGAGAAATTTTATTATGGATAAATAAATTTGTATAAAGAAATTTATATAAAGAAATTTATAGAAATTTATTCTTTTTATGAAAATTAAAATGATCCATGGAATTGTTTATTTTAATTTTATAAAATCAATTATGAATTGATTTTTCCATAATAAGAAAATTTATAAATTTCTTGTAAAATTTATTCCATAATAAAAGGAGAGATGTATTTGTTTTATTATAAAGTTAGTTATAATAAAACTTGGCTTAAACGGAATAATTCATAAGAAAATTTATAAGAAAAATTTCTTATGAAAATTTATTCCATTAATTCCGTTAAAGGGGAGACTTGGCAAGGGAGAGGCTACTATATAAAGGAACCAAAGGCAAGCCTTGAATTCCAATCAATTAATCAAAAGATTAGTAGCTCCCTCTCTCTCTCTAACTCTCTCTCTCTCTCTCTCTAGGGTCGGCGCCCTTTATCTCTCTAGGGTCGGCTCTCTCTCCTCCCCTAGGGCCGGCGCACATCCCAAGGGTGGCCGAGAGCTTCATCCACCAAGAAGGTGCCGAAGAAGAAGAAGCGGATCGCGACTCCTTCCTTCCCGGAATTTAGATTCCGTTTCTTGGTGGTTAGTTTCCTTTCTTCTCTCTTGATCTTCTAGTTGTGCCTTTAGAGAATCTAGTAGTTCTCGTCGGCACAAAACTCGTGACTTTGCGAAGTCATCCCGAAGAGAACTCGGCGTGGACGCGAATAGAGGCGGAGCTTCCAAGGGACGCTACGGTTGGATCTCGTCCCTTACTTCGAGTTACGCGAGGTACTAAGTAAATTAGTTTACTTTTTCCGCAAAGTTTTAATTTATGATTATGTCCACACATCATAAGGTTGCATGCTAGATACGTGATTAAAGTAATTTGAGAAATTATTTTATGCTAATTCTTCCGCTGCACGTAAAAATTTAAAATTTTACGAACCCATATCCTTGTCAACATGCACCCGGTCCCAACAGTGGTATCAGAGCCGGATAGTGTTCGACATAATTGTTGGGACCGGGTGCATGTCGACAAGGATACGGGTTCGTAAAATTTTAAATTTTTACGTGCAGCGGAAGAATTAGCATAATAATTTCTCAAATTATTTTAATCACGTATCTAGCATGCGACCTTATGATGTGTGGACATGATCATAAATTAAAACTTTTGCGGAAAAGTAAACTAATTTACTTTGTACCTCGCGTAACTTGAAGAAAGGGACGAGATCCAACCGTAGCGTCCCTTGGAAGCTCCGTCTCTATTCGCGTCCACGCTGAGTTCTCTTCGGGATGACTTCGCAAGCCACGAGTTTTGTGCCGACGAGAACTACTAGATTCTCTAAAGGCACAACTAGAAGATCAAGAGAGAAGATAAGAAACTAACCACCAAGAATCGGAATCTAAATTCCGGGAAGGAAGGAGATGCTATCCGCTTCTTCTTCTTCTTCTTCGGCTCCTTCTTGGTGATGGTTGCTTGCGCCGGCCCTAGAAGGAAGAGGCGCCGGCCATAGGTGGAGGAGCTTGGGCGCCGGCCCTAGGAGGAGGGGATGTGGGCGCCGGCCCTAAGGGGAAGGGAGAAGAGAATAAGAGAGAGAGAGAGAGAGGGAGCTACTAATCTCTTGATAACTCAATTGATTGGAATTCAAGGCTTGCCTTTGGTTCCTTTATATAGTTGTCTCTCCCTTGCCAAGTCTCTCTTTTAACGGAATTAACGGAATTAGTTTTCATAAGAAATTTATCTTATAAATTCTCTTATGAATTATTCCGTTTAAACCAAGTTTATTATAACTAACTTTATAATAAAACAAATTCATCTCTCCTTTAATTATGGAATAAATTTTACAAGAAATTTATAAACTTTCTTTTTATGAAAAAATCAATTCATAATTGATTTTATAAAATTAAAATAAACCATTCCATGGATCATTTTAATTTCCATAAAAGAATAAATTTCTATAAATTTATTTATATAAATTTCTTTACACAAATTTATTTATCCATAATTTATAAAACAAATCGCCCTAGATTTATTTTATTAATTAAACCAAATAAATTGGTTTCTTCCCCTTGTTGTGGCCGGCCAAACCAAAGGGGGTTAACACCCTCTTTGGCCGGCCAAACCGAGCCGAACCAATCGCGAATTAAACTCATTTAATTCGCCCAACAAGCCTTCAAAAGACTTAGCCATTTTAAGTTTCCGTTGCGCCTCTGATTAACTCAGACTCGACTTATTTCTCTTGATTGGAAAATCCAATTTTCAACTCGTTTTAAATCCCTCGGATTACTCGTAGTGCGTGTGACTAAATAGGCTTTCGATTTATGTTGGCCGTCTATAATCAACCAATTATAGAACGATCATGAGTGGCACCTAGTAGTACATCATTGTTAGGATCTTTGCCCTAGCTAGAGGGGGGTGAATAGCTAACTTTCGATTTTACTTTCCTACAAACACGTTAGCGGAAGCAATACAAATAGAAATATGAAGGTAGGAAAGAAATCAATGCTAACTCACTGATTTTACTTGGTATCCACCTCTTCAAGGTGACTAATCCAAGGATCCACACACACCACACAAACCCTTCACTATGAACTTCTCCTTCTCAAGATCACACTTGAAGGTGGAGAAACCCTAATACAATGATCTCCCTCGTCTTACAAATGAAATGAAAGCTTGGAGGAGAAGATTGAGAGAGTTGTGAAGCTTGGAGAGCACTAGAATGATCACACACTTCGTACACCAGGAAAAACCCCTTTTTCCTCTCCAAGATAAAACACTAGGTTTTATATCTTCGTCCGCGACTCCAGTCGACTGCTCACTTACCAGTCGACTGGTAGGCTTCAACGGCTATAAAATATGCAATGAGTGCCTCAGCCGCCTTCGCAACGGTCGACCTCCAGTCGACTGGTACAGTACCAGTCGACTGGCCGGTCGACTGGAACCAATTCCAGTCGACTGGAAGTCAACTGGTCGACCCTCCTTGGGTCGACCCGATTCTCTGTGTGTTGTGGGTTGTGGTCCCAGTCGACTGACAACTTACCAGTCGACTGATGAAGCTGAGAAATCATATTTCAGCTTCCCTTTTCATCCCTTAGTCTTGACTCATGCCTTCAAACACCTTCCACAAGCCTTGTGCCTCTCTTGGATGCTTCCGAGTCCACGACTCCTCATCCTTGCACTTGCTTGAAGTGTTTCCATCGGCTTTGTCATACTAAGTCTCCCTTTTGCCAAGAGGTCACACCTCCGGGACTTCCTTTGCCAAGACTCTCTTCTTGGACTTCCCTTGCCAAGTCTTCCACCTGAACTTTCCTGCTTACTCAAGGCACACAAGTTAGAACACAAAACATTGCCTAACTTAAGCTTGTTTAGCCAAACATGAAAACCATAATTACTTGGAGCAAGATTGCACCAACAATCTCCCCCTTTTTGATGTTTGGCAAAACTCATTTCAGTTAGGTCTTTAAATATAATGATACATGAACATGAGGCATATAAAGATAAGCATATGAATATAATCATGCAATATTTCATGTAATTTAAAACACATAATCACGATTAAGAGCTAACTTAATCTATTTCTCCCCCTTTTTGACAAAAATCACAAAAGGGAGTGACAACACCCAAGCGAGGAATGAATCATGAGATAAGTCAAGATAGACCCTAGTAATTCTCCTCCTTGGATAATGGAATCTACTATCCCTTGATAGACATGTACCCGTTAAAGGCTTGCTCCCCCTAAAGCCTTGCTCCCCTTGGATCAGTGCACCAATAATGTCCCTTGCGTCTCAACTTGCATCCAATGACTCCCTTGACCAATCAGGGTTCAAAGGACGGACAAAACTTCAATTTCAGCACAAAACAGAGTCACCCGGTCAACCTCTGGTCGGCTGCTACCAGTCGACTGGTACAGTATCAGTCGACTGGTAGCTGAAAAATTCAGTTTTCCTCCCGAAATTCAGAAATGCAGAAATAAATGTACAGTGATCGAAAAATTCTGAAATTTCACCCCAACATTTCTTAAATTACCCACTCTTCATGAAAAATATTTTGAAAAATATATGCACCTTGAAATAGTGGTTTGATACAATGTTTGAAAAATCCAGAAATAACTTGATACTCATGAAACTATGTATCAATCTAGGCACCAACTATAGCCATCAATAAAAGACCTATGCTTTGCCATTCTATGGGGATTAGGAAATGTGTTCAAGGCAAATTTAAGATTCATGATCAATGATTACCAAGAATACATGGATATGGCCATAAATAAGACTCTTGTTCCTAGCCAACAAGGAGACTCCCCCTTAATCCATTATGTCATTAAAAATTCATACCGATCAGACATAGGGCTGATAGCAGCAAGAAAAATAATAGATTTTACACTGCCAAAGGGAATATAGTATCAAACATAATCCAAAACAACTCATATGATTACCAACCCAAAATGACGAAACTACTTCATAACCGTAAATAGAGTTTTTACATAGCTAAAAACACAAACAGAAGGGAAATCAACCATAGCCAGGTAACTAAAGTGCCATCCAAATACATCAACCAGAAAGACCTGCGTCCGAGATACAATATATGGACTAATAAAATAAGTCTCGACGGCAGGAAATGCAAAAAGGCAACTCAATCTACTCGTCGGCAGGCGGAGGAGGTGGAGGATACTGATGAGAGATCTGCATAGCACGTAGCATCTCATACATCTCCAGCTGACGCTGGTCATAGATGATGTGACGCTGATCCTCCACGGTCCACCGGTCATATGTCGCCTGACGAAAGTCACGAAACTCCTGAAAGCCCTGGCCGACCATCTCCTCCAAATGTGTAACCCTCTCAACAAGAGAGTCGGGGTACTGAGCATCAGGCATAGGAGCATCTCCAGGGGCATCCTCAGCTCCAGCGGCATCCACAGCCCCACCGGCATCTGCAGGTACAGCAGGGGCGTCCTCCTCGGCTGCTAAATCATCATGACGAGGAACCTCAGCCTTCCACATCATGACTCCCCCATGACAGACAATCTTGGCGAGTTTATGATGCAGTTCCCCTAGTTGACTATATTGAGGGGATAGTTTCTTAATCTCACCCCTAGATGTATCAATTCCTTTGGATGCAAAGTACTCTGTCAAAATGTGGCCAAAAGGCAGATAGAGTTTTCCCTGGATTGGACCTGAAAAGTGTAGGATGGAAAGAAAGACATGCAGGGCAACGTCTATGTCAAAATGCTGCTCAAGAGCATACATCATAACAAGATGCGGAAGTCGAATGACAGACCGTCCCCGGGTGACAAGAGGGAGAATGCAGTCTAGAATGATGCGATACCAAATGTACTGGACCACCCCCATGTTTGTATGCTCAAAGATGTTCGATGTGACGGGTCGAGGACGGCCAAAATAGTGGCGATGAATATGATCGACGGTGATATGAGAAAAAGAACCCGTAATGCGGCCAGGCATGGTCGGAAAGCATGTAAATGGGTTGGCCGACTCACGACACTGTAGAAAGTGACGAAGACTGTCAGGATTGAACTCAATCACTACTCCCCCTACAGTAGACTCAAGGTTGTGCTCATGACCACCTATGGAGCGTAAATTTACAAAAAATTCCTTAAGGAGTGTGATATTGACATCAGTTTTACATCCAGTCAGTTTGTTTAGATGGTAGTAGTCAATTATTTCAATGAGGTGTGGGTTCTCTCTTGAAAATATGAACGATTTAGATACCGACAATCCATCAATTGGAACTCGGTATCTTCAAACGTTCTTTGAGCGGCCGCAGAGTAGAACCTAGGCGCACGCAGCCCCGGTCTAGGAGGAGAGGGGTGCTGGGAGCTTCCCTCTCCTTGACGACGAGGTGGTGGAGGGGATTTCTGGGCGCTACGCTTACCCCTTTTGGATGCAACATGTTTTTGCCTAACCCTAAATGCATGAAGGAAATGCATGAATGTCATGGGTGAACCAATGAAGAGCACACAACACCAAAAAAACTTGATTAGTTGATAAACATGATGGAAAACAAGTACTAACAAGAGAAGTAGGAAAGGAGAAAGCCATTACCTTCGTTCCATGATGGTTGAGAGTAGGAAGGTATAGCAAAATCGTCCAAAACCCAATAGGTGCCCAAGCAACACCTTTACAAACCCTAATCTCACTCAAGAGGGATGGAGAAGAGGGAGTAGGAGCAAAACCTAAGGCTTGGAGGGGTTGGGGAAGTTGGGCACGCTCAAACAGAGAAGGGGCGTCGAAGAGGAGAAGTAGATCTAGGGTTTTAGGCGACCGGTCGAGTGCCCCTTTATATAGAAAACCGCCAGACCAGTCGACTGGGATGGTCCCGGTCGACTGGCTCCAGTCGACTGGGATGGTCCCAGTCGACTGGCTTCAGTCTTGCTTGCGTACAGAGATATTGGTCGACCTCCCAGTCGACTCCCAGTCGCCTGATACCAGTCGACTGGTATCTGAGCCAGTCGACTGGTAGCTGAATTTCAGCCTTCTTTGGTGAATTTCAGAAATGCCGTAGAAATTCCAGAAAATTCGAAAAATCTTGAAATTTTGCAGACATCTTTCCTACACCATGTATGATCAAGGAAAAATAGTGCAACATGAAAATTCAAGATAGCTTAGGAGTTTGGTACAAATTCGAGAAGTGAACTTATTTGATACACTTTGTACCAAACTCAAGATCTGATTTGAATTTTTATAAAGGTTAATTACACACTAGCATGAATACACCCCAGAAATGGTTTTAAGCCATTTCAAATGTCCAACCATGATCGATGGGCAAGATATCCATGAATTGAACATTTGCTTTCCCCATGATTGGTATTTAACATTCAATATTGATACACATGATATTTCATCAACATGCTACAAGCACAAGTGAAATATAAGCATCATCCCCTAGCATCCCACAATATAGCACAGTGAAAACACAATCAAGCCAACCTATAGTCCTTGTGAGATGTATTTAAGTGTCTTCATGCTAAGGGATCAAGTAATACTAAATTCCTAGACATCCACAAAGCACATACCAAGTTCCCTCCTAAGTGTGGTGAATTCGTCCTCGGGTAGGGGTTTGGTAAAGATGTCGACAAGATTCGATTTGGATTCAATGTAATGTAATTCAATATCTCCTCGTGCCACATGATCTCTAATGAAATGATGTTTTATCTCAATGTGCTTAGTCCTAGAGTGGTGTACCGGATTTTTTGTCAAGTTGATGGTACTCATATTGTCACATAGGATTTTGACCTTGGAGTAGTGAAGCTCATAATCTTCTAAGGTGTGCATCATCCATAATAATTGAGCCACACATCCTCCTAAGGCTACGTATTCGGCTTCGGTAGTAGATAAAGCAACACATGGTTGCTTCCTACTACACCAACTTACTAGGGAGGATCCAAGGAATTGGCAACCACCACTAGTACTTTTCCTATCTAACTTACACCCGGCATAATCCGAGTCGGTATATCCTATTAGGTCAAAGTTTTGATTCCTCGGATACCAAAGTCCTACATTTAGGGTGCCCTTCACATATCTCAAGATTCTCTTGACCACCACTAAATGGGATTCTTTGGCACAAGATTGATACCTAGCACACATACCTACCGCAAAAAGTATATCCGGTCTACTAGCGGTTAGATATAGTAAGCTACCAATCATACTCCTATATTGTTTAGGATCAACTATTTTTCCTTCAAGATCACTATCAATTTTAGCATTTGTACTTATTGGAGTAGATGCCACCTTAGCATTTTCCATACCAAATTTGGAAATCATTTCTTTAGCATATTTTGTTTGATATACATGAGTTCCTTCATGTGTTTGTTTGACTTGAAGACCTAGGAAAAATTTTAACTCTCCAACCAAACTCATTTCAAATTCATTTTCCATATGTTTAATAAATTCTTGAAGAAAATCATCATTTGTTGACCCAAAGATGATATCATCAACATAAACTTGGGCAACAAATAAATCATTTTCTCTAGATTTAATAAACAAGGTTGGGTCAATTGTTCCTCTCCTAAATTCCTTAGACACTAGGAAGGATGAGAGTCTTTCATACCAAGCCCTAGGAGCTTGTTTTAACCCATATAGAGCCTTGTTAAGCTTATAAACATGGTTTGGATAGTCTTGACTCTCAAATCCGGGTGGTTGCTCTACATAGACTTCTTCCCTAATGACTCCATTTAGGAAAGCCGATTTTACATCCATTTGGTAAAGTTTGAAACCCATGTAAGCGGCATATCCTAATAGGATTCTAATAGACTCTAATCTAGCTACCGGGGCATATGTTTCATCATAATCGAGCCCCTCAACTTGATTGAAGCCTCTAGCAACCAATCTAGCCTTATTTCTCGTGACCTTGCCTTGCTCATCTAGCTTGTTCCTAAACACCCATTTTGTTGTTACAATTGTATTTCCATCGGGTCTAGGAACCAAATCCCATACTTTACTCCTTTCAAATTGATTTAGCTCTTCTTGCATTGCCAAAATCCAATCATTATCACCTAGGGCTTCATTAATTGATTTCGGTTCAAAGCTAGAAATTAGAGCTATTTGACTAGTATGTTCCCTAAAGTAGGATCTAGTTCTCACTCCTTGGTCAATATCTCCAACTACTTGATCAATGGGGTGATTGTGGTGATTCCTTAACGTTCTAGAATGAGTGACATCAACATTTTCACCATCATCATTTCTCCTTTCATCATCCGATTCTCCTTTTCCTCCCCCTTGATCATTGCTTTCCAATTGTAAGTTTTGAAAAACTTGGGTTATCTCCTTTTGTCTAGTTTCTATGTCCTTATCAATAGGAGATTTTCTAGGGTAAGTGTTAGAGGATTCATCAAATTCAACATTTGATGATTCCTCAACTACTTGGGTTCTTTTATTGTACACCCTATACCCCTTACTAGTGAGTGAGTACCCAACAAAAATGCCTTCATCCGCCTTAGCATCAAATTTTCTCAAGTCATCCTTTGTGTTTAGGATGTAAGCCTTACAACCAAACACCCTAAAGTAGTGAATTTTGGGAATTTTCCCATTCCATAATTAAAAAGGTGTTTTTCCTAAGAATCTATGAATTACAACCCTATTTTGAATATAGCAAGCGGTGTTAACCGCCTCCGCCCATAGATAGGTGGGAAGAGAGTATGCATTCAACATAGTTCTAGCCGCTTCTTGTAGAGCCCTATTTTTCCTCTCAACCACTCCATTTTGTTGGGGAGTCCTAGGGCATGAAAATTCATGCTTGTATCCCATTTCTAAGCAAAAATTAGAGAAGTTTGAATTCTCAAACTCTCCACCATGATCACTCCTAATCCTATTGATTTTCAAGGTTCTTTCATTTTCTACCCGTTTGGTAAAGCTTATGAGAATTGCTAAGGTATCATCCTTATGTTTCAAAAAATAAACCCATGTATATCTAGAGTAATC